>CM066576.1:5380511-5540511 GCA_033816785.1 Picus viridis | reverse complement strand
ATATTTAATAAGAGTTCCAAACCTTTCCTCTAACTTTGACGTTAGGCATTTACATTGACAGATGGTTATCAAATGAAGTGACACTCAAAAGTGAGTTCCACACCGGTCTGTAGCGCTACTGAAACCACATTTCCAAAACCCCTCTTTCCTTTTCCCCACACGAGATCAAACTGCAGATTTAACAGCCAGGGAACACGTTTCACAAACTACCAGGGATCAGTTCGGTTAAACGGGGAATGATAAAATCACTCAAGAAAGCTCTGGATTCAGCGGAATTATCCGAGAGCTACCGAGGAACAGATCATTTGTAAAGTGCAAATGGACTGTGAAATGTGAAGAGCTCTAAGCTAGTTTGCACCTACTTCTGTCTAATGTCAAATTATCACTGTTTTGACAGTAAACTCAAACTGCGCTAAACAGCAGGGGAGGGAAAGAGTGAAGTGGAGAAGAGTTTATGTTTTAAATAAACTGATAGACCCAAGGATTTGTAACCTCTTACCTCTTCTTATCACACCTCCTTGCCCGTTCAGTACAAGTCCACACTGGGCCTCCACTGAGCTCTTAAGTAACGAGGAGGGAAATAAAAGGAAAGAAAGAAATCAGATACAGAAATCCAGAGAGATCGCACAGTTTTTTCTTTGTCACACGGAAACAATAGTTAAAGTGAACAGGCAAAAACACAATTGCTGTCATCGAACTCCAGTGCTTTGGCCAAATCAGCCCGCGACCGCACAGTCTGCCCTTACCCCATGAAATGAAGTGTACTTATCACTTTAATTGCTATTCAAATACGACTTTATCCTGAACTGGGGGTTAGATCGGCAGTTATGTGGCAGGATAGAGAGATAAAAGAAGTACTCTTAAGAGAAGTGTGTTCGCGCTCTACATTTGCGCGTAAAAAGGGAAAAAATGCACTTTTACGTAGTATTTTTCTATGTTTAGCTTATGTTTATATATATACACAGACAGCTAAATTCATATATGTGTTTCCTGAGGAGTCTACGCCGATTTACGAAGTGTACACAGAAGCAGACAAAGAGCGCAAACAGCAAGCGAGAGCTATTGGGCTCTGCCGGATACACAGAGCCGTAAGGGTACGGTAACAATGCGTGTGTCCGCACATAGGTGGGGATGAATATGCATCTGTGCGCGCACACACACAGGCACCCATGTGTGAGCCTGGGGTGAAGAACCATCCAAAAACCTGTCTAGGGCTTTTGGTGCACATCCGAATAGATCTCACTTCATTATTCTCCTGTTACAAGGCTGATTATTTGGGGATCTTCGCCCTCCTTGATAAATATTGTTATTGGAGTGGTAAAAGGGTTGGGTTTTCTTTGGGTTTTTCCTTGTGTTAGGGCAAAAAAAAAAAAATATCAGAAACAAAACCAACACAACAAACCAAATCTAAATCTTTGCCCAGTGGAAATGTGTTAAAGACGCATTTTTCTCTACAAACAAACGAGGTATTGGACATGAAAGAGGCCTTTAAGGGTGTTAACCTACTCAACAGCCCGTGAAGAGTTAAGTAAATGCGGAGAGAGTCGGTGCATAATAAAAACCCCACTTTACAAAACAACCTTTACAGTCCTGGCTCTCTCCCCCACTTTCACCATATTGGCGCTGGCCCTGTAAGACCTTCCTTTTCAAGGCTCTTTTTTATTTTAAGTGTTCTGCCTTAAAGTGATTATGAAATCAATATGAAAAAAACTTGGCGACTGAGCATAAATTAAAGCGGTGATGGGAAAAGGTGTGACAGTTTTCTTTGTTGCCCATGGAAAATCTTTTTAGGGCACTGAAAGATGCCACTCCAGCTCCAAGACTGTTTGCATCTGTTAGGCTGACTTGAACCGCCCTCGAAACTATTGGACATTCACTTAAAATTCTGTGCAGGGAAAAGTATATTTACATTTGTTGCATTTGAAATGAGGCATATGCTGATGAACGTTTTAAAAAGAAAGACTAAGGAGAAAGGGCAAGACTGGTTAGACTACGATTTTGGGTTAAAAGTATTTGTGAGCAGCCCTGTTTCTGTTCGCCACCAAAACGCTTCCTTCTGAGCCCAAAGTGACATTTACAAAACTCCCAAGTTTGTTCGAAGCATCTAAATCATAACGACAAATATGAATATTTTCAACTTCTCACCACTCAGCCTTTTCGATACCCCAGCACACTCCCTCTTCTGTTCGGGAAGAGAGGGAGGAGGAGAAAATAAAGGAAGGAACAGGTACAAAGACCTTTCCATTTCGAATAAAAAATGTGATCGAAAAATGAGTATTTTCCAAATGAAAAACGTTTAGTTTTCCTCTTCTTTGAATAAATAGAAAGAGACTATTCCCCTAGCAGCTTAACCAACCCTTTCCCCCCACTTCTTTTCTTTTTTTTTTTTTTCCCTCCTTTTCCCCCCCTCTTTTTTTTTTTTTTTTTTTAAGGGAAACATGTTGTTTGGTCGGATGACATTGCATAAATGACCAGTTGAATGGCACTAAGTCGAAAATTGGATAAACTATGGTGCTTTTTTGCCCGGGATTTAGGCATTGTCTGGTGTCTTGCAAACGTCCCTAATCCCCTCTTTTGAAAAATACAAGGCTTTGTGCCTGCCAAAGAAAAAAATTTGTACAGATACAAAAAAATCAGCAGCAGACGTGGTTATAAAAAAGGAGTAAATAGGTTTTAGTTGGGCTGAGCAGTGAATGGCAGATTTTTTTTTTTTCCTTTCTTTTTTTTTTTTTCCTTTGGAGGGCGGTAACATAAGGAGATCCTTGTGAAAATGCAAGCAAAACAAACAACAACAACCCCTAAAAAAAAAACCGGCCAGAGAGGATAAAATGATATAGTGAATTTTAATGGAGAAAGCTAGGTTTAAATAGTTAAGAGTTTCGTCCTCCTCGGCGATATAAATGATAACAATCTTTGTTGTTGGGCCGTGGGATTATTTTTCTCCTTAAAAAAAAAAGGAAAAAAAAAAAGGGAAAGAGTGAATTTCTGCGGTTATGGGTTTGTTTTGTTTGGGTTTGTTTTTTTTAAAGGAAGGATATATAAACCTCCTCAGCTTGGCAAACTTTGTTGTTTTGGTTGTTTTTTCCCCCAAGCTTTTGACCGTTCCGTCTTTTTGGAAGGACCAACGTAGTGAGCTTTGTTATGACTGGGAGCGAGATTTGGGGGAAAGTAAGTACAGTAAATACGGTCTTGTTTGCCTGTCCCCGCTGGTGGGGTAGCCTTTCGTTCCCTAGCTCCTCGGGAGAAGGAAGGTTTGCTTTTGATTTGGGGGACTTTCCGAAATGGGTGTGAGATACAAGAGGGCGTAGTTTGCAGTTTTGGAAACAAATTTCGTTTAAGCAATCGGCTTGATTTACCGGAGGTGAAAGGATTTCTGAGTGGAAAAAGCTGAGGTTTTGATATTTAGATTTTTTCGTTCGTTTGTTTGTTTTAATGGGTCAGGATGCCGGTTGGGAGGGAATAGATAAGTGATTAGACACACAGATAGATTAATTCAGCTTTATCTCTCCCTATTAACACCTAGATCGGATATTTCGGGGGATATTTGTCATACTGAATATTTTTGACGAACGTTTGCTCCCGTTTGTTTCTCTCCTGCCTCATGCCTCGGACTTCAACGAAAGGTCTGCCTGCCCTGCTTTTTTTCTCTCGTTTCCTACCCCATCGTTAATACTTTTTCCTGTCTTGTCGGTGCAAGTTGCTCAAGCGGTTCCTTCCGCCGAGAGAAAGGAAAAGTTTAGGACAAAACCCAAGAAGATGGGCTGGGTTTGGTTTCTCTGCTACTTTCGCAAGGGCTGGTCCACAAACACACAGACCCCTCACAGGCACACACGCACCCCAAGCTCTCCGGATGAGTCCCACCGTCTCAGGCACCACAGAGACACAACCCACGCGGGGAGGTCGGGCGTGAGTTTAGGGTTGTTTTGCTGTTGTTGTTTGGCCAAGAAAATCTACTGGCTTCTTTTTGCTCTCTCCCCCCCCCCCCCCGCCCCAATTTTTATTGTTACTCTTCTAGAGGGGTCAGGCTGTGAATCAGATTTTGGGTGAATCTTTCCTCCTTTGTATGAGCTGTTCTAAGCAGAGGAAAATGGGGAGGGCGAGGGGGGAACCAGGGCAGGGGGAGGGGAGAAGTAGGTGCCTCCAAAGGAAATCGCATGCTATTTACCTGCAAATCGTCTGCTCCCGAGGCTGCAAGCCCGAGGCTTGGTCCTGGCAGGAGTCTTTGATCTGGATGCATCCCATATTGGGATCCATGGCTCATAAGAGACAGGTCGTGGCGGCGGTAAGCATCTAAGCACCCCAGCTCTCTCCTCTGCTCGTCCAAGCAAGAGGACTTGAGCGCCCGCGCATTGTGCAGGTTGATAAAATCAGTGGGTTCCCCATGGTGGATCTGCTGGTAGTATTGCTGGGAGTGATGGAGAGAGTTCAAGGAGTAAGCGTCGGGGTTGACTGCCGGGTGGCTGTGTTGGAACTCGTAGTGGAAGGACTGATGGTGCAGTGGGGTGTACTGGTGGTTAGTGGAGAAGTACGGGGAAGCGAACTCGGTGCCCGTGGTAGAATAAGTGAGAGGAGATGAGGAGGAATAGGCGACGGTCGAGTTGGCCACAGACTCCAGGCATCCAAGCTGCATCAAACGGTAACTGTTTGATCCGTCATGACGTATCTGAAAGGAAGAAGTGAAAAGAAGACCCCAAAACTGGAGGTTTGTCATTGAACGCCCCGGGTGCGCTTCTGCCGAGCACGCTGTCCTGCATAGCTTCTCCCCCTGCAGAAACGTCTAAGCCTCCGAGCGGCAACCCCAGCAACAAAAGATCCTTTCCTACCTTGGGCTGGTGCCATAAAGGTCTGTTCAAAAAATCATAAACAGCCCAGCCTGCCCTTAATACCGTCAAGCGAAAGAAATCCACGCACCGAAATAAAAACTATCTATCTTTCTATCTGTCCATCCATCCACCTCCTGATCACAGCTGTAATATCTGGGGCTGACACACACAAAAAAGTCATCAAACAGAGGAAACTAACGACAATACACACAACTCCCGTCCCTATGTTACAGCGTTACACATTGAGAAAGCTTTGCCGCCTGCTCGCCTTCCTTCCTTCCTTCCCTTCTCTCCCTCTCTCTTTTTTTTTTTTTGAACCCCTATTTTTCTTTCTTTTTAAAATAACGAATCAGATCCAAAATTCCTCCCCCCTCCTTTTCCCCGCGTTTCGAAAGAAAAGGGGAGTCTTGCTTTTTAGCGAGAACTCCCCATTCCTGGCGAGCTGCTGGTGATTTTCCTCCACTTCATTATATTATTAGGGGTATTATTCTGATTTTCGTTCTGGCAACGGTTTTAACGTGGTAATGAGTTGCCCTTTCTGGCGACAGATGTCATAACGAATTTTCTCTCTATACTTCTTTAAGTTATCTCTGAAGCCGGATTATAATTAAACGTAACGGTCCAATATGGATTTAAAAAAAAATGGAAACAACCGCACAGGCACATCCACACACACAGATGCACACACATACATCCACACACCCGCACGCACACACATACACGCTCACTCACACACACGAAATACCTCTGCATCGTGGACGAGACCTGGAAAGGTAGTTGACATTTTTTGGTTCTCCGGGAGAGGGAAAAAAAAAAAAAAAAAAAAAAAAAAAAAAAAAAAAAAAAGACAGAAAAAAAAAAAAAAAAACCCAAAACACCAGACCCCAAACAAAAACCAAATCAAAACCTAGTGGATAAAAAATTTTTCTCCTCTCCAATATTTAAAAAAAAAAAAAAAAAGGGAAAAAAAAAAAAAGGAAAAATCCAAAGTTCACGTATTTCCCCAAATTTTTTTTTTTTTTTTTTTTTTTTTTTTTTTTTAGGAAAAAATCTCTACAGACAGAGAGAATTTGCAATGGATCTGCATAGATCAGATTGCTCGCTTTTCCATGCACCTCCTTAAAAACCTGTAGGAACAAAATTTTCCCTCTGCACAAAAGCTGCTCCCTGGATCAGATTTTGTACTTGCTGGGTATTTCTTTGGCTGATGTCGTAGGTCCCTTGGTAATATAGAAGTTTTGAAAATTAAGCATCAGCACTGAGAACTGGGAGGACAATAGATAGAGGAGCTTCATCCCAGGAGACAAGGAATAAATATTGTATCTTCGCCTAATAAGGAACTGTAGGTTCTTTCAACATTTTTATACATTTTTTCCTCCTCTCTTTAGAATGCTTTTTCTTACCCAGGCTAATATGGGAGCTAATCTGATCGAAGGGGGTATTTTGTGTACATTTTATTGGGAAGACATAAAGCTAACATATATTAATCTATATTATTAAACCATCCTTTTCAATAGGTAAGTGCTCCTTCCTGTTGATTATAATGCTTTTAAATACTGACCAGCATCTAAGATTGCACATTTGTATGTGTCTCTGTTTCACTGTATTTCTTTTCTTTTTTCCTAAATGAAAACTCTGTGGTTTGTTTTGGGTTTGTATTTTTTTTTTTTTTACCCTTGCATTTACATCG
This sequence comes from Picus viridis, assembly GCA_033816785.1. Classification (NCBI taxonomy): domain Eukaryota; kingdom Metazoa; phylum Chordata; class Aves; order Piciformes; family Picidae; genus Picus; species Picus viridis. Next base: position 5,533,998 of record CM066576.1, on the reverse strand, counting down.
AATTTAAGTCCACCCCACACTCCAACCTGCTTTTAAAGCTTCCTAATATGTTATCTCGCAGGCTTCTTTAAATAGCATTTTCCAGCATAAAAACTAGGGTGAGACCACAAAGTATCACTGCAGTGACATATTATATGGAATTATACATAAAATACATATAGATTTACGGAATTACGTCCGGCTAGACAGGAGAGAGAGGACTAGGGAAGGGAACGTATGAGGTAAAGACCACTGATAGCTGTTTTCCCGTCGACATTTGGAAGTGCCGATATATTTTAGTGATGGGAATGCACGGGGACTGCGCAGCCCTGGGTTGCAAAGCTGAAGGGGGACGTTATTTATTTATTTAGTGACACGGGTCCGAGGAGCTGCCACTTGGGGAATAAGTCCTCTCTGCCTGCTCAGCACCCCCCACCCCCTCCCCCCACCCCACCCCCTCTCCGCCTTGTCCCTCTGCCTCTGTCCCCAGGTAGTGGCTCTCCAGCACCCGAAGTGACTGCGGGCACCGCACCGGCAGCGCCCGGGGTGGGGGCTGCCCGCTGCCAGGCGGGCTCGGGGCGGGGTGTGGGGGTGTCGTACACCCTTCGAGAGGATGCCAGCCCAAATGGCATTTCCCGGCGGGGTGGCTAGGCTGATGGCTAGCTTCCACAAATGATAAGCCTGGAGATAGGAGAGGGTGTAACTTGCTTTTAATTGCCATTTAATTTGGGTTGCTTTTAAGCGTTTAAGCTGCGAAGGTGTCTTAATAATAAGCCGCAGGCAAATAGGCATGTGGCTCTCCCTGCCTTTCCTCTGTTGTTTTTTTTTCAAGGTCCGGGTTTTGGGAGGGTTTATTGGTATCTGTTCATGCAGGCTAACAGGAGCTGTCATTCAGCCCTCTTTTCTTTCTACAAATGGACAAAGGCACACGACTGGAATTGAAATGCATTGTCTGAAATGGGAAAGTGCGTTTACCCAGGCGTGCAGAGGGGTCAGCACCAAACACCTCGGCCCTCTCCGGAGCACTGCTGGCGAACCTGGGCTCGGCAAAGCAGGGCTCACTCCCGAGCCCCCTGCCCCGCCTTTCCTACCGGGGAAAGAGAAGTGGGAGGAAAATGAGGAGGAAGAGAGGAGAATGGAGAGGAAGGGAGGAAAAGGAAGGGAGGAAAAGGAAAGAAGGCGGGAAGGCAGGCATAAAGGAAGGCGGGAAGGCAGGTGAAAGGACGGAAGGAAGCAAGTAAGGAAGGAAGGAAGCCAAGAAGGAAGGCAGGCAGGCAGGCATCCATCAGGAAGGAAGGAAGAAAGGAAGGCAGGCAGGCAGAAAGGAAGGAGGGAAGGAAGGCAGGCAAACAGGAAGGCAGACAGGCAGCAGGAACGCAGGAAGAAAGGAAGGAAAGCAGGAAAGAAAGCAGGCGTGCAGGAAGGCAGGCAGGCAAGAAGGAAGGAGGCAATAGTTTGTTTTCTTTTACATTTCCTACACTTGTAATGTTGTTAATGAAGTAAAAAGATTTTCCCCAAACATACATTTTGAGTAAATCCTAGGAATTCCTTCAAGTTCAGATTTTGTTTGCACTCTTCAGGGTCCTAGTAGCTGAGAGAATAGGAGGATACATAAAAATGGGCAAGCTCTGCTCTTTCCAACGCCCCGTTAGAGCCTAGCGAGTGCAGGGTGAGCAGTCACACCAGCCTCGAGCAGGACGGCTTAGACCTAACAACTCACAAAAGTTCAGGCACCTTGGGCACACCCTGCTGACGGAAGGAGTAATGTCCCTTTCCTTTGTGGAGGAAGGCAGTCCCCTTCCCACACAGCCAGATCACCGCACCCCTCAGCGCGGCAGATTTCTCCCAGCCGGCTACTTGCGCAGCGTAACTTTAGTCCTGCCTGGGTCTTTACTGGGGGGGAGGGGAATGTTTTCCTCAGCCAGGAAGGCAAGACCAAAAGGGGACAGGACCCAGGCAGAGGAACGCGGAGCGCAGCCCAGCCCAGCCTCTGCCCCGATTTAGGGCTCCCCAGGGAGGCAGCGCTTCCCACCAACTCCACTCCATAGAGCATTGCCCATCTGGTTTTATGTATTTATTTATTTATTTATTTATTTATCAATTTATTTATTTTCAGAAAGGTGCAGGTGTAGGAGAGGCAGGGAAAGAATTTGGGCTCAGATTTCCTTTATTTGAAGCCTGTGGGTACCATGGTACGGTTATCACCCCACTGCCCAGCCCCTCTGAGTGTGGTGGAGGACTAACACAGCACAAAGGCTGATGCTTTCCCAACGGGCTTCCCGAGCTGCCAAGAGAGCGCCTCACGGCAAGAGACATATCTCTCTCCCTGGTCTGACCCCTTCCCCCTCCATGCCCCCCTTCCCACGCATCCAGACAAACACACAGCCACAATACCAGCCAGCTTGGAGCCCAACTTTGCTTCAAACAACAACAAAGCCACCGAAATGGTTTTGTTTGGAGGAAAGTTTATAAGAAACTCTGCTTGCCAGATGCACATTACTGGTCAGTTCCATCTGTTAGCTTTGCTTACAGACCCCCCCAAAATCATATAAACCATTTGTGCTCCTCAATCCAACTAATAACTCAAGTCAAACTGCAAAGAACTTATTAACTGCTCCCGAAGAAAATCTTCCAGGAAAGATAATTGGAAGCTTTCTGATATTCCAAACAACATCAGGAGCTAATGGTCAGAGCAGGCAGACTTTGTGTTGAGTTGCATTCTGGCTGCGTGTGTTGTTTATCCCCTGCTTAAAGTTTTCTTCTGCTTCTAAGCTTCTTACACATTTTATTTTGGATCTCCTTTTGTTTGTTTGTTTTAAAAACTCTGAAAACATCTGATTGGAAGGAGAGGAGGTGGGGGGTTAGAAAGCAAGGAAACAAAAGCTCCCTCTTTGGGATCATCTCAGTTTCACTGGTAGCTCACTGAAGTGTGCAAACTGGCTGGTGTTGCTGCAGGGACAGAGTCTGGTCTTGACGTCTGACTGCTGTGCGAGAACAGCTCCCTGGGCTCACAGAGATCCCTCTCGTCATGGTTGTGTTACAAATGTTTTCCAGCATCTAGGAACCTGAAATCACAAATTTTCCTTTATTTTTTTTTTTCTCTCTATTTTAATCCCTGCATTTTGCTCGATTATAATTGCTTGTTTGATTTCCTAATTAAGAGCCTTCTCTTCCACTGAGAGTCACCAAAACTTGTTCTTTGCTGGACCTAAACTTCTGATGACTTTTTCTACTGTTTCTTGAATGAGACCAGATTGGAATTCAGGCCATCCAATGCAACTGGGCTTAGCAGTGTCAGGACATTCCTGCAGCAGGGCTCATACTCTGATAACTTTTTGTGTGAAGGACCCAAAGAGAAGTCCTCCTTCAGCACCGAGCAAAGGCTTTTTGCTTAATATTCTTTTCCATCCCCTTTATCCTCTGTAGTTCCTGCAGTTTGGGTGCTGTGAGCTTTAGGGACAGTCAGTTGACCTAAAACCAAAGCAACCTCAGGTTGTTTTTGTGTATCATTAGGTTCTGCCCATTGTTTGTAGACCTATTGTTGTCCATCCCTTGTCTCCTCCTCCACCCCCTCCCCTTTGAAAATCCTTTACTCTTCCTGCTCCCCTAGTCCATTGAACATCTCAGTCTTAGCTGGCAGAGGAGGTGAATCTGAATATGGACCCTCTGGGTGCTGAGTATCACCACCTCATCTCCTTTCATTGAACTCTGCACAGAGGGAAAGCCCTGGGCAAGGCCCAGACCATTGCAGGTTGGAGCGAGGGAGTTGATTGCATCCCCTTACATGCAGACACAGACCACCTACCTTCATTTTGAGGCCAGGCTGTCTGTACGCTGACCTTACCAGCCATCCAAACAGAGGAAGACAACCCCTGTCTGGTAAACAAATAAATCCTGTGCACTCTCAGGGGGAAACAGAAAGAGATCACAGTGAGATTTTTTTTTTTTTTTTAAACAATATTTTATTTCCCCCCTCTTCCCTCTCCCCACCCCCAAGCATCATCATTTGGAGAGTGGAGTAGAGTAGAGTAGAGTAGAGTAGAGTAGAGTAGAGTAGAGTAGAGTAGAGTAGAATAGAATAGAATAGAATAGAATAGAATAGAATAGAATAGAATAGAATAGAATAGAATAGAATTAACCAGGTTGGAAGAGACCTTTGAGATCATAGAGTCTAACCTATCACCCAACACCCACTAATCAACTAAACCATGGCGCCAAGCACCCCATCCAGTCTCTTCCTAAACACCTCCAGTGATGGAGACTCCACCACCTCCCTGGGCAGCACATTCCAATGGTCAATCACTCTTTCTATGAAGAGCTTCCTCCTAACGTCCAGCCTAAACCTCCCCTGGCACAGCTTGAGACTGTGTCCTCAAGTTACCCTCCTCTTCCAAGGAGGGTAAAAGAGGATTTGACGCTGGAGTTCACAGACTGTATCTGTGACCAATGAGCGTGGGGGAGCTTTGGAAGAAGGTTCTTCAAGCTGCAAGATGAGAGAGATGTCCAGCAAAAACCTGCCCTTTCCCCATTCCTCTGAACATAGCTAACCTCTTCAAAACCCACCACTGTGTTTCCTCCTCCTTGCAAATTTGTATTCTGGCTCACCACAGCAGCCGAAAGGCAACATAATGGGACAGAGAAAATGCATTTGCAAGCAATTAAAATGCTGTGAATATATTAGTCAAAAATTAAAGGGGATAACTGGTGTCTCCAGTCATTTCTTTGATGACAGCAAGACTTCCTGCTTGCTGAGGCCTTCAGGAAGTACCCAAGTACCTGGTGTCACTCAGAGTAAATGCAAAAAGCAGAGGTGAAATAGCCACAAAAGAGTCAACATTGATCAATATTGCCTTGCAAAACCCAGATGTATGCTCACTTGATGTGAATGCCATTCGTGACAGTCTGTACAAGGACGAAGAGGGCAGAGTTTGTGGTGACTGCATTGAAATGTGACTTTCTGGACATTTGGTAAGGGTGATTCATTGGCTACCTGTTGTCTTGTCCTTCTTTTTCTGGTTCACATTCCCTATCCTCATTCTCCTTACTCTCTCTCTTCCCTGCTGGCTGTTACCTATTTCTGACTAAAAGGAACTGTCAGCTGCACAGCCTATGTCCCTGTTGTGTTATTTCTTGTGATAAGGGTCTTGATGATGTGACTTCCCTGCTTCTTCCTTCAACCTCCACTGTCCTCCAACCACAGGTTTAGTTCTTCCATGGAGCTGCTCCTTACATTTATCCTCTCAGCTGGTTTTGCCGCCGTCTCATTTCTCCCTCTCCTGACTGTTTCCCCACAGCTTCCTGAGCTACTGAGTGCCCCATCCCATCTGTCTCTGCTCTCCAGCCAGACACTAAGAGAGCAGCTTCTCTTGGCTTAGGCTTGTATAGGAGTGGAGATCCTGCCGAGGGCCCCTTTTTACATGGCTCCTAGGGCTGTACCTGCTCCGTGGAGGCCTCTCCACCTGGTCCTCCTTGACAATAGCCTCTGGTGTATCTTGGTCTTTCACATACTCCTGCTTTAAGGCATGCATTTCATCATCACTGTTGTGTTTTCAAGCTGGCTACCCGCCTTTTCTCTCTCCTTTAGGCACCTGCATCAAGAAAAACAGGCTGCTTCCACTCTCCCCCTTTTGGGATTTCCCCCTTTCAATCTTCACACAACATTGTGGTTTTGCCAGTGCCTTTTACTGCCATATTCCTAATTTCTTTCAGCATCTCTACCTCATCCCTTAGGGGGTAACATGACGACTGTGGCAGCTGTCCTCTCTCCAGTTCTGCAAACACGGAGACAATGAAAAACCTCCCTCCCTCCCTCCCTCCCTCCCTCCCTCCCTCCCTCCCCCTCCCTCCCTCCCTCCCTCCCTCCCTCCCTCCCTCCTTCTAGTTTTCCCTCCCTCCCTCCTTCTAGTTTTCCCTTAAAAGCAAAAGCTACCTCTGTCAATTGCTCATGTAATTTCTTAGAGGCCATTTTCATTTCCCATTGACCTCCTCTGCACTTGAAGAATGTTCTACTTCTTTATTAATCTTGCTCTCTTGTGCAGTTATAGTATTCCTTAATTTGGCTCCTCTCACACATCTTACACTTACTTCCCTTCAGCAGATGATCCTCCTAGATCTCTCTTTTTCCCCCCTTTATTTGATCTGTCTTACTCACATAGGTTACCTTTTTTGTCTTTAAATCCTTTTAGGATTCTATCACTGTCTGAAGGCATTTTTTTTTTTTTTGCTGTGGACAACCTAATCACAATAATTTAGGAGAATCCTTCAGCAGTCTCTTTTTCCTATCTAATGATTTGTCATCTTTCTCATATTCTGTGTGTTTTGCCACTCTGAAAGGGGATGTTTGGCTATAAACATAGACCTAGCTAGGCTCTAATTACTCCTCTATGTGAAAGCCTTGCCTTCTTTCACATCACTAGCACATCAGTCAATTCTTCTTTGCTCGTAAGCGACTGATGCTTTTGAGTTTTGGGAAAGGAAGCAGTCACAGATATCTCATCAGCATTTTATGCTCTCAAGCTTCTATCAGGGAAGAAGCCAGAAATTCTCATTTAAAGAATCTTTCTCTGTGATAAGAATTTTTCTCTCTAATTGTGATCCTGTATTCTTCTGCTCTAACCATACTTTCTAACCCCTTCACCTAGTATTTCTCTAGCAATATTGATGATGATCTCTAGTGGTATTGGCTCTCTTAACGCCACACTGCAAACTGTTTAAAGGAAACACAGCCACAGCCACCTCTGCTCATGAAATGGGATGAGTTTAGCTATTTAGCAGTAGAGCAGGAGGAATCCTGGTTCTGGAAACCACACAATGGTGAAAAGCCTCAAAATGTGGCTTGAAATTTAACAGGAATTCTGGTTCAAATTCTTGCTCCACTTGTGATATGGGCATTTGAACCTAGTCTTTTTGGAGCTAATAATATACAGAAATTCTTATGATTTTCATCAGGGACGCTTCTCAGGACCAGAATGGAACAGTGGAAAAAATCAGAATTAAGAGACCCCTTCTCTGAGCTTTCCATTTGGGTCTGCACACTGTGAAGCCCATACTTTCCTGGAAAACAGGCTGGTGCCAACAAAATTTGTTAAGACACTTTCACTCAAAGTTTTAAAAGCAGCCCTCAAACTCATGAGGCCTACTTCTACAGAAAGCATGAGAGGAATCTGTATGGGATATTCCTGCACATTGATATGGCATAATATCCATACCCAACCAAAGCAACAGGAAAAGAATCCATGTATGACAGGGATTTTGCATCAGGCCGTCAAAGTTCAGCGGGGAATGTTATCAACACCTTATATTTTGCTGCTCAGGACAAAGAGGTCTCTTCCAACCTGTTCTGGTCTGGTCTGGTCTGGTCTATTCTATTCTATTCTATTCTATTCTATTCTATTCTATTCTATTCTATTCTATTCTATTCTATTCTATTCTACTGTTGATGGAAATTTGAAAGATGCCTTCCAGCCCAAAGCATTCTATGATGCTATGATTCTAAGCTTTTATGAAACTGGAACTCTTACTGTTAACTGGTGCATCTAATTAAAAGGGTTTATTTCAGTCTTGTCGGTCTCAGCCCCTCCTCCAGGCAAATTTAAACCAAACTCTCCACATGTAACCAGTTAAACCAAGACTTTAGAAATTCCCCTCATCACAAACTGGCTAAGGTGATTTTATCCCTCTTATTTTCTGGATGCCTTTCAATCTACGAGGCAAAAATCTTATCATTAAACTTCTCTCTGGTAGTGGAGAATGAAAACATCTGTAGACTGTGATGTATTAAAGATGTACCTTATATTAGAAACATCCATAATTAATGCAGACATTCCAATAAATAATAGAGTGTCAGGTTCTTTGGATTATTGAATGCATTCCACTGTGCTCATACACTTATGTACTGGCAGTAATAGTGAGTGGGTTTCCTTACCTAATTAAATACTGCGCTCTGCTATCTGTTTAAACAGCATTAAGGTTGTGTCACAAACTTAAAAGGGTAAATTCAAAGGTAAGGATGACATCTTTGTCCTCAGCTTGTGAGTCATGTATTGATGTCTTCTTCCATTTTCCCCCCACCTGCATGTTTACATTTTCATGGATTTGCCTTTTTTTACCTCTTACACTTAGTTTGTAGCCTTAACACTTTAAAATTAGGTGTAATAATATTAATATTTTAAAGAGATTCTTTCCTCAAGAGTCTGGAGTTGCTTTGAATAGCTCAAATAAATCTGTATTTAGGTTAAGTAAGTAATATATAATTTGCACTGAACACATATATTTGTTAACATATTTAAAATGGGACTTCTATTGACCCAAGAATCCTGGGTAGGTGCAAAGAAACTGCTATATATTTTTTATTGGTTCAGTATTCAGGCATTTGCTATTAAAATGCATAAAATGTATCCCCAAAACTGAAGCCAGCTACTTCAGAGACATGAGATTCCACTGAGGGAATAGGTATTTATGCTTTAAAAACATATTTTAATTTCCCAATTGATCATAATAGCTCATGCATAAAATCAAGAGATTTTGGGATTTCTGCTACCTTAAAATTGGGCATTAAAATTCATTTGGCAGAAGGATTTTTTTGCCTTTTCTCCTTTTCCCCCTCTTTTCTTCTTTCTTTCTAGGAAAGACCTCTTATCTACAAGATCTGATTCTAGAATGATATCTCTGATAGAGCAGACATCATTCACAGCGTGACAATAGCTACTAGAGGGTTGATAATGAATGTGCTGATGGAGCTCACTGTGAGTTCCATTCTGCAGCCACAACTAATGTCAGTAATCCCTGTATAAGCCAGTTGTCTCTGTGACCTCTATGGGCCTAAGCATGCTAGTTAAGGTGGAGGGGTCAGGCAGTAAAAGACTACTAGTCTCTTGTATGACAGACCTCATCCAAAGATCATCTTAAGTCAATGCAATTCTTTCCTTGGAATGCAAATTGCCGAGGAAAATACCTTAAACAAGTGTTTGGATTTGTATTGTACCTAAAGTATGAGAATAAAAGGGAAACAGAGAGTGCTGCAACATTCACCTAGAAAATGCCTTTAACAATATGTTATAAAGTTATTTTGATGGTCTGAAAGCTGAAAAACGTTTTGAGAGATTCCCTCTTTCTTTCCATGTGAATTTCTTTCTTGTGAATTCCTTCCTTCTAAATTCCTTCCTTCTTGATTCCTTCCTTTCTGATTCCTTCCTTCCCGATTCCTTCCTTCCCTCCTTCTGAATTCCTTCCTAATTCCTTCCTTCTTAATTCCTTCCTTCCTAATTCCTTCCTTCCCTCCTTCTGAATTCCTTCCTAATTCCTTCCTTCCTTCCTAATTCCTTCCTTCCTAATTCCTTTCTTCCCTCCTTCTGAATTCCTTCCTTCCCTCCTTCTGAGTTCTTTCCTTCCTAATTCTTTCCTTCCAAATTCCTTCTGAATTCTTTCCTTCCAAATTCCTTCCTTCCAAATTCCTTCTGAATTCTTTCCTTCCTAATTCCTTCCTGCACAGTAATACCCTTTATATAGATGTGCATGCTACGTGCTAGTACTGTTGACACTCTAATTATTCAGTTTCTAAACTGTGACTTCCACAGTGTGATTTCAGCAGTAATTTCCCTTGATTCATATTGCCTGGCTGCTCTGAAATGATTATTTGCAGACCAGTGAATGAAACATGGACAATCAACAACTTTTGATTGTACAATAAAATGACTGCAATGGAAGTGCAAGGTTTTCTGTAGTTTAAAGACAATAGGCTGTAGCTTACTGACCCCATTCAGCAAAGTGCTTAGCTGGAGAAAATGCTTAACTGTTTCTGAGTGTAGAGCTAAAAATAAAAAGGCAAGAAATTGCATTTAGCACCAATAAGCAATATTCATTCAGGATCAAACCAGAAACTGGTATTTGGGTTAGCAAAGACTAGGATAGTTTTGATTTGCATGGTTTAGGACGAAGGCACATAGGCCATGTATTAAACGATGGTCAGGTGAACACATTATTTATCATAGAGACTCCATATTGGTATTTCTAGCAATGCTCAAGTACAGTTCTCAGTTTCCTTAATGAAAAAAACCTGTGGTGATTATAAAGACAATAAAGATGTGGTGACAATAAAGATCCTGTGTCTTCCTCTCTGTAAACATGCATCACGTATATGCACATCATAGGGATGTGTTATGCACTTTTATGTATAGATGGTAGAGGAAGAGAGAGATACTATGATAATTTTCACATCTATTTCATATCTTAATTTTAGACAAATCAACAATATTAAAGTAATTGATTCTTTTCCCGTTTACATCAGCTGAACCTCTGGTCTACTAGCTTGAAATATAGAAACACACTCCTTTTGCACTTGCAGTTCCTCATCACATCAATGGGAAGTGCTGAGATATTCTTAGCAATCTCATCTGCCTGCACATAAGCAACTTCATGGTTCAGACTTTGTGCCTGCACTCATATTCCCCTATATTACCATTTTGGCTATTTTGCATCAAAAGTGCATAGGAAGAGGATGTTATTTCCCTCAGCTGGAAATAGGAGCGTTCACTTTCCATGTAACCTTAACCCTGACCCTAAATTTGCAACACTTAAAGATTAACTTAAACAGAGGATCAATTTTGTTTATAGTGATGAGCATTGATTTTTCTCCCTGAAGTGCATGACACAGGCCTGGCTATTAACAGAAGCGAAAATATTATTCCCTATGGCTAGGAAGTTCTGTAACATAAAAGGAAGCTGTGCATAATAGAACTATAAAATATTTGGGTTGGAAACAACCTTCCAAGGTCACTCAGTTCAGCCCCTCTGCAAATAAGCAGCGATGCTTTCAACTAGGTCAGGTTGGATGGGGCTCTGCATTTCCACAGATGGGACATCTACCACCCTTTTGGGCAACCTGCTCCAGTGTTTAATCAGCCTCATTGTAGGCAATTTCTTCCTTGTGTATAGCCTGAATATATATAAACACACATATGTGTGTGTGTGTTTTTCACATATATGTGTATTTAGACACACACCTGGAATGTTATCCCCAGTTTATCACCTGCTGCCCTGCAGGATGGGTTTCTAAAATGAAAAGTTACTTTTCTTTATTGTCTTCAAAGAGCCCCCTGAGCTAGGTTAGCTGTTTGTAGTAACCCAAGGGAGGAAGAAAGCCTGCTTAGTATCCCTCTTCTTCCCTGCAACCAGCAGCAGGCTGTGGTGCAGACGCAAACACCCCCCCGCCCCCCCCCGACACCCCCTCCCTTCCCAGTGCCCCCCATCGGCCCCGCCGGCAGGAGCTGTCCGTTCAGCACCCCGCACCCACCGCCCGCCAAAAACAACAAAAGAAGAGAAATATTAATTAATTAAAAAAAAAGGGGGAGGGTTAAAGAGGTGTGTGTGTATGTGTGTGTGGGGGGGGGTGGAAGCTCAAAAAAACACCAAAAAAGAAGGGAGAAAAAAGCCAATCTGCTCAATCCTCTGCCTGCAGGCAGACTCTAACGGAAATCACATATGCTTTGCCTCTCCCTATAAGAAATCTTCATTGGGGCATTAAAATACTTAAAAGGATTAGTCGTTAAATACTTGTACATTTGGTTTAATTCACTAGAAACGCTATGTCACAGGGTTACATCAGAAAGCTGGAGAGTTTTAATCTCACTTGCACTATTTACCTAGATGTTTTATTCCTTCTGCTGCTTGTTACAGGGATAATATTAATATCCTCCTCATCCAGAGGGAAGAAGTTTAAAAAAGTAAAAAAGAAGAAGAAGGAAAAAAAAACCAACAACCACAACACACCACACCCAAGCTGGCTGCTGTCTGATGGCATAAAAATATCAAAGAGACTTTTAAAGTAAAATGAAACAAAACAAACCAGCATGAATTAAAGCATGGCATTCCTTCCCACAGCCTGTTGCTTACTCCTGATAATGATCACAGAGGGGTAAGGAGCCATCCTCTTAGGGAAACAGAATAACTTAGTAGTTCACACAGGCCTTGGGACACAGGAGATAGTGGCTTTGTTTAAAGCCATCATTACTTTTAGCCTGTTTCCCTATATGACAGGTATGCAGCTCCTTTGTAATTCCTCTCTTAGTGTAGTAGCTAAAAATAACACTGGTTTTGGCAAGGGTCCAGAAGAAGTTGTCTTCATCTAAGTAAAGAATCAGAGGCCATAAATCTAAAGACAGGTACAGAAATACCTTACTGTGAACTTCACAATGGGGAGGACGATTGGTGTGTAGGAAGGCATTGTCACATGAAATTGGGTGTTTTTGTGACTAATGAGAGCAGGAATAGGGAGGTGATTGTCCCCTTGTACTCAGCTCTGGTGAGGCCACACCTTGAGTATTGTGTTCAGTTTTGGGCAGATGTGGAGGTGCTGGAGCCAGTGCAGAGGAAGGCAACGACACTGGGAAGGGCCTGGAGAAGAAATCTGATGAAGAGAGACTGAAGGAGCTGGGGATGGTTAGTTTGAAAAAGAGGAGGCTGAGGGGAGACCTGCCTGAAAAGACATTGTAGAGAGGCTGGTGCTGGTCTCTTCTCACAGGTAATTAGTGATAGAACAGGAGGGGATGGCCTCAAGCTGCCACTGGATAGGTTTAGACTGGGTATTAGGAAACATTTTTTTTCCAGCAGGAGTGGTCAGGCATTGGAATGTGCTGTGCAGGGAGGTGGTTGAGTTACCACCCCTGGATGTGTTTAAAGGTCATTTGGATGTGGTGCTTGGGGATATGGTTTAGGGGTGAAACTTGTAGGTTAGGATTAATGGTTGGACTTGGTGATCCTGAGGGTATTTTCCAACCTGAATGTTTCTGTGATTCTGTGGTAGAATGTTACAGCTTAAACCTTGTAAAGGTATATCCACTATATCCTGATGGTCCTGCTACAGCCTTAATGTGACTATAGCCAATGAAAAAGACCTCAAGTGATGAAATATCAGTGAAATTATCTGCCCTTTCAGATCAGGAGTTACTTTTTTTTCACAGTGTTTGGATGAAAAGTAACTAAGGGAGAAATTTTGGTCCCATTTGAGTGAAGAAGTTGATTGACACAGATGTCTGTTCATTTCATAAGCAAAACCCACGGTGGATCGATGCACATTTGTTATGTCCAAGAAAGAGTCCATGGATCTTTCAAAGAAAGGGAAGAAGAGACTAAGATAAACCAAATTCCATCACCAGGTTCTTTGCTTTGCAGTGTCTGAACAGCAGAGCCACCCATGGCCAACAATTTTCATTGTATCATGCCAATGGCATCCTGGCCTGTATCAGGGACAGTGTGGCCAGCAGCAGCAGGGAGGTCATTCTGCCTTTGTACTCAGCACTGGTTAGGCCACACCTTGAGTGCTGTATCCAGTTCTGGGCCCCTCAGTTTAGGAAAGATGTTGAGTTGCTGGAATATGTCCAGAGAAGGGCAACAAAGCTGGGGAGGGGTTTGGAGCACAGCCCTGTGAGGAGAGGCTGAGGGAGCTGGGGTTGCTTAGGCTGGAGAAGAGGAGGCTCAGAGGAGACCTTCTTGCTTTCTACAACTCCCTGAAGGGAGATTGTAGACAGGTGGGGGTTGGTCTCTACTCCCAGGCAACCAGAACCAGAACAAGAGGACACAGTCTCAAACTGCACCAGGGGAGGTTTAGGCTGGATGTTAGGAAGAAGTTTTTCACAGAAAGAGAGATTGGCCATTGGAATGTGCTGCACAGGGAGGTGGTGGAGTCATTGTTACTGGAGATGTTTAGGAAGAGACTGGATGGGGTGCTTGGTGCCATGGTGTAGTTGATGAGATGGTGTTGGATGATAGGTTGGACTGGATGATCTCAAAGGTCTTTTCCAACCTGGTCAATTCAATTCAGTTCAATTCAGTTCAGTTCAGTTCAATTCAGTTCAGTTCAGTTCAATTCAATTCAATTCAATTCAATTCAATTCAATTCAATTCAATTCAATTCAATTCAATTCAATTCAATTCAATCCAACTCAATCTTATTCTATTCTATTCTATTCTATTCTATTCTATTCTATTCTATTCTATTCTATTCTATTCTATTCTATTCTATTCTATTCTATTCTATTCTATTCTATTCCATTCCATTCCATTCCATTCCATTCCATTCCATTCCATTCCATTCCATTCCATTCCATTCCATTCCACTCTACTCTACTCTACTCTACTCTACTCTACTCTACTCTCTACTCTACTCTACTCTACTCTACTAGAGTTATCACTATTAACAGTAATCTTTCTGGAAATTTTGCTGTGACTTCCACAAGACACCCCCAGTCTCATGGTAACTCCTCTTGGCCACCGTCTTGAGTCAAGCAGCCTCCAGAAACAGCAACATAGACTGCCCTGTCAAAATACATCATAAAAATACACAGTTACTGCTTTTGTGTGGAGGTAGAGAAGGAAAATGGCCAAGTACACCCCTCATGCACATATATTTGATAGTAATCTGGAATATGTTTTCAGTGCTGAGATTTAATCTCAGTTTTATGCATCTGAACTGGTAATTGAATAGAGGACTTTCTGAATGCCTGAATGATGTAAGAAGCATAAGAAATACCATTCTCAGTGATTCTGGAGACACTTTCTTGCCTTATAATCTATTCCTTTTCCTTTTTGCTTTTCCTTTCCTTTTTGCTTTTCCTTTTTCTTTTTTTCCTTTTCCTCTTCCTTATTTTCCTTTTCCTGTTCCTTATTTTCCTTTTCCTTATTTTCCTTTTCCTTTTCCTTACTTTCCTTTTCCTTTTCCCTTTTCCTTTTCCTTTTCCTTTTCCTTTTCCTTTTCCTTTTCCTTTTCCTTTTCCTTTTCCTTTTTTTTTTTTCTTTTCCTTTTCCTTATTTTCCTTTTCCTTTTCCTCTTTTTAATGTCTTTCTTCTTCTCTTTTTCTTAATTTTGTTTTTATTTTTTATTTTTTATTTTTTCTTTATTTTTGGTTTTGTTTGTGGTTACCTTTTCTCTTTTTCTTTTTCTTTTTCTTTTTCTTTTTCTTTTTCTTTTCTTTTTCTTTTTCTTTTTTCTTTTTCTTTTTCTTTTTCTTTTTCTTTTTCTTTTTCTTTTTCTTTTTCTTTTTCTTTTTCTTTTTCTTTTTCTTTTTCTTTTTCTTTTTCTTTTTTCTTTTTCTTTTTCTTTTTCTTTTTCTTTTTCTTTTTCTTTTGCTTTTGCTTTCTCTCTTTTTGATTTCTCTTTCTTGAACCTCTCCTTGTTTAGGGTGTTTTAAAATCTTCCAGACCTCTCAGTCTCATCTAATTTTTGGGGGTGTCTGAATATCACCCTGCCCTTGGCATAAAGGGTACTTTTTTTGTAAGGCTTTGTGCCTTGTTGTGCTTTCTCCTCCTCCCCCCTCAAAAGCAGAGAATTGTTTCTTGTATTCAAAGCATAAACACAGCTGCCCATGAGACTGCTTGGATGAGGACTAGATGAGAGAGCTACATTAGGGCAGAAATTCGGGTCACATCATATCAAACTGAAAGCATCAGGCCGGAGATAGGCCTGGCTAATAATGTTTATACAGGATCATTTTAAATGTGAAAACTCCTCTTGCCATGAAAGAAATCTCTTTTCAGTCTTGAGTCAGTGCAGGTATTTTCAACAGGGTTATGCTACTGCTTGCTAAAATGCAAAGCATTTGCATCTTCTTTGCATTATTTATTGTTATCCTGTAGGCTGGATTGTCACACTAACCATGATTTATGTCACTGAGTTTTATCAGCTCCTCCTAGATTATATTTTCAAGTGGTGCTCCCAGACTTTGGGAAGAGAAATGTCAGTGCAAGTCTTTTACACCTGTTACACAGCATAGGTGGATGCTGCTTGTTGTCAAAGTCTTGCAGAAAAATGTCTCTCCTTCAGTAGCGGCTCCTGGTATTGTGACCTTCCCACATCCTTAGCAGGCAGACTCTTTAATGCTTTGAAAGCTGTTAGAACCATGTTACAGGAACACTTTATAAGTTTATGCTTGACAGACCAAGGGGAGAATTTTCTGAGTCACTGTGATGTGTGTTGCAGTATATGACATAGAAGACACTGCATGTGATTAGAGGACAGTGGATGATTGGTGTGGGGGTTGGTATAGGTTTTGGGCTGTGCAGGAGACCATTCTTTGCCTCTGCTACTGACTTTCTGTGTCACCTTGGACAAATCACCTACCAGGTGATTGCTACATTCCTCATATCTTGCATGTGCAGTATATCCATTTCTTCTTTTTTATCTTACCTCTTTGCAATCTTAGATCCTTGGGGTGAAGAATGAGTCTTGTGGTGTGACTGTACCTTGCTTGAGAGAATGGGAACCTTGATTTGAACTTGAGATCACTCAAAATACAAAAAGTGAAAGTTCTGCATCTTTTGGGGGACCAAAAAAAACCCCAAACAAACCACAACACCCCACAAAAAAATTAAGAAGTGTAACCAGCAGGAGGAAAACTTGATTCATCATAGCTTGCTTAAAGACTTGCCCCATTTCAACTTGTTCTGGCAGAATTTGCTGTGCCATGGCCTGCCTGTAGGCCCACATGAAGAGCATGAGTCTGCTACTGTGACTAGCAAACAAAGGCACTCGATTGCTTGAAAAGGTGAAATGAGGGGTTGGAACTAGATGATCCTCGAGGTCCCTTCCAACCCTAACAGTTCTATGATTCTAATGAAAGGTTTGGACCTGGCTGCTCTACACTGAGGAATTATATGCTACCCCAGTAGGTATGGTAATTTAAACTAGACTTGAAAGGATGGAGTGATACTATCAAGCCTGCCCATGCCAAATTGTGGGATGACACACCAAAGTTAGAAGGATGGAGTGCTAGTGAGAGCCCTCAGTCTGTTTCTCTTGGATATGCAGGCTACACTGCTGCACACTTCAAGTCTCACAGAGATGAGCCAGTGGCTTTTGAGGTAACAGGAGCCAAAAGGGAAACACCAGTGAAATGCTATAAAGGAAGTCAGGGATGTTCCTCTAAGAAGGTGACACAGCCAACAGCTCAGCTGAAATGTTTCTACACCAATGTATGCAGCGTGGGCAGCAAAGAGGAGTCACAAGCGACTGTGCAGCTAGGAAGCTACGACCTGGTTGCCATGACTGAAATTTGGTAGGATGAATCCCATGACTGGAATGTGGCCATCAATGGAGACAGGCTGTTCAGAATGGATGGGAGAGGAACGAGAGGGTGGAAACAAACCCAAACCCAAACCCAAACCCAAATCATTCTACGATTAAAATTACATCTGAGGCTTTGAATTTCCTGCCACAAAACTAACATTCTTACTGTATGGAAAAAGGCATTTCCTTTTCTTTCCTCCACTCAAAAAGGCTTTACTTTAGAAGCCCTTGTCACCTCTTCTCCACCTTTGATCCCATATTCCTTGTCTCTGATTTTCTAGGCAGCTGGAATTTCATTGCCAGAACACCTCTCCCTCGTCATTACCTACATGCTATTAAGTGGCATAAATCTGTTTCAGGTGTTGATTAAACCTCTTCATATGAACGAGAAGTGAACTTTCCTCTCCTTTGCAGTTTCGCATTGTTTGATGGCCTAATCCAGGGCTGAATTTCCTCTCTTTCAGCTACCAGGAGAGAGAAAGTTTGGATCAGAAATGTGAGGAACAAGTGTTTAAATGCCACATGGTCTGTGGAGTTGCATTTTAAATGTTGTGGGTTTTTTTTTTTCATAAGTGGATATCTAGGACATTTCTCTTAAATAACAGCATTCTAACCTGGGATACCAGATATACCATTAGTGTAAATCTGCACAACTCCCAAAGGACATGTGTTGATTTTACACCCACTGGACATGTGGCTCAGCCAGCCTGTGATTTTTAGCACTTAGTTGTCTTCATGAACAGAAAATGACATTATCATTTGCCTGTGATAAGGATATCTTTAATCAGGAACTGGGACCTACTGTACTGCTAGGTGCCCAAAAGGCAAAATCTAATTTAGAAGCATCTTGGTGTAACATAGAATTACCCCAGGAATACAAGAATAACGCAAAGTGATAAGGGAAGAACGTTCAAGTGTTCAATTTTCTGTGGTCATGACTTGCTGAGGGATTTAGGGATTTAAAAGTGAAGGAAGATAATCCTTGTGTTTTCAGCTGCCATTATTATCAGGGAGCCCCATTCTTATCTCACACCCATCAGTAGAAATAAAGAGCAGGTCAATGGAGGTACTATAATGCTAAGATGTGGAGCCTAACTGCTTTTTCTTCTCCAAAAGATGTAGGAAAGGAGAGGTATTGGTTTGATAGCCGAGATCTAAATTATTTCTGAGAAAGTTCTGTGGAAAGAAACTGAATTTGAAAAGATATTGTAAAGGAAAATTCATTTACATATCCCATGCAGAAAGAACCTGTTGAATGACATTTAACAGAGGATTAAAGCTGATTTCTTACAAGCAGTAGAATAATCAGATTTCTAAGCTAGAGTGGAATGAAGGTCACAGTATCACAGTATCACAGTATTGCCAAGTATGGAAGAGACCTCAAAGATCATCGAGTCCAACCTGTCACCAGAGACCTCATGACTAGACCATAGCACCAAGTGCCACGTCCAGTCCCCTCTTGAACACCTCCAGGGACGGTGACTCCACCACCTCCCTGGGCAGCCCATTCCAATGACAAATGACTCTCTCAGTGAAGAAGTTCCTCCTCACCTCGAGCCTAAACTTCCCTTGGTGCAGCTTGAGACTGTGTCCTCTTGTTCTGGTGCTGGTTGCTAGAGAGAAGAGACCAACCCTTTCCTGGCTACAACCACCTTTCAGGTAGTTGTGGAGAGCAATGAGGTCTCCCCTGAGCATCCTCTTCTCCAGGCTAAACAATCCCAAGGTCCTTCAATTAATCTGCAAAGCTGACTGAAGTTGAATCTTCGCTTGGTAATTTACATGTCATTTACAGGGGCACTCATTGTGCTTTTAGTACTGTAAATATGATCTGAACAGCTTTTGATCTTTTGCAGCATTTGCAGGAACATATTATTGTTTCTGAAGGGGAGGGGGGGAGGGGAAAAAAAAACACAAACCCAAACCCAACAACAAACCCCACACCACCACCACCACAAAAAAAGGAAGAGTTTTACACAAAACACAACAAAAACAAGCCCAATCTGTAACGCTTTTTTCTTTCTACGATGTCAAAACAAATGTGTCAACCAACTGGTAATATCGGCGCCGGTTTCGTTTGTCTGCACACGGTTGCTGTGAGGTTTAAGGATTGTTTGTCACAAAGCTGCACCTCTTTTTTTTTTTTTTTTTTTTTTTTTTTTTGCTAAGGGAAGCAAGCAGATTGCTGAGCAGCAAACATGTTGTGTGCAACGCATAGCGTTGTAAACACATTTGCCTTTCAGCGGGACGGGGAGAAGGCGGCGAGAGGAGCGCGGCCGTGCAATACGAGGAGACAAAGCTTGGATGGTTCTTAGAGGAGTGTGCTGTGTTCATTTGCTTGTGCTTCCAGAGGGATATGGAGGTGCTGGAAGGTGTCCAGAGAAGGGCCACGAGGATGAGCAGAGGGCTGGAGCACCTCTCCTATGAGGACAGACTGAAAGAGTTGGGGCTGTTCAGGCTGGAGAAGAGAAGGCTCCGAGGTGACCTCATTGTGGCCTTCCAGTATCTGAAGGTGGCCTACAGGAAGGCTGGGGAGGGATTTCCCAGGATATCAGGTAGTGATAGGACTAGGGGGAGTGGAATGAAGCTGGAGGTGGGGAGATTCAGACTGGATGTGAGGAAGAAGTTCTTCACCATGAGAGTGGTGAAGCCCTGGAATGGGTTGTCCAGGGAGGTGGTTGAGGCCCCATCCCTGGAGGTGTTTGAGACCAGGCTGGATGAGGCTCTGGCCAGCCTGATGTAGTGTGAGGTGTCCCTGTCCATGGCAGGGGGCTTGGAACTAGATGATCCTTTTGGTCCCTTCCAACCCTGACTGATACTATGATCTATGCTTCTTGTTGTTGTTTTTTTCTTTTGTGTGTGTGTGTGTTGGACTAGTCTCACTTTTGAACTGGGACTAAATTTTCTGAAAGGTGTTTGACCATAGTTTCCATAGCAAGAAAACCCTCCCACATTTCCCACAACAGCCAACCTTGTTTGTCTTGTCAATTCTCTCTTGAAGGATCAGATCTTTAGCTGTGTCAAAGCCCTGGGAAGTCAATGAAAAGATTCCCAAAGGCTTTGAATTAGACTCTGGCAGCAGAGCACCAGCGACTTCAATAGAATTACACCAACTTACTCCAGGTGAGGATTTGATCTGGGGTTTAATATTGAGCTCATCACCATTCTGTTTGAGATTTAGCATCAATCCTTTTTGGAGGCACAAAAGAAAAAAAAAAGAAAAAAAGAGAAAAAAAAAGAAAAGGGGGAAAAAAGGCACCAAAAAAAAGAGAAAAAGAGGGAAAAAAAAAAAAAAGAAAAAAAGGGACAAAAAAAAAAAAAAAAGAAGGGATGCTCTGAAACCAGAATTTTGGCTGGGGGAAGGGTAAAAGGTAGTAGTTTTTATTTAGAAAGATAATAACTCAGGGAGGGTTTGGGAAAATTTACAGACTACAGAATGCGGAATTAACCAGGTTGGAAAAGACTTTTGAGATCATCAAGTCTGACCTGTCACCCAACACCATCTAATCAACTAAACCATGGCACCAAGTGCCTCAGCCAGTCTCTTTTTAAACACTTCCAGTGATGGTGACTCCACCACCTCCCTGGGCAGCACATTCCAATGGCCAATCTCTTTTCTGTGAAGAATTTCTTCCTAACATCCAGCCTAAACCTCCCCTGGCACAGCTTGAGACTCTGTCCTCTTGTTCTGGTGCTGGTTGCCTGGGAGAAGAGACCAACCCCCACCTGGCTACAATCTCCCTTCAGGTAGTTGTAGAGAGCAATAAGGTCTCCCCTCAGCGTCCTCTTCTCCAGGCTGAACAGCTCCAGCTCCCTCAGCCTCTCCTCATAGGGCTGTGCTGCAGAGCTATCATCAGCCTCATTGCCCTTCTCTGGACACCTTCCAGCAACTCAACATTTTTCTTAAACTTAGGAGCCCAGAACTGGACACAGGACTCAAGGTGTGGCCTAACCAGTGCTGAGTACAGGGCAGAATGATGTCCCTGCTGCTGCTGGCCACACTATTCCTGATACTGGCCAGGTAATTTTGGATATGCTCATGGGGTGATGTCTTAGAACAAATCTCTAGCTGCATACTACAGCTAGTATGGATTACAGAGGGAGTAGTCACAGAATCACAGAAAGCTTTGGGTTCCAAGGGACCTTTAAAGGCCATCTAGTCCAATCCCCTGCAGTAAACAGGGACATCTTTAACTAGACCAGGTTTTTCAGAGGCTCTGAATAAATGTTAGTGACAACATTTATCACGTTACTGAGAACTGATTTACTCCAGGATCAAATTGATATCTAGAGATCTCTATAAGGCTTATTTTTCATTTCTTGAATTGTCTCTTCTTGTTGACAAAGGTTTCAGAGCCTCTTCAGGAGCATGACACAGTAGCCACACATATGAAAAAGAGAACAATTGGTTGTCAGATACTGTGGCTAGCTTTAGCATTACAATTATGGCTCTATCTCATGACACAAAAGGCAAATAAAACAGTGTGAGCTAATATCAATTATCCTTAAATAGGTATCTAGATTCCAGTCAAAGGAAATGGACAGATGCATTCAGAAGGATTTTTTTTCCCTTTTCACTTTGGGCACCAATTTTAGGATCCCTTGAATCACCTTTTGGAATTTCAGCATCTTTTCATGGATGGTGGAGATCTTAATAGGCATGTTGCATCAATTGTCTTGTTTAGGGGCTTAAAATTAGGCAGGCTCGATCCAAGGAACAGTGAATTAATTTGCTATTTAAGGGTAATCATGTTCATTGTTGTAGGAGCTATGCTGACTGATAATGGAGGTTTCCTTTACCTTAGCAGCAGCATAGGCACTGGATTTTGTACTTCAAGCCTCGTTAAGCCTCAGGTCATATTCATTAACAAGGATTCATAATCTGCAAACAAAGCACTCCTAATTAGGTGAAAAATAATGGATTACAATCTGTCCATTACATGAAGAACCACAAGCTTAAAGCTTTGGAGGGATCTAAAAGGCATATATAAAGGTCAAAATCCCCTTGACATTTTTAGTCTCAAAAGACTGTGAAACCCTAATCTTTGAAACCAACACCTCATATCTGGTTTCAAACATTCTTGCTTGAGCTTAAAGCATCACAAAGACATCTGAAAGTCATGTCAATGGACACTGGTGTTGATACTCATATATCATGCATACCTGCTCAGGAGAGTCTGTGTAATGAAATTGCTTTCTCCAGCTCATTCCTACCTTTGTGTTCCCTCCTCCTGGAATAGTTGGAGGATTTATTATTTGTCTAAATCCACTACCTATTAGATTTAGATGTGTAAAGCTCCTAATGTTCTTAAAGGACTTATTTCTTTGGTGCCAACTCAATCGTACAGAAATGTTGTGGGTGCCCACATTTCAGTCCATTATCTTAAAGATGCCTTTTCCTGTGGTGTCTTGTCTGTTTCTCCTTCATGTCCTCTGGTTTAATTTCCTCCATCAGCTTACAGGTGGCATTCAGCATGAATAGGATGTTACTTGAACAATAATGGTAATACTTAGCACTCTCTCACCTATACCAAACATATACAACGTGTCATCGTCTTGTCCCATCCAGCCACTCACACTTTGGCCAAGAATTCTACATTTTGTTTGATGGTTAGTTTCACAGAGTCACAGAATTAGCCAGGTTGGAAAAGACCTTCAAGATCATCGAGTCCAACCTATCACCCAGCACCATCTCATCAACTAAACCATAGCAGTAGATGTCTCATCCAGTCTTATTTTAAACACTTCCAGGGATGATGACTCCACCACCTCCCTGGGCATCACATTCCAACGGCCAATCTCTCTGTGAAGAATTTCTTCCTAACATCCAGCCTAAATTTCAAAATTGTTTTAGAATCATAGAATTGTTGGGGTTGGAGGGAACCTCAGGGATCAGCCAGCTCCAACCACCCTGCCATGGGCAGGGACCCCTCACACTACATCAGGTTGCCCAGAACCACATCTAGCTTGGCCTTAAAAACCTCCCAGAGATGAGGCTTCTACCACCTCCCTGGGCAACCTGTTCCAGTGTCTCACCACCCTCATGGGGAAGAATTTCTTCCTAATATCCAATCTGAATCCACCCATTTCTAGTTTTTTTTGTCCCCATTCCCCCAGTCCTATCATTACCTGACACCCTAGAAGTCCCTCACACACACCATTTTCCCCCTTTTTCCCCTCAAATCCCAGAGTACCTGGGCTCTGTTGGAGTTTCCTCCCACCCCAGGTGTGGCCACGTGGCCCTCTCCATCCACTCCTCTTTTTAACCCCCCCCCCCCCCCCGAAAAGGCAGATGCCCCAAGCTGAGCCCATCTGGGCTGAGGGATCCTCCTCTCATCACTGATGAGTGCCCCTGGTGCGCACTGGGTGATGGTGGTGGTGACAACAAAGGCCGGGGGGCCTGGTGATTGATAACTTCTCCAGTATCATCTGTGGGTGCTGGCTGAGCCTCCTTACTGGGGCTGAGCTCCTCTGTGTGGTATCTTGGCTGGTGAGGGTCTTGCCCCCAGCTCTGGAATGGGTGCAAAAATGGTGGTGGTGGAGCAGGAGCTGTTTAGCCAGATGATATTGTGCTAATTACACTATTTTTACCTGGAGACCCTTTGAGTCTGCTCTCATCATTCAATAAATCTCTGCTTTTGTGCCTCACTTACAGACCATTTCTTCCCCCTCACTGCTTCCTCTCAGAAATAAGGAAGGAAAGGAGGAAAAAAGCAATAAAGCTTATCTGGAAAATGCATTCACTTATCAGATATCAACTCTGACCAGGAAGCCTTCAGGAAGAGAGGCAGGTTGGAAAGTGAGAATCACTTCTTATGAATCACAAGAGAAAGTTCATAAAGAACAGACAGGACAAGGCTGCATCTTCTCCATTGTGGTTATGTTTCATGGTGCTAAATGCAGAGGGGAAAAATAGTTCCAGCTGGCTTGGAAATCTCAGTCCCACTTCTCTACAGAAAGAATCCCTGAGAAAGTGACATTGTGACAAGTGAATACCCATCCTTCATACAGACATACAGAATCAACCAGGGTGGAAAAGACCTTTGAAATCATGATCAGGCTGGGGAGGGACTTCTCAGGATCTCAGGTACTGATAGGACTAGGGGGAACAGAATGAAGCTGGAGATAGGGAGATTCAGGCTGGATGTGAGGAAGAAGTTCTTCACCATGGGAGTGGTGAAGCCATGGAATGGGTTGTCCAGGGAGGTGGTTGAGGCCCCGTCCCTGGAGGTGTTTAAGCCCAGGCTGGATGAGGCTCTGGCCAGCTCTGGCCAGCCCATGGCAGGGGGGTTGGAACTAGATGATCCTTGCGGTCCCTTCCAACCTGGACTGATTCTATGATTCTATGATTCTATGATTCTATGATTCTATGATTCTATGATTCTATGATTCTATGATTCTATGATTCTATGATTCTATGATTCTATGATTCTATGATTCTATGATCATCATGATCTGGCAATGTGTGTTTCAAGCCCAGAAATCCAACCATATCCTGAGATGCATCCAAAGAAATGTGCTCAGTAGGTCCAGGGAAGTGATTCTCACCCTCTGTTCCTCTGTGGTAAAAATTCTGGCTCCCAACATAAGCAGGACATGGACCTGTTGGAGCGAGCCCAGAGGCAGCCACAAAAATGATCAGACAGCTAGAATACCTCTGTTGTGAAGGCTGTTAGGCTGCTACAGTTGGAATTGTTCAGCTTGGAGGAGAAAAAGCTCTGAGGAGACCTTATAGCAGCCTTCCAGTAGCTGAAGGGGGGCTCCAAGAAAGCTGGAGGAAGTTTACAAGGATGCATAGTGATAATACAATAAATACAATACAATACAATACACCAGGTTGAAAGAGACCTTCAAGATCATCGTGTCCAACACATCAACCAATCCAACCCACCTAAACAACTAAACCATGGCACCTAGCACCCCATCAAGTCTCCTCCTGATAAGGTAAGAGGCAGTGGCTTTAAACTGAAAGAAGGTATATTTAGGCAAGATGTAGGGAAGAAGTCCTTCACTGTGGGGTGAAGGCACTGGAATAGACTGCCCAGGGAAATTGTGGATGTCCTATCCCCAGAATTGTTCAAGGCCAGATCTGAAGAGGCTTTGAGCAACCTCATTTTTGTAATGCAACAATCAGTCTCATTATGTTTCTTGCTCTCTATTGTTGCCTTTTTGGATTTTCAGGTTCTGGTAGTCCTGCTCACTAACTTGCTGGCCCTGCAGCGTGCTCACAAAGAGTGCACGTATCACAAGGTTATGCTGCATCTGTAGTAAAGACATTTCTCTTCCCCAGGAGCTGGAGAAATAAGGAAAGACATGATGTGCTTGCAGCAAAGAAGTGACTCTGAGGCAGGAGCATCCTGTGCCACGATCAGGCATCCTGTGTATCTGGAGTCTGAAAGGACAGAGTGTATGATATCTCCAGGCACAGACAATCCATGTACCTGACATATGGATGTCAGGCAAGAATAAGTGAAGCAGTCAGCTGGATTTAATCCTTCAGAGTTAAGAAATTAAATGAGACACTGCCACTGTTGTGCCTTTTCCCATACAGGTGCTACCTTAGAAAGAAAACCAACCCTACCTTTTCTGCCCTCTTAGTCTGAATAGGAACCCAACAGGGTATACTTCACTGAACAGATGAAGGTTTTTATGAAGGTATGGGTGGAGATCTTTGAAGATGTGTGTCCAGCAGGTCTAGGGAGAATAGAATCAAATAAAATAAACCAGATAAAAACCAAATAAAAAAGACCTTCAAGATCATCAAGTCCAATCTATCACTCAACACCATCTAATCAACTAAACCATGGCACCAACCACCCCATCCAGTCTTCCTCAACACCTCCAGTGGGAGGTTATCCTCCCTTTCTACTCTGCCCTGGTAAGATCACACCTGGAATACTGTATCCAGTTTTGGGCTCCCCTGTTCAAGAGAGGCAGGGATCTACTGGAGAGAGTTCAACAGAGAGCTACAAGGATGATCTGGGGACTTGAACATCTCTCTTGTGAAGAAAGACTGTGAGAACTTGGACTGCTTAATCTTGAGAAGAGAAAGCTCAGAGGGGTTCTTATTAATGTCTATAAATATCTGAGGGATGGGTGTCAAGATGAAGCTGCCAGCCTGTTTTCAGTGGTGCCCAGTAACAGGGCAAGTAATAACAGGTATAAGCTGGAACACAGGAAGCTCCACCTCAACATGAGGAGAAACTTCTTGACAGTGAGGGTGATAGAGGCTGCCCAGAGAGGCTGTGGAGCCTTTTTTCTGGAGCCTTTCAAAATCTGCCTGGATGTGTTCCTGCACCTAGGCCTGCCCTAGGTGATCCTGCTTTGGCAGGGGGTTGGACTCAATGATCTCTAGGCATCCCTTCCAAACTCTATGATTCTATGAAAACTGTTTTCTGGATTTTTTTCCAAAGGTCTTTGTAGGTGTTTGTGCACTTAGCTATGTAAAAATGCTCTCAAAAAAGCTCAGATGTCTAACTGTCCAAGTAGAAGGCACATCCTAGTGCCTAGTGATGTTTCTGAGAGAAAAGTGGCCACACATAATAAGGAAAATGATAAACCTGTGGTCTTTCCACACCACCCCCCTGCTTATCCAATTCCTCTACCTTGCTGGAGAAGCTCATCTTACAACGACCACAAATCATGAGAGGTGTTTTATGTGTGGTGGCTCATCTTAGCCCATGAACAGCTTATCTATAAACTTTGGCTGCCCCAAGAGGAACTTACACTGCTCTTATGTTTCAATGAATATTGATATGTGAGTCATAGCCCTTCAGCATTTCTTCAGATCATCATCCCTCAAGCAAATATCCCAAAGGAAATAATTTGACTAGTCAGATTTCCACAGATGTGATCTTTAGTGATGTTTGGCAACTTCTGTGCCAAAAAGGCAGCCAGCACCAGAACAAGAGGACACAGTCTCAAGCTGTGCCAGGGGACGTTTAAACAGGCTGTTAGGAAGAAGTTCTATGCAGAGAGAGTGATTGCCCATTGGAATGGCCTGCCCAGGGAGGTGGTGCAGTCACCATCATTGGAGGTGTTCAGGAGGAGACTTGATGGGGTGCTTGGTGCCATGATCTAGTTGTTTGGGTGGGTTGGATTGGCTAATAGGTTGGACGTGATGATATTGAAGGTCTCTTCCAACCTGGTTTATTGTATCATATTATTATTGTAAAGCAGATGTATTGTGTTTTTATTATCAGCCAGTTGAATGAAGGTATAAATGACCAACAGGAGTTATCTTGGACACCATCAGGGCCACATCCTTGATTTTATTTTTTTTTTCCTAGAAGATTTTTTTTGGTGTTTAAAGGAACTAGAAATGCTTCCACCTGGCCTGCTCCATACTGTCTTGAGTTTTATACCACTGTGAATGAATGGCTGTGTTCTGCTTATCATTTACCTGAGGCACCTGTTCAGGCTTGGGTGAATTGGCCCTTGAAGATGCCTTTCTCTCCAACAGAATAGAATAGAATAAACCAGGTTGGAAGAGACCTTTAAGATCATCGAGTCCAACCCATCATCCAACACCACCAAATCAACTAAACCATGCAACCAAGCACCCCATCAAGTCTCCTCCTAAACTCCTCCAATGATGGTGACTCCACCACCTCCCTGGGCAGCACATTCCAATGGCCAATCACTATGAAAAGAATTTCTTCCTAACATCCAGCCTAAACCTCCCCTGGTGCAGCTTGAGACTGTGTCCTCTTGTTCTGGTGCTGGCTGCCTGGGAGAAGAGACCATCACTCGCCTGTCTACAACCTCTCTTCAGGTAGTTGTAGACAGAAGAAGATCTCCCCTGAGCCTCCTCTTCTCCAGGCTAAGAAGCCCCAGCTCCCTCAGCCTCTCCTCATAGGGCTTGTGTTTCAAACCCCTCACCAACCTTGTTGCCCTTCTCTGGACACCTTCCAGCAACTCAACATCTTTCCTAAACTGAGGGGCCCAGAACTGGACACAGGACTCAAGGTGTGGCCTAACCATTGAAGTGTACAGGGGCAGAATGACCTCCCTACTCCTGCTGGCCACACTGTTCCTGATCCAGGCCAGGATGCCATTGGCCCTCTTGGCTGCCTGGACACACTGCAGGCTCATGTTCAGCCTACCATCAACCAGTACCCCCAAGTCCCTCTCTACCTGGTCACTCTCCAGCCACTCTGACCCCAGCCTGTAGCACTGCATGGGGTTGTTGTGGCCAATGTGCAGAACCCGGCACTTGGATGTGTTAAATCTCATGCCATTGGACTCTGCCCATCTGTCCAGCCTGTCGAGGTCCCTCTGCAAAGCCTCTCTGCCCTCCAGCAGATCAACTCCTGCCCCCAGCTTGGTGTCATCTGCAAATTTACTGATGATGGACTCAATGCCCTCATCCAGATCATCACTCTAGAGGCATTCCACACACTTGCCTAGATGAAGCAAAACATCTGCCTTTCAAATGGGTCTGTTTAAAGGGTGCAAATATCATCCTACACTGGCAATTTTATTGTTTGAAAGCTGCAGATCCAAAATGTTCCCCTACTTCGTCTGCTCCTGATTGTTCTTTTCACTGCTTGTTGGTACTTTGTATTCCTTCTTGATGCAGATGGCTGCCAACTGCTTTGCATTTACCAAACACATAGTTTATGGTACCATTTAAATGAAGTGATTTAATATTCTATTTCAAGAGAAACTCCCCTCAAGTTTTTGGCTTTGATTCATTGATGTGGGGAAATTGCCTTGTTAGCAATTAGGATTTTTTTTCATAAAGCATCTAAAGACCTTTAGAAAGAGTTGCCTGAATTGATTGTTTCTCTCATTAGTAATACTATTCAATACATTAAATGACTCAGGAGTGTTTTACAGCAGTCCTGGCTCATTTCTTCCTGACTTTGGGTTTACAGTACAAACACAGAAAAACAGTCATTGCACTACCAGAAAGCAAAAGAAAAGATGTTGTGTTTGAATAGAAGCAGTTGGAATTAAGAGTGGCATCTTTAGAATAGAATAGAATTCGAATAGAATTAACCAGGTTGGAAGAGACCTCAGAGATCATCCAGTCCAACCTATCACCCAACACTACCTAATCAACTAAACCATGGCACCAAGCACCCCATCCAGTCTCTTCCTAAACACTTCCAGTGATGGTGACTCCACCACCTCCCTGGGCAGCACATTCCAATGGCCAATCTCTCTTTCTATGACAAACTTCTGCCTAACATCCAGCCTAAACCTCCCCTGGCACAGCTTGAGACTGTGTCTTCTTGTTCTGGTGCTGGTTGCCTGGGAGAAGAGACCAACCCCCACCTGGCTACAACCTCCCTTCAGGTAGTTGTAGACAGCAATAAGGTCTCCCCTGATCCTCCTCTTCTCCAGGCTAAGCAACCCCAGCTCCCTCAGCCTCTCTTCATAGGGCTTGTGTTCCAAACCCCTCCCCAGCTTTGTTGCCCTTCTCTGGACACCTTCCAGCAACTCAACATCTTTCCTAAACTGAGGAGCCTAGAACTGGACACAGGACACAAGGTGTGGCCTAACCAGTGCTGAGTACAGGGGCAGAATGACCTCCCTACTCCTGCTGTTCACACTGTTCCTGATGCAGGCCAGGATGCCATTGACCTTCTTGGCCACCTGGGCACACTGCAGGCTCGTGTTCAGCCTACTATCAACCAGTACCCCCGGTCCCTTTCTGCCTGGCTGCTCTCCAGCCACTCTGACCCCAGCCTGTAGCACTGCATGGGGTTGGTGTGGCCAATGTGTAGAACCCGGCACTTAGATGTGTTAAATTCCCATGCTGTGGACTCTGCCCATCTGTCCAGCCTGTCATTCTCAAAAGCAAGGTCTTTGTCTGTGTTACAATTATTTATCTTCCTCAGCCAGAATGAAGCTAGCTACAGGTGACAGGTTGGACTTGATGATCTTTGAGGTCTCTTCCAACCTTGGTGATAGTGTGAATACATAAATTTCCTGAAAATAGAGAAGTTTGAATAAAAAAAACCACCCTTTTTTTGTGTTAGAAAGAACACATCAGCCAAAGATTTAGAGCAACCTGGCTATGAGTCTTTAAGAGGTGCAATGCCAACCACGTAAATGGAAACAGGAGGGAAAATGTACAGCACCAACAGCATTTGTGCAATAATTAATCACAAAGCACATTTTGCCATCAAACTGAACTACGGCAGTGAAGCACAGGGTGAACTTTATCCTCAGAGTCCTGCTCCTCGTGGGGCACTGTGAGGCTCTAATTAATGAGCCTTTGTGTTGTGTTGTGGTTGGAGATCCTCAGATGAAAGAAACGGGTACACAAGTGGAGAAACAAACAAATGAACAGAAAGGGAACCAGGAAAATAATAAATCTCTCCATGAGCTTGCCAGACTTAAGATGCCATTATTTTAGCTGTGATTAAAGGCTACAAGCTTTAAGGAACTGCTGCAGCGAGCTTCCTCTGTGGCAGAACACTGTGGTTTTCTGACACGAAATTGGGCTGTTGAGTTGATTAGCAACAGTATCCCTTAAAAAAAATAAATCCCCACTAAAGCAGCTTCCTATTCACATTCAGCTTAAATAATTAAAATGGTATTTACAAAAGCTGCTTAAATCTTTTGTTATTTCATTTGGCATGAGTTGCTGCTGCTTTTTTTTTTTTTTTTTTTTTTTTTTTTGTTTTCTTTTTTTTTTTTTTTTTTTTTCCAGTAGGGCTAATAAGTAAATTGCAGACATGCATTATTCTTCACCAGTCTCCACTCACTTTCCTCCCACTGGCAACCAATCTACCAGAATTTTCTTCCATTCCCATTAATTGGTCCTTAGAGAGTCTCCCTCACATACCTTTGCAGTGACAGTCAGTGAACATTTCTTAGTAATACTGAGTCAGAAGTCCTGTGATAGCTCGCAAGTCACATATTGAACTGGAGCTGTACTACTCCCTTCCATTATGTTTAATGCATGAGGCTGCTTAAATGGCATGGCTCAGGTGATGGATTGTGCTTTTACTTCCAGGGTATCATGAGTTTTTCTGGTTATTTCTATAAGATATACATATATATATTTATATATATTGCTAATGTCTGGCAGTCCATATCAAGTAGTTTACTGCCAGAGTATCACGAATTTCTCTGGTTATTTCTATAACATATATATATATATTAATATATATGTGTATATTTATATATATATTGCTAATGTCTGGCAGTCCATATCAAGTAGTTTACTGCCAGAGTATCATGAATTTCTCTGGTTATTTCTATAAGTTATATATATGTGTATATTTGTATATATATTACTAATGTCTGGCAGTCCATATCAAGTAGTTTACTGCCAGAGTATCATGAATTTCTCTGGTTATTTCTAATACATATATATATATATATTTCTATTTCTAATGTCTGGCAGTCCATATCAAGTAGTTTACTGCCAGAGCATCATGAATTTCTCTGGTTATTTCTATAAGATATATATATATATGTATATTTGTATATATATTACTAATGTCTGGCAGTCCATATCAAGTAGTTTACTGCCAGAGTATCATGAATTTCTCTGGTTATTTCTATAAGTTATATATATGTGTATATTTGTATATATATTACTAATGTCTGGCAGTCCATATCAAGTAGTTTACTGCCAGAGTATCATGAATTTCTCTGGTTATTTCTAATACATATATATATATATATTTCTATTTCTAATGTCTGGCAGTCCATATCAAGTAGTTTACTGCCAGAGCATCATGAATTTCTCTGGTTATTTCTATAAGATATATATATATATGTATATTTGTATATATATTACTAATGTCTGGCAGTCCATATCAAGTAGTTTACTGCCAGAGTATCATGAATTTCTCTGGTTATTTCTATAAGTTATATATATGTGTATATTTGTATATATATTACTAATGTCTGGCAGTCCATATCAAGTAGTTTACTGCCAGAGTATCATGAATTTCTCTGGTTATTTCTAATACATATATATATATATATTTCTATTTCTAATGTCTGGCAGTCCATATCAAGTAGTTTACTGCCAGAGTATCATGAATTTCTCTGGTTATTTCTATAAGATATATATATGTATATTTGTATATATATTACTAATGTCTGGCAGTCCATATCAAGTAGTTTACTGCCAGAGTATCATGAATTTCTCTGGTTATTTCTATAAGATATATATATGTATATTTGTATATATATTACTAATGTCTGGCAGTCCATAACAAGTAGTTTACTTGCAGAGTATCATGAATTTCTCTGGTTATTTCTAATACATATATATATATATATATTTCTATTTCTAATGTCTGGCAGTCCATATCAAGTAGTTTACTGCCAGAGTATCACGAATTTCTCTGGTTATTTCTATAAGATATATATATGTATATTTGTACATATATTACTAATGTCTGGCAGTCCATATCAAGTAGTTTACTTCCAGAGTATCATGAATTTCTCTGGTTATTTCTATAAGATATATATATATTCATATATATATATTCATATATATGTGTATATTTATATATATATATTGCTAATGTCTGGCAGTCCATATCAAGTAGTTTACTGCCAGAGTATCATGAATTTCTCTGGTTATTTCTAGTACATATATATATATTTATTTCTATTTCTAATGTCTGGCAGTCCATATCAAGTACTTCCAGAGTATCATGAGTTTCTCTGGTTATTTTATATATATAAATAAATAAATATTTTTTAACATATAAATATATATACTTATATATATTTCTAATGTCTGGCAGTCCATATCAAGTACTTTACTTCCAGAGTATCATGAGTTTCTCTGGTTATAAGACATATACACACACACACACACACATATATTTATATATATATATAAAACTATACAAGCATTACTATAAAATATACATATAGGGCTAGCACTGCCAGGACAGCCTAGTTTCTCTAGCAGCATGGTCAACACCAGGACTGGTTGGCTACCCCAGTTTCAGGCTGGGTGACATATGCCAGCTGGGCGAACCTGCCTTTGGCATGAAGCTGGAGGAAACATTCATGTTGTAGCCCAGCTTTACGGTGAAATGCCTTAATCATTGCCACTGCTCCTCAGCGCCACTGCTCCTCAGGAACCCCACAGTTAAGAGTGGCAGTTATGTTTTGAAGATATGTTTGTCCTGATGTATCACCATTTCCTTCTTTCCCTTTTGCCTTCTCATCTCCCTGTGACAAAAAGTCAGTTGTTGGTTTTGAGCCTAAGCCATGACTTCTACACCTTGTTTAAATCTATTGTTTCTAAATTCAGACTCTCCATTGTTTCATTTAAGCAACATGAGAAATGAAAAGTGTTTTGTCATGAAATATGGTTCATAGAGAGTTGGTGTCTTCAACCTGGTAACAACTTGATATGAAACTCCAAGATAGATTGGTGGAGTCTTCTATTGATTGATTGATTAATATTTTTAACAAGGTGAAATTTGATGTCTTAAATGTAGCTGTGAAAAACTGCCAGCTGAACCAGCAGAAATTACCACTCCTTGGCATTAAAGACATGTGTACAGCAAATTCCTTTCACAGACTAAGTTTTTTTTCATATGGGAACTCCTGATGCCTAAATTGGGAACTCAGGATAAGTCATTAATGGGAAGGCATCAACACACAGTGAGTTGCTTGGCTTACAGACTGATTTGGAAAGCTTTGTTCCATCCACTGTTCCTTGATGATTCGCACTGCTTTTACTTCCATGGACCTGTGGTCAGCATAGGACTGTAGTGAAATCTGCCCTGAAAGAATAATTTCATGATAGAATAGAATAGAATAGAATAGAATAGAATAGAATAGAATAGAATAGAATAGAATAGAATAGAATAGAATAGAATAGAGTAGAATAGATCAGACCAGACCAGACCAGACCAGGTTGGAAAAGACCTTCGAGATCACCGAGTCCAACCTATCATCCAACACTATCTAATCAATTAAATCATGGCACCAAGCACCCCATCCAGTCTCTTCCTAAACACCTCCAGTGATGGTGACTCCACCACCTCCCTGGGAAGCCCATTCCAATGGCCAGTCACTCTTTCTGTGAAGAACTTCTTCCTAACATCCAGCCTAAACCTCCCCTGGTGCAGCTATGATAACACAGCCCTTTGGTAAATGCAAAGATTTTGTAATGATTTTGTACAATTTTGCAAATTTTCAGAAGCTACATAGAATTTAATAGAACATAATATCTGAGCTCCAGACAGCAACAAGATTTATTATCCTTTAAGCCAAGAGAACTGCTGACGACTTCTAGAGCTAATAGAAAATTAGTCCACAGGTGACTGATGCCTGCGTTTGCATTTTATGCAGTACTGAGCTGCAATCTGGAAGAACTCCCTCTCCAGCTACAGAAGGGGAATCTTACCACCTCTACTAAGTATCCAATGTCAATTGGATGTTAAACATTGTTATGGCTCCAATGAAAGGCTGGAAAATTCAAAGAGGAGCACTCCATATGGATTTCCTATTGAGTGGGTAAGACAATAAAGCTGGTGAGGGGTTTGGAACACAGCCCTGTGTTGAGAGGCTGAGGGAGCTGGGGTTGTTTAGCCTGGAGAAGAGGAGGATCAGGGGAGACCTTATTGCTCTCTACAACTACCTGAAGGGAGGTTGTAGCCGCGTGGGAGTTGGTCTCTTCTCCCAGGCCACCAGCACCAGTACATGAGGACATAGTCACAATCTGTGCCAGGGGAGATTTAGGCTGGATGTTAGGAAGAAGTTCTTCACAGAAAGCGTGATTTGCCATTGGAATGGGCTGCCTGTGGAGGTGGTGAAGTCACCATCACTGGAGGTGTTTAGGAAGAGCCTGGATGAGGCATTTGGTGCCATGGTTTAGTTGTTTAGATGGTGTTGGATGATGGGTTGGACTTGATGATCTCAAAGGTCTTTTTCAACCTGGTCTATTCTATTCTATTCTATTCTATTCTATTCTATTCTATTCTATTCTATTCTATTCTATTCTATTCTATTCTATTCTATTCTATTCTATTCTATTCTAGTCTAGTCTAGTCTAGTCTAGTCTAGTCTTGTCTAGTCTTGTCTAGTCTTGTCTAGTCTTGTCTAGTCTAGTTTTGTCTATTCTCACAAGTCAAGAATTTTAGAGGCCACATATTGCTGAAGGATGTGATAACACTCAAGGAGGGTACCACCTAATTATGTTCTATCTTTCATTCTTCTCAAGGCACATGGTTAGGGGCCATTTTTCAGAGAAAGTTAGGGACATATGAAGTCTGAGATGTTTGCTTTCTTTTGGATCCAAGCTTGCTGACTTGTACTGGTCCCAGTGTATTGCATCTAATTTATTCCCTATAGCTGAATGATAGGAGACAACACATTGCAGCACATCAGTCATATTACACTTCTTTGACAATGTCTGAAACCATGACCTTTGTAACTCTTGGAGTTAGACCAATGTAGAATGTGTTAATCCAGCACTGCTTCTATTTGCCTTTTCTATCATAATGTTGATCATCATGGAAAAAGTCCTTACACAATAAAATGGATGCACATTCAAACCTGTCTATGTATCTGTTAGATGCAAGTGTTGCCTCATTTTATTGCATGTCTCATCTGTGGGTTGAATCATGGCTTTTTGAGTTGGGGGTATCAGTGATTCATTTGTCTGGCAGTTATTTTCCTTTCTCTCAAGATATGACTCAAATACCTCAAAATCATTGGGAAGACAATCCAGACAGAACAAATCTAATGTAATACTGATGTCTGAAATATAAAGGTCTACCTCTAAGCTACTCACCCTGGGCTCCTTTTTTGTGGTCAATGGAGAAGAATAGGCATCACAAAGCTGTAAATGATCTCACTAAAACTAGAGTGTTCAAGTAGGTCAAATGAATCAAGCCTGAATATGTCTCTTTCCTTTGAGGGCAGATGCAGATGTCTATATCAGAGAAGACTAAAGTACCCCCATGAGTGCTATTCCATCCTTCAGCAGTTCAGAGGTGCAGGCAATGCTCAGCTAATTCACAGTCAGATGATTTTGTCTGAGTTCCACTAAGATCATAAGAACATAAGAGATTTGACTGAATCTCACCATCTATCTCAGCATGCTCTCTCTGACAGCTGTCGAAAAGCAGATGCCCGGGGAAGAGCCATAAAAACAGGGCAAACATATCATATTTCCTCCAGCTTCTTTCCCAGCCTCTAACCATCTGTAGCTTCAGAACTCCGAAGCCAGACATGTTTTTGATGTGTTCAGCAATCTATGAATGTGTCCCATCTTCCTGCAAACCAATGTTAAAGACTTAACCATGTGTAGCACCCTTTGGTAAGGAGGCTCTCAGTCTAACTGCAGGCTGTATAATGAACTTTCTTTCGTGTGCTTTGTTCCTGCCTTCTGCTAGTTTCATTCGAAACAGAACAAAGTGATCTCTGGAAGATAGTTGGTGCAGAAAGGCAGTTTGCTAGCTTTCTCCAACCTGAAGTGCACAAATGTTGGTGATAGCAGAAACCTGTGCTCTTCAGACACCTATGATAACTTTTACCTGATTGTTCCAGACACCTTAGCTGATGCTAGACACCTGAACCAGGTGTTTTGAACTACAGCCTTACAGACATTCCTTTATCTGTTTTGGGACAAAAATGGACTCAGGTGTTTTTTTTTTGTCAGTCTCTAAATTGCTTTTAAGCATTGTAAAGGGTCTCTTGTTCTGCTCTGATTTCAGTGCAGAGGAAAACTGTTGCTGTGATGCAGTATGTTTTATCTGTTCTTAACCAGTATTTTGACTCTGTTTGTGTAATTTCATTTGCCAAAATTGCAATTGTGAAAATGCCCATGCCTTTTGTTCCATTTTCTCCTTAAAACTCTGGCATTGATTCACAGTTGTTAACCCAAGCACCTGCAACACAGTTGGATTTTTACAGATCAGTAAAAGATGGAAAGTTAAAGAATGATAAACAAGTAGACCTGACCTGTGAAGAATTTTGTGAGGATTTTCTGAAGCAGAAGTAACAAAGTGAGTAAGTGGAAGGTGAGTCACTGTGTCTGGGTCAAGGTAACACTACTGCAGAGGGTGGCAATATAGCAACTTTTCTAAAGGATAATATATGAGAGAAATATAAAACTAAGTTGTGTATAAGACAGGGAGGGGATAAAAAGAAAGCCAGCTAGATTTTTGCAGATATTGACTGCAAAAAGAGTGAGGACCACAAAGCAAAACCCACTGATTTATTTTCATGCACTAGATTCACTCATGACAAGTACTTCAGTGGAGCCAAGTCATGATAAAGAGGAAAGAAAGCACATTTAAAAGAAAGAAGGGAAGAAAACAAATTAGAGAAGACCTTGTAAGGGCTAAAAAATCCAAACAAACAAATTAAGATTATTGTGATCCACCAGATTACAACTGCTTCTAAAATCTTCCCTTCTTGTCTCTTTCCCCCTCTTTTTTTTTTTCTCCTAGAGCCTGTTCTGCAAAACCTGTCACTTGCCTCCTCCTTTCACCCATCTGAATTCTTATTTATCTTCTCCATCCCTCATAATTTCCAAGTCTCTTGCTGCATCTTACAGACACCAGACCTGTCAGTCACAGCCCGAGTACCACATTTCAGAGCCATGAGCAAAGCCTAAAACCAAAAGTGAGCTGAACCTTCATCCTTCACACCAATGTCTCATGTGTAGACTGATTTGGAAAGCTTTGTTCCATCCTCTGTTCCCTGGTGATTCGCTTTGCTAGTACTTCCATGTATCTGTGGTCAGCATAGGAATAGAATGGAAGAAGAGAATAGAATAAACCAGGTTGGAAGAGACCTTCAAGATCATCGCGTCCAACCTATCATCCAACACCACCTAATCAACTAAGCCATGGCACCAAGCACCCCATCCAGTCTCTTCCTAAACACCTCCAGGGAGGAGGACTCCACCACCTCCCTGGGTAGCATATTCCAATGGCAAATAACTCTTTCTGTGAAGAACTTCTTAACATCCAGCCTAAATCTCCCTTGAGATTTAGGCTGAGAGTGTGCTTGAGACTGTGCCCTCTTGTTCTGGTGCTGGTTGCCTGGAAGAAGAGATCAACCCCCACCTGGCTACAACCTCCCTTCAGGTAGTTGTAGACAACAAAAAGGTCTCCCTGGGCCTCCTCTTCTCCAAGCTAAGCAACCCCAGCTCCCTCAGCCTCTCCTCATAGGGCTTGTGTTCCAAACCCCTCACCAACCTTGTTGCCCTTCTCTGGACATGGTCCAGCAACTCAACATCTTTCCTAAACTGAGGAGCCTAGAACTGGACACAGGACTCAAGGTGTGGCCTAACCATTGAAGTGTACAGGGGCAGAATGACCTCCCTGCTCCTGCTGGCCACACTGTTCCTGATGCAGGCCAGGATGCTATTGGCCCTCTTGGCTGCCTGGGCACACTGCAGGCTCATGTTCAGCCTACCATCAACCAGTACCCCCGGTCCCTCTCTGCCTGGCCGCTCTCCAGCCACTCTGACCCCAGCCTGTAGCACTGCATGGGACTGTAGGGAATCTTGCCTGAATGATTAATTTCATGATAACAGAGCCCTTTGTGGTAAATATTGATAATGATTTTGTAAGTTTTCAGAAACTACATAGAATGTAATAGAAAATAATACCTGAGCTACACAGAGCAAGAAGACTTTTTTTATCCTTTAAGCCAAGAGAATACTTTTGTCTACTGAGAAATGTAATTTCTTTTAGAATGCTAACAATTTTTAGTTGCCTAATTTTAGTCTTGTTCAAATCATTAGAATGCTTTCACAGGATATTAGAGTAAGTGGCAGCAGATTTCCATTATTAATGACAAACTGCAACAGTGAATAGCTAAAAGCAGTTACTGGAAGATTGACAATGGGCAATGAAAATAAATTAGTTAATTCAAGCTATGCAACAAATGCTTTCACACAACCAGCAGCATCTTCAGATTCAGGGTAGATGATCTGCAGAGAGTTCAAAATTCTTCACAAATACTGTTTACAGCAGACAATGTGTTGACAATCAGACAAGACTGAGATTAAATAGGGTCTGGCCTTATTTGTTATTTTTGTTTGCCAAACATTCCTTTTATAAAACACACTATATTTGGGGTTATTTTGTTATTTGCATATCTCACATCAGTATCACTTCTTAATTAGCAACCCTAATGGAGGCAGATGACTCAAAAATAATATTAAAACATTTGCTGCTTAAACAGCCTTGATTTAGAAATGTCTTAGCAAAGCAACTATGTCATTCAATACCAAAATACCCTCATCATCTTCTCTAAACCATCCTCTTTGGAAGGAGAATAAATGTCAGTATCATATTTATGCAATAATAAATAAAGCAATGCTTTCAATAAAATAAAATAAAAAAAACAAACACTTTTATGTCCAAGAAAAATAGTTCCTGCTCTTATTTCTGTTAGGTGAACAAAAGAAACATGAGCTGAGCTAGATCCATAATGGTTTATACTATTACCATCACAGAGGTCTTCCCTGATTGGGGCTGTTCAGTCTGGAGAAGAGAAGGCTCCGAGGTGACCTCATTGTGGCCTTCCAGTATCTGAAGGGGGCTTACAGGAAGGCTGGGGAGGGACTTCTCAGGATCTCAGGTAGTGATAGGACTAGGGGGAATGGAATGAAGCTGGAGGTGGGGAGATTCAGGCTAGATGTGAGGAAGAAGTTCTTCGCCATGAGAGTGGTGAAGCCCTGGAATGGGTTATCCAGGGAGGTGGTTGAGGCCCCATCCCTGGAGGTGTTTGAGACCAGGCTGGATGAGGCTCTGTCCAGCCTGATCTAGTGTGGGGTGTCCCTGCCCATGGCAGGGGGGTTGGAACTAGCTGATCCTTGTGGTCCCTTCCAACCCTGACTGATTCTATGATTCTATGATTCTATGATGGTCTGTGCTGGATGAGAACATCAGGGTGCTGTGTTCCAAGGAAGGAAAACAGTGCTTCCCAGATGCTGAAAAATTGTTTATATGGTTCCTACTTTTTGTGATAGTTGTTTTTTTGTTGTAGAAAAAAAAAAAAGATAAAATGGAGCCTGAATCTAGTTTCCTTCTGCCTCTGAGTGCAGTCTGGGACTTCCCCAGCGCCCGCCCACAGCGTCAGTGATGACAGTGGTGTGAATTCCTTCAGGGTGGTTTGGTTCAATATTGGTTTTGAATATATTGATATGTATTTTATTTTGTTATTATTATTGTCATTAGTTTTAGTTTTCTTTTCCAGACCATAGCTCTCTATCCTTTATGTCAATTTCTCTTCCCCTTTTTTGAATGGAGAGGGGTTAATAAAGAGCCTCTCTCACTCTTCTAGTGGTTGGCCCAGCCCTAACCCTTGACAAGCAGTCTACAGGAAATATCCAATTCAACTTTATTGGCAAATACTTTCTTGTTAATTATAGCAAGCATTTTTGTTTTTATTTTTCAGTTAACAATAACAAACATAACTTTATAAAACTCCAAGTTATTTGTTACTTTTACTCAGTGGGTGGCATTTATATCACAGAATTACAGAACATTACTGGTTGGAAGGGTCCTCCAGAGATCATCAAGTCCAACAATACAATACAATACAATACACCAGGTTGGAAGAGACCTTCAAGATCATCACGTCCAACCCATCAAACAATCCAACCCACCCAACAACTAGACCATACAGCCAAGCACCCCATCAAGTCTTCTCCTGAACACCTCCAGTGAAGGTGACTCCACCACCTCCACGGGTAGCCGATTCCAATGGCCAATCACTCTCTGCGTGTAGAACTTCTTCCCAACCCCCTGCCAGTGCAGGATCACCCATGGTAGTCTGCACAGGAATGCATCCAGGTGAGTTTTGAAAGTCTCCAGAGAAGGAGACGCCACAACTTCTCTGGGCAGCCTGTTCCAGTGCTCTGTCACCCTCATTGTAAAGAAGTTTCTCCTGAGGTTGAGGTAAAATCTTCTATGTTCAAGTTTGTATCCATTGTTCCTTGTCTTGTTACTGTGCACCACTGGAAAGAGCTTGGCACACTCCACTTGACACCCACCCCTCAGATATGTATAGATGCTGAGGAGGTCCCCTCTCAGCCTTTTCTTCTCAAGAATTTTGAGCCAGCAGTGTGCCCAGGTGGCCAAGAAGGCCAATGGCATCCTGGCCTGGATCAGGAACAGTGTGGCCAGCAGGAGCAGGAAGGTCATTCTGCCACTGTACTCAGCACTGGTTAGGCCACACCAGTTCTGGGCCCCTCAGTTTAGGAAAGATGTTGAGTGGCTGGAAGGTGTCCAGAGAAGGGCAACAAAGCTGGTGAGGGGTTTGGAACACAAGCCCCATGAGGAGAGGCTGAGGGAGCTGGGGTTGCTTAGCCTGGAGAAGAGGAGGCTCAGGGGAGACCTTCTTGCTCTCTACAACTACCTGAAGGGAGGTTGTAGACAGGCAGAGGTTGGTCTCTTCTCCCAGGCAACCAACACCAGAACAAGAGGACACAGTCTCAAGCTGTGCCAGGGGAGGTTTAGGCTGGATGTTAGGAAGAGGTTCTCCATAGAAAGAGTTATTTGCCATTGGAATATGCTGCCCAGGGAGGTGGTGGAGTCCCCATCCCTGGAGGTGTTTAGGAAGAGACTGGATGGGGTGCTTGGTGCCATGGTTTAGTTTAATACATAGTGTTGGATGATAGGTTGGACTTGATGATCTCAAAGGTCTTTTCCAACCTGGTTAATTCTATTCTATTCTATTCTATTCTATTCTATTCTATTCTATTCTATTCTATTCTATTCTATTCTATTCTATTCTATTCTATTCTATTCTATTCTAAACAGCCCCAGGTCTCTCAGTCTTTCAACCTAACTTCAATCACCTATAAAACAAGTTTCCATGCTGGTTTGCCATTTAAGTTCTCTTTGCAGTCTGTGGAGCATGGGATGTTTTCAGGAGGTGATTCTAAAACTGTTGTGATAAAATATTCTTTGGAGAAAAATATCTCTCTCCACAGTTTTTAGAATATGAGTAGACCCAATCAGACATAGAGGTTTTAAACACTTAAAATATAGAGTAATGGTTGTTTCATAATAGCTTGAGTCACTCTTGCCATCAGCATTTGCATAGCCCAGGCTGATATTTACTATTCTCTTTGTATCCAGGAGGAAATGGTACAGCATCTTCAGTGAGCCAAGTTCTAGTCCCTCAGAACTCAGCAGGAATTTTGTGACTTGAATAAAACTCAAGTAAACTTGGAGTACAGTTCCCAGCCTGCAAAACAAAAAATCATGACCACACTCCAGCAAGCACTTCTGCTTTGTTTTAACCACGTGAATAATCCTTTCTACAGAATCACCGCTCTGCTGAGTCTAAGGACGTGCTGAAACCCTTTGAATAATCAAGGCCCAGAAGTAATTTTCTCTCATCCATGCTGCCATTTAATTGCCTGTATCACAGAGATGTTGGAAGTTATATCATAATTGCAATATAAAAACCCCACAAAAATAGTATGAAACTGTCTTTGTTATTATTCATTTAATGTGAGAAGCATTCACATAATTTATAGATGGACTTACACAAACCCTTAGAGAGACACTATGTTTCCCTGGAAAAATTCACTGACATTAGCTTGTGTGGAAAACACAGTAATTTATATGACACAGCTTGGGCTACTGTGTTGAAAGCAGATTTCCAAGGCCCTGTCTTAATCTTCCTTTATCTTTTCAGCGAGGAAACATACTGGAGATGCAAAGCAATAACATAAACCCAAGCAGCAACGTGAGTCAACACCAACTGATTGTTTGCAGACGTTTTCCTGAATCCTAATTGCTTCCAGTGTTCTCAAAACACCATTAGGTGGAGAAATAACAACTTTCATCATACAGTAAAAGGCAATTACACCAACTTGGAAA
The DNA here is from genome assembly GCA_033816785.1 of Picus viridis. NCBI lineage: Eukaryota > Metazoa > Chordata > Aves > Piciformes > Picidae > Picus > Picus viridis. The sequence continues at coordinate 5,491,161 of CM066576.1, read as the reverse complement.
AGATACCTTGGGAATCTTTGTATCAAGCTTGATTTACCCTGATGCTCTGCAAACGTGTACCGATCGCAATGGTTTTGACTCAACTCCAACACAAAATAGAGTTCCCTGAAGTTCATTGGAGGTAAAGTTAATTTTCACAGTGGTCCCTTCTGGCCTTTAATCTATTAATCATGGTCTTTTTAGATTAAAGTACCAGAATTGCCTATGTGCTCCATCTTCCTGCTTCCCTCCTACTCATTTTCCTATAGTCTTTTTTTTTCTTCTTTCTTGTTCTATTTTTGAACTCCATACTTCTTTCCCAGCCTTAACCTCTGCAGAGAATACTACCTTGTCTGAACCTGCTGGTGAAACTGGGTAGCCTGGTTTGCATGGTGATACCAGAAGAGTATTTCTGGACAAAATAAGTTTCTGCCTCATTACCACCTTCAACCCAAGAAATCCTGTGGTTTATTATTGAATGAACCCTAAAAAGCCAGTCCAAGATCATTCAGAAGAATTCAAGTGGAACTGCTGGGCAAAAATATGCATCTGGGATCAGAAGTCCCAAAGAACTGGGAAAGCCACATCCTGCTGTTATATGGAATAGCCATGAGAGCAGTTGTTGTGGCTTCCAGGAGTAAATAAACCTTACTTAAGAGACTCATTAACTCATAAATCCTGATACCTGATTTTGCAGAAACAGCTATACAAAGAATTAAAAGGCTATCTGTGCTCTTCTGTACTGTCCAGGAGCAGATATCAGCTGCATGGAACTTATAACCTGTGCCAACAACTAATTATTTCTCTCTTTCACAGATGAAAAGTAGGTAGACTCCTTGTCTGCTTTGCCTATATGAAAAAACATCTCTGTGAAGATGTTAAGAACCATGAATGGACATTGTCTCTTTGAAAGCAAGGGAACGTGTACATACTGTGGCAGGTAGCACTATAGATCAGCGAAGAATACAGACCCAGGAGTACCATGTGAATATCAAGATACATCTCAGCCCTGGCATAAATCCTGCAAACTGGCCCCAAAAAGTCTGTTCTATTCAAGCCTCATTGGATTGCATGACATTATATACAATTTATTTGGATGCTGTGGCTTTGGAACAGTGCCAGAAATGATGTTCTGGTTGAATGTCTGACACTGCAGAAAACTGGCTAGATTTTCTCTTCTCCCAAACAAACCTTCCAAATGGGAAAAGAGAATGTGTCAGGAAAAAATTCACTCTGAAGCAGGATTCTGAATGACATGGAAAATGCATAATAACCTTAATTTCCTTCAAGGTCCATCTGTTCCTTCAGCTAATAGAATAGAATAGAATAGAATAGAATAGAATAGAATAGAATAGAATAGAATAGAATAGAATAGAATAGAATAGAATAGAATAGAATAGAATAGGATAGGATAGGATAGAATAGAATAGACCAGGTTCAAAAGACCTTCAAGATCATCAAGTCCAACCTATCACCCAACACTATCTAAGCAACTAAACCATAGCACCAAGCTCCCCATCCAGTCTCTTCCTAAACACCTCCAGTGATGGTGACTGCGCCACCTCCCTGGGCAGCACATTCCAAGGGCCAATCACTCTTTCTATAAAAAACTTCTTCCTAACATCCAGCCTAAACCTCCCCTGGTGCAGCTTGAGAAGAATGTGGTCCTGCAAAGTTCAAGTTATCTATTTGTGTATTTACCTACTTTATGTCTTTATACAACACCCCTAACTTTCATAAAGCATTCATAAAGCACAAACACCAGAGTCATATCACTTAACTCTGGGAACCTCAAAGGCAGATATAAAGACCAAGCTAGACTGCGCTGCTTTTGTTGGCATTGAGAAATTCATGGCCTCCAGAAATCACACTTATTATGGAGCAAATAGTTCCATGGAGTTCCACATTCTTGCTGAATTGGGCAGAATACTCCCTGGGAGTATTTAATCAGGAGTTAAATTCATTATGCTTTGATCTGCCCTTCACATTTCTGTTTGACTTGTGGGATACAAATTTATGGTCAGAACACATATGTGCATTGCAGGAGGCTGTTGTGTGATGCAGCAGCTTTGGAAAGTGGATAAGAAACATTCTGACCTTCACAGACTCCCAATTTGTACCGAATGGCTTGGGATTTTTTTATCTAAATCCATTGATTCTATGACTGAATCCTTCAACCTTGGGAGCTGCTGGAGAGAACCCAGTGGAGAGCCACGAGGATGATTAGGGGACTTGAGCATCTCCCCTATGAAGACAGACTGAGAAATCTGGGGTTGTTTAGTATTGAGAAGAGAAAAGTGTCTATAAATATCTGAGGGGAGGGTGTCAAGTGGATGGGGTCAATCTCCTTTCAGTGGTGTGCAGTGAAAAGATGAGGAACAATGGATGCAAACTTGAACATAGAAGATTTCACCCCAGCATGAGTTAAAAATTCTTTGCAGTGAGGGTGACAGAGCACTGGAACAAACTGCTCAGAGAGGTTGTGGAGTCTCCTTCTCTGGAGACTTTCAAAACCTGCCTGGATGCATTCCTATGCAGACTACCCTGGGTGATTCTGCTTTGGCGGGGGAGGTTGGACTTGACGATCTCTGGAGGTCCCTTCCAACCTTGAATGTTCTCTGATTCTCTGATCCTGTGAAATGTCACTGAACAGTAGCTAATGACATTGTATAAGCATTGCACAAGTGCTGAGTGACTCAGTAAGTAACTGTGCTGCATTATCAATTGGACATAAGGAGACTTGATGGGGTGCTTGGTGCCATGATCTAGTTGTTTGGGTGGGTTGGATTGGTTGATAGGTTGGACGCGATGATCTTGAAGGTCTCTTCCAACCTGGTTATTGTATTGAAAACATGGATCTTCAGCATGAGGGTGGTGAGACACTGGGACAGGTTGCCCAGGGAGGTGGTAGAAGCCTCATCCTTGGAGGTTTTTAAGGCCAGGCTGAATGTGGCTCTGAGCAACCTGATGTAGTGTGAGGTGTTCCTGCCCATGGCAGGGGGGTTGGGACTAGAGGATCCTTGATGTCCCTTTCAACTCTGACAATTCTGTGATTCTATGATCTTGAAGTTCTCTTCCAACCTAAACAATTCTATGATTCTGTGATTCTATATTTATGCAATTAGCTCTTACTCTCCAGAATGCTGGGTTTTTATATATTTGGGTTTACCTGCAGACTCAGAAAAACATGCTTCCATCTCTTCTGCAACAAGCAGTTTGCATACATGGGGTGACCACAAGGGATGCAAACCTGTCCCAGCTGCCTTTTCCTTTTCATTAGCATTTCAAATGTCACAACACAGTTTTAAAGACATTTCCTGCATTGTGTGTAACATTACTAACACAGCAGGTTCCCTGACTGTACAGGAACCTATAAACTGGTTTAACCACAAGTTAACTCATGTCTTTGGTGCTCTCAAATGTCATCCTGTGATAGACTCAAGGAAGAGTGATCACTAGAAGTGGTAATCATAGTATCATAGTATCGGTCAGGGTTGGAAGGGACCACGACAGCAGCATGATCCCTGAAGATTCAGGGAGATGGATGTGCAAGTACTAACCAGGTAGAATCCTAAATGATAGAATCATAGAATCAATAAGGTTGGAAAAGACTTCAGAGATCATCAAGTCCAAACTGTCACCCAAGACCTCATGACTACTGAACTGTGGCTTCAAGTGCCACATCCAATCCCCTCTTGAACACCGCCAGGGATGGTGACTCCACCACTTCCCTGGGCAGCACATTCCAATGGCTAACAACTCTCTCTGGGAAGAACTTTCTCCTTACCTCAAGCCTAAACCTCCCTGGCTCAGTTTGAGACTGTGTCCTCTTGTTCTGGTGCTGGTTGCCTGGGAGAAGAGACCAACCCCCACCTGGCTACAAGCTCCCTTCAGGTAGTTGTAGAGAGCAAGAAGGTCTCCCCTGAGCCTCCTCTTCTCCAGGCTAAACAAACCCAGCTCCCTCAGCCTCTCCTCGTAGGGCTTGTGCTCGAGGCCTCTCCCCAGCCTCGTTACCCTTCTCTGGACACATTCAAGAGTCTCAATGTCCCTCTTAAACTGAGGGGCTACCCCAAAATGGTAATAGTATTTTACTGGAAATGTGGAGCAAGTAAGCATTATGGATTCCAGCCTGAAGTTTATGTCTTTCCTATTAGTTATGCACTGGCTCAGACTCGTATGATAAATATTTTCAGTGGAGTTGCCACGTTCAGGTGTCCAGAGTGCTCACAGCTCACAGCCAACTTCACATTCATTCACTCAGGTGGATTGCATTTGTCTCTAAATTCTCCTGAGCCTTTCTTTTTTTCATAATTTTGTTTGAAACTGCATGTGTCTTTTGCAAGACAACTCAAGCAACTTAGCCCACCTGGCCTTGACTAAGTAGTAGACAATGTGGCCTGGTAACTATTACCTTTACATTATCACTGGTGAAAATGGTGGGGAGGAAAGCAGTGGTATTAAAGGTGGAACAAAGCCAAGTAGCTTGATGCTCTCAGGGCTTATGTAGCAAAACCATTTCTGTTCATGTATACGTGTGCATCTAAACAGATCTGCAGGGGAGAGTCCACAAAGGCTGATTTTGGCTGGAAGAGGTGGATGTATCTGAGCTGCCCTAGAGTCAGGAAAAAGAGGGAGAGAGAGAGAGAGGCTCCTTCAGGGAGTGATTAAGGAGAGCCCCTTCCAGAAGAGGGCATTTCTCTCCTCTGACCTAACAGAACCAAGCGCTGTAGGCTAGCATTAGCCTTTCTTGACACCACCCTTGGAGTGTTTGATGTCAGCCTAAGAGCTAGGGTAACTGGACCCATCACAGGATGGACTTTTATTTGGAAAGTGTAAGTCATAACTCATTAAGCCTTTGGTCATGTGAAAATTTACATGCACCATTAAAAGCAACGAGATTACTCACAGTGCATAGACATTGCCATCAGGGCCCTGAGTGCCATCCTTTTTAGTCCTAGTTTGGACCAATTTGAATATATGTTTAGCTGTGGGCGCAGTGGGTAGCAGAGCTAGTTTGAACAGTCATTTCTAACATGATGATTTGTCAATGACAAAAATACATTCTAGGAAAATAACTTTGTCAACACATCTTGCACTGAGAAAGGTTTCTTAGGTCCAAGAGAGAATTTCTGTCCAGCTACAGGCATACTGGAAAAAAGCCAATAGCCCAGGGCTAAGGCATTCACTTGGGACAGGGAGATCCAGGTTGTCTCTGCACTGCCTGATGCAGCCCAGGTGTTTGAATTTTTCTTTCTGTGTTTCAACTAAGTGATCTGATGCCTTGGTTAACCTAAGGTGGGATGTTTCCCTCTGGAAACTCAAGAAGTCTTCAATTACTTCAAAAGGAAAAGGAAGCAGATTTAATTATAAAGCAGCTTAGTTAGGAATGCATTCAGATTTACATTTGCCATTAAAGCATGAAGGCTTTCATTGCTACAAGCTTGAGAAGGCTGCTCTTGGAAAAACACCCCACATGAAAGTACATTGTCAGGTCTTAGCTAGAAAAAGTCTGTGTCCCAATTTCTCATTGCATTTTGTGCTCACTCTGGCATCTACTATTTGGTAAATTCCTGTTAATTTGGGATCACTGCTTAGCCATTTATTTCCTTATTATAAAGGAAATTTTAATATATAAATTATAAAATTTATAATTGCTTACTAGAAGTCTGTAATTTATTACTATACAAATTCAAGCTGGTTTTAGTTGGTTTTGCAGACAACAACCACACATTTACTCAGATTTCTCACATTAGATCGAACTTTCACATTATTGCACTAGAACAAATTGCCACACTACAAAAAGGCATTCATCAGAAGTACCAGTCCTAGTAGGAAGCAGATAGCTTAAAAAAATTCCCCTATTTTCCATAAAGTGAGGAAATAATACCTCAGAATACAGAATTAACCATGCTGGAAAAGACCTCAGAGATCATTAAGTCCAACCTATCACCCAACACCATCTAATACCTAAACCATGGTACTTTGTGCCTCATCCAGTCGCTTTTTAAACACCTCCAGGGATGGTGACTCCACCACCTCCCTGGGCAGCATATTCCAATGGCCAGTCTCTCTTTCTAAAAAGAATTTCTTCCTAACATCCAGCCTAAACCTCCCCTGGTGCAGCTTGAGACTGTGTCCTCTTGTTCTGGTGTTGGTTGCCTGGGAGAAGAGACCAACCTCCACCTGGCTACAACCTCCCTTCAGGGAGTTGTAGAGAGCAATAAGGTCTCCCCTGAGCCTCCTCTTCTCCAGGCTAAGCAACCCCAGCTCCCTCAGCCTCTCCTCACAGGGCTCATGCTCCAAACCCCTCCCCAGCTTTGTTGTCCTTCTCTGGACATGTTCCAAGAACTCAGCATCTTTCTTAAACCGAGGAAACCTTAAAGTTTCCCAGAATATTCTTGTAAGTGATGCTGTTGCCACAAAAAGGGCAACTCGCAGTCAATAACACTGAGGAGTCTATAAAGTGTTTAATAGGGAAAGAAGTCTTCTAGAAATAAATCACAGATGGATGAAATGCTTGATAAACAGAAATTTATTCTTCCAAGCTTCTTTAGTTCTCCAATGTAATGGGAAAAGAGAAAATAATATTGGCAGCCAAGTTGCATGATTCTTCCTACTCTTTATCAACTGTAGCAATGTATTTCTTTAATTCCAGTAATGTTCTTTTCAGTACTTAATTATTGATAGAAATGGACAGTGTAGCATGGGGTTGCTCTGAATAATTGCTTGCTTGTTTTTCATTAGCTTGGCAGTTACTTGTATTAGTTCACACACAGCGTTCTGCTTCTTGCTAGAGGAATGAAAGTAGTTTTCAGAGATGTTTCTAGCTCTATTGTGTAGTAAAGGAGTATTGTAAGAGTATTATTGTCATAATTAGGACAATACCTTAGTACTTCCCATACAGAGTGTTGATTTTGTTCAGCTGGAGGAGAGAGACTTGGGGGTGCTGGTGGATGAGAAGCTCAACATGAGCTCTCAGTGTGCACTTGCAGCCCAGAAAGCCAATCAGATTCTGGGCTGCATCAAGAGAAGTGTGGCCAGCAGGTCAAGGGAGGTGATTCTCCTCCTCTATTCAGCTCTGGTGAGACCCCACCTGGAGTACTGCATCCAGTTCTGGAGCCCCTATTACAAGAGGGATGTGGATGTGCTGGAGCGTGTCCAGAGAAGGGCCACGAGGATGATCAGAGGGCTGGAGCACCTCTCCTATGAGGACAGACTGAAGGAGTTGGGGCTGTTCAGTCTGGAGAAGAGAAGGCTCCGAGGTGACCTCATTATGGCCTTCCAGTATCTGAAGGAGGCTACAAGAAGGCTGGGGAGTGACTTCTCAGGATCTCAGATAGTGATAGGACTAGGGGGAATGGAATGAAGCTGGAGGTGGGGAAGATTCAGGCTGGACGTGAGGAGGAAGTTCTTCACCATGAGAGTGGTGAAGCCCTGGAATGGGTTATCCAGGGAGGTGGTTGGGGCCCCGACCCTGGAGGTGTTTAGTGCCCAGGCCCAGGCTGGATGAGGCTGTGGCCAGCCTGATGTAGTGCAGGGTGTCCCTGCCCATGGCAGGGGGTTGGAACTAGATGATCCTTGTGGTCCCTTCCAACCCTGACTGATACTATGACACTATGAAAAATTAGAGGGAAAACAGAGCAATAGTGAAGGGTCTTATTTTTCTTTATTACCTTCTAATGGCAACACTTTTCAGTTATCCAACAAACCCCAGATACACCCCAAAATAAATTGACATGGAAAGTTCACACAACTATTAGTCATACAATCCTGAATTAAACCTACTTTCTCTCAGATGAAGAGAACTGTTAATTCTGATCCTCACTTATGATGCTTTAATGAAAAAGACTGACTGGCAAGGCGCAGATGGTATCCACTGACTAGAACCCAGGTCTCCATCATGTTGGAGCACTTGGATTAAGAGCTGTACCCTTTCTTGCTCACAGTCTTTCCAGCCCCACTGAAGGGGTTCACATTCATGAGTTTCCCTAAAACATCAGTCACAGGGGAGTGCACCCAGATCATTCATTCAACTTTGTTGACATCTTCAAGTGTTCTCCAGAGAGCTAGGAATTCTATTTTTGAGTCCTCACAGAAAAATGAGTTTCTAGTAGTTAGATTTGTAGATAAGTAAGAGAATTTGGACATTTTTTTCTGCCTAGTTTCTGAGTGACTCAAAATAAAGGCCCAGTGGGACTCAAAAACAAAAGTGGGAATGCTGCAGGGAGCACCCATGAAGACCAGCTTTAGATAACATTGGATGTTGGTTGAGGGAACCCAAAGGATGGTAGTTGTGGGTCACAATAGACCTGAAGTCCATTTTGGCTCTTTTCTGGCTCTAGTGCTTGGTAGAGAATAAAGAAGGAAGGAAGAAGAAACAATAGTGAGTTCTAAGGGGAATGGAAAAAAAAAAAAAGAAATGGGGGGATTCAGATTGGATATTATGAAGAAGTTCTTCCCCATGAGGGTGGTGAGACACTGGAACAGGTTGTCCAGGGAGGTGGTGGAAGCTTCATCCCTGGAGGTTTTTAAGGCCGGGTTGCATGTGGCTCTGAGCAACCTGATGTAGTGTGAGGTGTCCCTGCCCATGGCAGGGGGGTTGGAACCGGGTGATCCTTGAGGTCCCTTCCAACCCTGACAATTCTATGACTCTATGATGTTCAAATAAACTGAGGAAGATAATTTGAAACACAGAAATCATCTCTGTTATCTCTCTGCAGCCAAACACTTTCTAAACATCAGTCCTTATACTGCTGAACAGTCTGCATTGAAATATAAATGCCAAAGGCCAGAAGCTAATTGAAATGTTCAGATATGAATCCTGGGCAATCCTGCAGACCTCAGTTAAGACACTCCATATTTAGCCTGATTAACTGTGATTATGCTCTGCCTCTATAAAGACAAGCAGAAACAGATTGGTTATAGCATAAGGCTATACTGTGTTCATGTGCAGTTCTGAGCAGATCATTAAGGTCAAGTGGCTGAAGCTCAATGGATATACACAGGTTTAAGGCTCTGGGCACAAACTGTTATTTATGCCTGTATTTAGCACATAGGCTAACACTGCCCTCATCTCTCAGACAATTACAGCAATGCATTGTAATGCTAAACTGATAAATCAGCCTGCAAATGCACCCTGAGTAATGGCTGCAATGGAAAACTGCTGTGTTGTGTCCTGCAAATAGCAATGGGTTTTGTTTGTTTTTTAAGACAAATGGGCAACATTTCTTGGTCTGTGTAAATCAGCAGAGCTCTGTGGTGAGAACCCGGCATTTATCTTAGAAAGGAATGACTGCTTATTTACAGTTTCAGTGACTAAATGTCATTATTTGGAAATTCTTGAGCTACATTGATTGAGCAGAAATTATTGTCATAATGGTGCTGCTTTAATGAAGACACAGAAGAGCCTCTGGAGTAATCTGCTCTTGCTGCAATTTTTTCGGGGGTGTGTGTGTGTCATGTTTGCTGTTATTTTGTCCATGTATTAGCAATAATTCAGATGAGCTTTAAAAAGCTTAGAGATTGGTGTGAGGGCTGCTGTAAGACTATGATGTACTATGTAATCTTGAAAACTTTGTAAAGCAAAAAATTGTGTGTATATGTAAGGTATATCACAGAATCACAGAATGTTAGGGGCTGGAAGGGATGTGGAAAGATCATCCAGCCCAATGCCCCTGCCCCACAGCAGGATCACCTGTACCAGATCACACAGGAAAGCATCCAAGCCTTTTTAAGGGAATTAATGGTAAACATTAGAATTGTCACCAAATTTTAACGTCAACAGCTCCATTTAAAAAAATAAGCAAAGACAACCTGCATGCTTTCACAGCTTAGAACTGCCCTTGTTACATCTTAACATATTTTTCCCATAGTTGGGGAAAAAAAAAAAAAAAAGAGATTAAAAAATATAATCAGATTAATTAAACCATAAAGCCTGAGAAGAGCACATACCACCCTGTGATGTAAAATACTTCCAGAGCCATTTGCTGTGTGCTATTATAGAATCATAGCATTGTTAGGGTTGGAAGGGACCTCAAGGATCATCCAAGTTCCAACCCCTCTGCCATAAGCAGGACACCTCACACTGCAGCAGGTTGCTCAGAGCCACATCCAACCTGGCTATTAACATCAGATATTATGTAGACTGCACTTGGAGTCCAATTACCTTTCAGAATTCTGTCTTAGAAGGAAAAGAGAATCAGTAACACATCATAACTGAAAAGCTGCAGTGACTCAGGAAATACCACTCACCTTAATCAGTAATTCTTCCTTGAAAATTTCTCAGCAAGAGGACAGATACAGTCAGTGAGGCTGGATGAAATGGGTTAACTGGGTTAAGAGAACTTTTTTCTTGCTTTTGCTTTGCTTCTTGCGGTGTCACTGTTTCTATGACCTGCCTGAGAGCAACGAAAGTCTCAGGTAAAACTTTAATTGTTGGACTTCAACTTGGAAGTGATGTAAAAATGATTGCAAACTTCTCTTTCCAGCCAATCTCCTTTTCATTCAGTTTGTCTCTTTTGTTCTTAATGTATGTGCGTGTTCGTCTGACAGACATGGATCATAGACTCAAATTTATTCAGTTCTACTACATAACACTGTTCCCTTAGAAAAAAAAAAAGGCACACTAATAAAACAAATCCCTCAACTTGTTCCTGAAGTGAGTAAATAGAAACAGCAAAGCTTATTCCATGTACATTCCTGCATGATACTTATTTTTCACGCTTGATACTTATTTTTCATGCTGTATCCTATAGAAGACTGGCTCTGTAAAAAATGATACACAGACACAGTTCCAAACTGCTCTGTGTGTTCTGCAGTTTGCAAGCTGTCACACCACAGATAAATGCCACAAAATCCTACACCACATCTTTGAAGGTTTAGTTTTATTTAGATTAAGCAGTGAGAAGAATTCAAGTAGGGAAATAGCCGATTCTGAATGCATGCCTTATAATTCCCGCCCCTATTTAAAATGACACCTTCTATAATTAAATGTCCAGATTAATATAGTAAATTATTGTTGTGATAAACTGGTGGCATTATTTTTAATAATGATTAAAAAAATTACCTTTCAAAAAAACCCCAAACCCCTTATTTACTGCCTGGTCTTCGCGGTGAGCGTGCTTGTGAGTGCAGCGTTATCAGACCAGACTGGAGTTTTCATGTGACTTTCTGCATTTCAAGCCTTAATATTAAACACTTTTTCCTTGCCTAGTATTAGTTTCATATGTTAATATCATTTTTTATTAACATAAGACAAATATCACTTGGAGTACTACATCCTTCACTGCTAGCGGCTTTCATATCAAATGTCACAGCAAGTCCTATTTTCGCTAATAGATTACGACTTGTACATTGTATTAGTGAAAGAGAACACTATCACAGGATGACACTAAAATTAAAGAACACATTGTACAACAGCACATAACACTCTGCTAAATCACCTGCTCCTCCTGCCCCACTCTCTATCCTATCCCGCCCTACAAAATGCTCTCAGAACTTCGGTTAGGTATTTTATCGCTTCTTGGGAGAAAACTTCACCTTTCAAGAACCTCACTGTATCCATTGTCAAAATATCACATTATACAATTCACTGGAAGTGAACTTATTGCTAAATACCCATTAGGTTCCCAGGAGATGCCTTACATTAATTGTTTAGTGAAAGCACCCTTAGGCTATCGCTAGGGAAGAACATTAAATGCATAAAAAGAGAAGTTGACAGAGATCCCTGTAGAACAAGATGCATCTACTGGCTTAAAACTTCTCCACGAAGGATCCTGCAAGTCGCTGCTCAAAATGGTCATTTTGGGGTTATTTTTCCTGCTCCTGCAAGCACAAATTAGTCTGAAAGGGAAAAAAAATCGATGCTGCGTTAGAAGAGAGCCTTTAAAAAGTAATTATGATGAAAGCCAAGCTGAGGATGGTAAACAAGGGGTGGGGGGAGGGGGAAGAAAGAAAAAAAGAAAACAAAAGAAAGCAAAAGGACATAGTTTTGTACCTGAGGTGTCTGCACCACTTGCAGAGATAATCACAAGGGGGCAAAAAGTTGGAGAGCAGAGAAACTGCAGAAAGAGCAGAGAAACTGCAGAAAGAGCAGAGAAACTGCAGAACTCATGCTACAGATGAAACAGAAAGTAAGAAAGAAGGTCGGGAGAGATAGGAGAGACAATGAAGAGAGAAAGGAGAGGTGAAACGCTCAAACGAGCTGCGCGTTCAGAAAAGTCGTAACAAAAATGTCAGCTAGCTGTTGGCGATCAAGGAGTCCACTTCAGAAAGGAAGGGTAATGATTTTAGCAGCTAGGCACATTGCAGTTTCCTTTTACCAAGTCCTCTCTACATGGTTCTTTCGTATTGACAGCTGATAGATATCCTTTTGGTTATGCGTCTAAGGCCATTTCATCCGGATTTAAGAGTCCTCTGAAACAAACCTGTTTTACGCCCCGTGTTTTTCTCATCTTAGGAAAACACACTTTGGGGGTTGGTATTGCTGCCAAAATGCCACAAGAGGGGGCACTAGTTAAGGAAGACACAATAATGTAACTTGCTTTTCTGATTCCCGCGCCCCCCCCCCCGCCCCCCCCCACCCCCTTTCTTTTTGTCACTCGTAAAACCAGAACCAAAATCTTCTGTTTTCATCCTGAACTAGATTATGATGCTATTATGTTCGAGAATATTTATTCCTGTTGGGATAATTAATGAAAGGTTACCTACCATGAAGATATATTGTAAAAAGAGACACAGGAGCCTAAGCATCCTCAAAAGTAATTAGCAGAATAAAATTAAGGTTTTGTTCACATCCCCCTTCAGAAAAAAAAACACCAAACCTCAAAAACATTTACCTAAGAGGAAAATCTTTGTTTTAGGCTGAGTCTTCAGATCTGTTTATAATCAGCTCTTGGAAACACAGGGCTCCTAGATATTGAGTTGTGCTTCTATTTTCAGCTGCCTCACAGCTTATGCAGCAATTTGTCTTTGTAAAAAAAATGTACACAAATGATATTAGTCTGAATTTTGTTTTCACTTGGCGCTGATTTTGTGCAGGTGCAAATGCCTGCAAGGCTGTAGAAACCGAGCATATGTATTTTGATGCTTTATGCTAGCTGCCTATCTTAGAGGCTTGTATGTCTTTACCAAACATGTAAGCACCTCAGTCTGTTCAGGATTTTTCTCCAAGCAGCTCAAGGAGGTTGGAAGTATTGTTACACCTAGTTTTATATTTCAGGAGCTAAGGCAGTCAAGGCATGGAAACACAAAGACCTTCAACTCCCACTGAAATCGTGGGAGTCAAAGCAATATCATGCATGTGGGCCTAGATATTTTGCCCCAAACCACTGGAGAAGTCAAGAAAGTGAAATGAGGGATCCCCAGTTTTCAAATGGAAAAATCAAATTATTTCCCTGTAAGCAAAACACCTGACTCCAACCTGCCTCTGTTCCCATTTGCACTAGCTTTGCCGAAGTGCAGCTCTCCGGGTTCATGGCTGAATTGCAGAGCTCTCGCATTCAGTGGCACTGCTTCTCATAAGCATAAGTATAAGGAGACTCAGAACTCTCTTTTCCAGCTCTTCCAAGATTTTGTGGCTTTTTCTGGGCCAAAGTTGCTGAATTTGGCTAAATGCAATACCTCAGGCTTAATTAGGTTACCGCAAGCTCTCTGACGCCTGTTCCCACCAGTTCACCTAGGTTAAAGATCTGGGTAAAGGAGGACAACAACTCAGGAAAAGGAGCATTCCATTTTCAGGTCTTGCTGTGGGCTTTGTCCCCAGTCTGCCCCAGTACAAGAACAACTATGCACCACTAACAGAATTCTATCTTGGTTTAGTGTGGAAGACCAACAGGCTATCAAATGGAAAGCTATTCCTCATGGTGCATCTGATCTCCAGTCAAGCCGAGCGTGAATGCATTTCAGGGCCTGTACTGAGCAGTCATCACTGGGTTAAAATACGTTTGTTTAACTCAGCAATTCATCCAGAATGGGCAAAGTTGCAAAAATTGCAGATATCTCTCATGATAGCCAGTAAGCTGATGAAAAAGAAAGGAAGAACATTTAAATTTAAGCTTAGAGCTTGAACAGTGAAGAGTCAGCTCCCTGCTCTATCACAGACTGTCCTTCTGATCTCAGCTAGACACATCCAGAATACCTTAAGGGATTGTTTCACAGGCAGCTTGAGTTGAATTAACTGTTCATTTCAAGTGAAAGGATTAGGAGCTGTTTCCTTTCTCACTCACCTTCAGCTAGTCTTTATGTACATCTCATGGTAAGACTGTCAACACAAGACCCTCAAAAGGCTGAAAAATAACCTGGCCAAAAAAAGAAGCCAATTCTCATTAGATTAGTGAATTGAACTGTCTTGGAATTGGGCAAGTAGCATCAAAAGCTGTTAGGAAGAAAGGATTATAATGCTGAGACTGGGGATGTGCACAGGGAAAAGCAGGGGAAGGAGAAGCAGGAAGGTGGCCATGCTTCTTTGCAACAAGCCATGAGCTTGTCTCAGCTGCCTGTGGAAAATGTGTTAGGCAATCAGAGCATGTCATAGGTGGAGAATGGGATGGACTCAGATAAAGAGAGTCAACCCTCTGACCAAGAACTATCACCAGCAGCCAGATGGGAATGCAAAGAGAGTAGCTCTCAGTCTAATGGTGCTCGGAGGGATTCATGTCCTAGATGCTCTGGCTACTCAAAACCAGACATCCATAAGGCTTCTGGAGTGAAGGATACTGTCTCACAAGGAAAAGGACATGATGCTTATATCTAGAGGCCCTAGGCTATGACTCAGAATATGTGGTACAGGTCTTCTCTCTATGAGGGCACAGGGTATTGCCATTCCTACTTTCCTACTCAGTCCCTGAACACCAGGCTATATGTTGACATTTCCAGAATAAGTTGATCTGATGAATCAGTTGTCACGGTGCTGTGTCAGCTTAAATTACTAAAAGGGGTTGACTTTCTATCAGGACAGGCTACTTTGTCCAGTGGACAACATTTTTATAGTGCCAGCAGCTGAGCTAACCAGGAGCACCATGCTTGAAGTGCTCTCAGATTCATGGCCTATGGAAGATCCGTAAGAAGACCTTTGTAAGAGCTGCACATCCATCAGACTCAGTGTGAACACAATCCTTTCGTGCAGGAGTGGATATGGGCACACAAAGAAAACTTTGGCATTAGTCAGAAAAAAACCCCACCCACCAACTGTGTTACTATATGATATTTGGGTAAAGAAATGAATACTGTAAAATGCAGTCTGGAATCTTGTGGGTAATAGCCCAGAGAATTTCCCAGCATACAAAAGCAAAGGAAACTGCATCAGACCAAAAGACCACTTAACTTGATGGCCAGCCTCTGTATGGTCTCACAGAAATGAAGCATTTTCCCTGTCATGTCTTCCTAGATTCTGGAACTTTTCTTGCCTGGGGATGTTTGAGAGACAAGTTATAATGATGCCCCTGATGGACCTTTTTGCTTTCCTTGAATGTGTCTCATCACTTTTTGAATGCACTCATCATTTGGAGTCTACAGCCCACTGTGACGAGGATTTCCACATTTTAACTGTGTACAGCAAATGTAATTAGTTTTGCTTGTTTAAAACTAGTTAACAGGGAATTTGGTTTCATGCCATTTACATTTGTATACTATAAGAAACAATGACTAAACCTGCCCCTATTCACTCTATCCATATCAGCCACAATTTTATCTGCCTTTACCAAGTGAGAGAGGAAACTTCAAAATGGGTTTGTCTTTGTTCTTCTTTTCTTCTCTCTTTTGTAGTGCAATATGTTTGTCTGATTTCCGGCATTCAACAGCCCAAACCAGAACAATCCCAACTGGGTTCGACTGTTATCTGGAACTCATCTGCAGGTGGCCATCATCTATATGCAGGCAGAGTGATCATATCACAGAAGCCCAGAGGCACAGAATATCAGGGGTTGGAAGGGACCTCTAGAAGTCATCCAGTCCAATTCCCCTCATCAAAGCAGGATCACCTAGGAAAGGCCACAGAGGAATGCATCCAGGTAAATTTTGAAAGTCTCCAGAGAAGGAGACTCCACAACCTCTCTGGGCAGCCTGCTCCAGGGCTCTGTCACCTTCACTGTATACTTTTTCCTTATGTTGAGGTGGAACTTCCTGTATTCTAGCTTGTACCTGTTGTTTCTGGTCTTATCACTGGGCACCACCAAAAAGAGACTGACTCTTTCATCATGATACCCACCCCTCAAATATTTGTAGACATCCTTCTAGCCCTCTGTTGGACTCTCTCTAGCACATCCCTGTCTATCTTGAACTGGGGAGCCCAAAACTGAACACAGCATTCCAGGGCAGAGTAGAGAGAGAGGAGAACCTTCGTAGACCTGCTGGACACACTTAATAGACCCCAGGATGCCATCGACCCTGCTGGCCACAAGTACACTTTGCTGTCCCACGGATAACTTACTGCTCACGAGGACTCCAAGCATGGAGCTGCTTTCCAGCAGCATGACACCTAGTCTGTACTGGTGTCTGGTGTCATTCCTCCCCAGAGGAGGACTCTACACTTCTCCTTATTAAACTTCATGAGGTTCACCTTTGCCCATCTCTCCAGGCTGTCCTGATCTCATTGGATGGCAGCACAGCCTGATGGGATGTCAGCTACCCCTCACAGTTTCGTATCATCACCAAACATACTGAAGGTGCACTCTATCCCCTCATCCAGGTCATTGATGAAGATATTGAACAAAACTGGACCCAGTACTGATCCCTAGGAACACTACTGGCCACAGGCATCTTACTGGACTCTATGCAACAACTCTGCTGCTGAGCCAGTTTCCAATCCACCTTATAGTCCAACCATCTAACCCACTTTTCTTGAGTCTGCCTATGAGGGTGTTACAGGTGACAGCATCAAAAACCTTGCTGAATTCAAGGTAGATGATATTCACTGCTCTCCTTTCTTCTATCCATTTGCCCATACCTTAGTAGGAGGCTATCAGATTAGTCAAGTGTGATTTATGCTTAGTAAATTCACTCTGGCTACTCCTGATAACCTTCTTTTCTTCCATCTGCTTAGAGATGGTCTCCCAAATGAGCTGCTCCATCACCTTTCTGGGAATGGAGGTAGGGCTGACTGGTCCTGTTGAATCTGTAGAACTGATCTCACTGTTGGTGCACAGAGGGAAAGTCCAAGGCACACATCCTGAATACCTCAGGTTGACTAGACTTGGGTTGCAGGTTTAAATGGTGCACAGCTAACATCGAACATATCTCAAATTCTTCAAACTTCACTATAATTGCAGCATAGTTCTGAATCTTCTTCAAACTGAGAGACACGCACTAAAAGCATCCAGGCATGCATCACATATATATATAGATGCTCAACATCAGTCTCCTGTAAGTGATAAGGATAGTATTCAGCTCTGGAAAGAGTCCTCTAAACTTGCAGCCCTGAAAGAAAAGAAGTGACCAGAAGGGGGAAGAACTCAGTGATTCCCAGCTTGTGTAACTGTGGCTGGGGGATGAGGCCTTTCTCGCTCTCCATGCACCAGGGGAGGTTTAGGCTGGATGTTAGGAAGAAGTTCTTCATAGAAAGAGAGATTGGCCATTGGAATGGGCTGCCCAGGGAGGTGGTGAAGTCACCATCACTGGAAGTGTTTAGGAAGAGACTGGATGGGTTGCTTGGTGCCATGGTTTAGTTGATCAGATGGTGTCGGATGATAGGTTGGACTCGATGACCTCAAAGGTATCACCCAACCAACTCTATTCTATTCTATTCTATTCTATTCTATTCTATTCTATTCTATTCTATTCTATTCTATTCTATTCTATTCTATTCTATTCTATTCTATTCGCCCTAATCCCAAAAAGCACTGTAACTTCAGGATGGGGTGTGTGAGCCAGTACACTCCTCATCCTAGGCCCATTTTATTGTTCCCTTTTCTTGCACCCTCCTCCTGGTGCCACCA
This sequence comes from Picus viridis, assembly GCA_033816785.1. Taxonomy (NCBI): domain Eukaryota; kingdom Metazoa; phylum Chordata; class Aves; order Piciformes; family Picidae; genus Picus; species Picus viridis. The sequence continues at coordinate 5,473,252 of CM066576.1, read as the reverse complement.
TCTCAAGTGTGAGTAGCACAGTGTGATGATATTTTCTTGCAGGCTTGGTGTATGAGGCCACATAGTAAGATTTCATGGTGTTGTGGATGAGCTGCTGGCTTCTACCAGAGCCTTCTCATCAAATATACCCTAGGAAGCAGCTCACTGCTGCAACTCTTTCTCTGTCATGTTGCCTGTATGTGCAACATTCTCAGTTACCTTTACATGAATTGATCTGTGAAACATCACACTTGGGTATCTGAGAAACTCACGAGTTTGGAAATGAGGGAGGAAAAGCAAAACTGCAGTTAAAAGAACCATTCTCACGTCTTGAAGTGGGACAAAAAAACCCCACAACTAGTTTTTGTGGAGGAAAAGTGAAAGGAAAGAGATGATGCTACAGATGATCACTGGAACATATTCCTGTTAGTCATAACTTAGTATGTCTGGGATCAGTCCAAGCCAATCTGGAAATCTGTTGTGCATGTGTCTATGTAAGAATGAGTCACCTGAGAGTCTCTTTGTAGTGAAAGAAACATGCCCTTTCCAGGGTGGATCAGAGGAATCACATCTGAAAATTGTCTAGACCCTGGTTCTGCTGGAGGGAATTTGGCTAACAGCTCCATGTTTGACCCACCAAAAGCCAGGGAACCCGAGGTAGGGAAGAGGCAGAAAATGAAATGACCATATTTTGCCTGACAGATATGCTCTAAGAACATGTGCCAAAGGAAGATCCTCGAGAGAGACAGGTGGAAGAAAACTTAATTTGTGGATTCCAAGAATCATGTAGTGTCAAACTTAATTTTTTTTCTCCCTAGTAAATAATCACAGAATCACAGAATCACCAAGGTTGGAAGAGACCTCAAAGATCACCAAGTCCAACCTGTCACCACAGGCCTCATGATTTAACCATGGCACCAAGTGCCATGTCCAATCCCCTCTTGAACACCGCCACGGATGGTGACTCCACCACCTCGCTGGGCAGCACATTCCAATGGCTAACAACTGTCTCTGTGAAGAACATTCTCCTCACCTCCAGCCTAAACTTCCCCTGGCACAGCTTGAGACTAGGTCCTCTTGTTCTGGTGCTTGTATGCCTGGGAGAAGAGACCAACCCCCTCCTGGCTGCAACCACCCTTCAGGTAGTTGTAGAGAGCAATAAGGTCTCCCCTGAGCCTCCTCTTCTCCAGGCTAAACAATCCCAGCTCCCTCAGCCTCTCCTCATAGGGCTTGTGCTTGAGGCCTCTCTCCAGCCTCGTTGCCCTTCTCAATCTAATGATTACTAATGATTACAATCTAATGATTACTACATTGGCCCAGAAAGCAAACAGAGTTCTACATCCTCTCTGTCAGGAGAGGATCCTAAACCACTATTCTTCCATTTCACAGGACTGCCTTCATCTGTAGACATCCTCAGAGAAGAACTATCCCCATTTTTGAAGGTTACCATTGAACACTTGAGAATGAAAATTTTCTCAAGCCGTAGGGAGCCCAGAACCTTGGCTCCTAGAAAGGGGACAGAAATGAGTTGATGGACCCTTCTCCAAGGGATGTGTTCCTTAACTCTGAACAAACCATGTTCACTGCTACCCAGTTAAAGGACAAGGGGAAGAGGGCACAAACTAGAACACAGGAAGTTCCACCTAAACATGAGTAGAAGCTTCTTTCATGTGAAGATGACAGAACACTGGAACAAGCTACTCAGAGAGATTGTGGAGTCTCCTTCTCTGGAGAGATTCCAAACCTCCTTGGACATGATCCTGTGCAACTTCCTTTAGGTGAAACTGCTGTAGCAAGTGGATTGGACTAGAGGATCTCCAGAGGTCACTTCCAACTCCTACCAGTCTGTGATTCTCTGATAACTGTTTTGAGAAGTAGAATGGTTGCTATCAGTACATACACCGATTTAGAAAGAATAATCCTCCCCAGTGTAAGGACATTGAGAAACTTGAACGTGTCCAGAGAAGGGCAAAGAAGCTGGGGAAAGGCACTGGATGAACACTGGGGATTTTTTGCATTCAAAAGAACTATTCTCCAGATATCCTGATTCTGGAATTTCAGGAGCTCTGTTGTCACAGTGGAGACTGTTAAGAGCTGGTGATTAGCATGGAATCTTCCTGTTGAAAGCAGCCTTAGATTGCTGTAAATTCACTGTGAAAATAAAACTTTTGTTTAGGGCAGTGATCCTTGGCTCTTGCTCTGCATGCATCTGACAGAGATACTTCACCTCCACTTAATTCCATTGTGCAGGTCTATGATCAAGATTGGGGTTCCCAGGATTTAAACACTGAAGACTGATCTGTCACAGAAAAAAGCAAAATTCAGAACCACATTTGCAAGGAACTTTGTAAAATCTCCTGCTGTTTTCCTTGGAAAGACATTGTTTACACTTCAGAAGACTCATTTCCCTAAGGTAATGCTTATATTTGGGTGTGAAATAATTTTTACTGTTGAACATCCATTTAAAATGATAGCTGAGAGGCCCAAACTGGCAGAGTACCACAGGGCTAAGACCATTTCCAGCTGTGCTAACAGAATGCATCCCAGCCACATAGACAGATGGGACTTCTTTCCTCTAGACAAACCCACAGTAGTAGATACTAGAAGTATCAGGGAAGAGCAGGGAAGTCATTCTGCCCCTGTACTCAGCACTGGTTAGGTCACACCTTGAGTCCTGTGCCCAGTTCTGGGCCCTTCAGTGTAGGAAGGATGTTGACTTGCTTGAATGTGTCCAGAAAAGGGCAACAAAGCTGGGGAGGGGTTTGGAGCAGAAGCCCTATGAGGAGAGGCTGAGGGAGCAGGGCAGGTTTAGGCTGGATATTAGGAAGAAGTTCATCACAGAAAGAGTGATTTGCCATTGGAATGTGCTGCCCAGGGAGGTGGTGGAGTCCCCTCCCTGGAGGTGTTTAGGAAGAGACTGGATGGGGTGCTTGGTGCCGTGGTTTACTTGATTAGATAGTGTTGGATATAGATTGGACTTGATATTTTCAATGGTCTCTTCCAACCTGGTCTATTCTATTCTATTCTATTCTATTCTATTCTAGTCTTTCTATTCTATCTTACAATAGTTCCTATGGGCTACAGCTTCAGGTCTTGTCCTCCAAGTCCCTTGGAAAATAGGGTAAAGATTCATCTCACCAAATGCAAACATTTATAGCATAGGCATAGAAAGTTCTTCACAGAAAGAGTAATTTGCCATTGGAATGTGCTGCTCAGGGAGGTGGTGGAGTATCCATCCCTGGGGTGTTCAAAAAAGGACTGGATGTGACACTTGGAGCCATGGTTTAGTTGTCATGAGGTGTTAGGTATTGGATAATAGGTTGGACTTGATGATCTCTGAGGTCTTTTCCAACCTGCTTGATTCTATGATTCTGCTACTGGTTTAGTCTTAACTCAGGTGTCTAAAGTAGGCCATGCAAATCAAAGTACAGAACCAGTCTGCACACTGCTACCAAGTGTATTTTTCTACCTTTTATCTGCAAAAAAACCCTGGCTCCACAGTTCTCAGATTGGTAGAAGCTTTTAGAATTCAATCTGCTGCTTAAAGATAAAAAGAGAAGGGGAGAAAACAGTTGGTTTTATGTGGTATTGCATACACTTGGCTCCATTTTCATATTGATTGTATATATTAAAAAAAGGGGGAAAAGTAAATAAACCTGAAGAGGATAATGTCCCAAACTGAGTTTTATCACAAGTGTCTCCTGCTGGGATTTGAGAGCAAAACCTTCCCTCGAGGGGATAGAATAATATCATTTTAGTTATGGCCATATTCTTCATTTAGAATCTCCTCATCAGCATGTCAATGCATGTTATTCACTGCTTGGAGAGACAATAAAAACCAAAGGGCTCATCTTTAGAAAGAGACGTGCCTGTTATCAACGTTTACACTACAGAGAGCTTGGCCCTTAATAAAACCTATATCCAGTAGCGAAAGTTATCAAACGGAGTTGTGCTCATTTCCTTTTATATGCAACAAAGGGGCACAATATATCTTTACAGGCAGCTGGGAAATTAATGCTACAACTAAAATGGCATTCTGGTGTCTCAATGTATGATTTCCTGTGGGCTTCAGATAGTGGCTGTGCTGAGAAGAGGTGTGAGAGTGGATCTAAGTCCATAATGCATTTATCCCCAGGTGCACTTGCTCAATCTGTTCATTGTGCAGCTTCTTTTTTTTTTCAGGGGAGGGGTGGGGGGACTTGGGGGGGGGGGGGCTAGTAGGACTGTCAGAGTTTTATTTTGCTGCATGGAGCAAAATGGTTATGATTCCCTTTTAAAAAATCTCTGAGAGGGAAGGTTTCTGTGCTTTATGAGGCTGTGTGGAATGAGATTGGGTTGCTCTGCTGTTTTTCAGGCAGGAAAGGATTGGGATTTTTGAGTGGCAGTGCAAAACAGAGTTGTGCTACCATTTCTTTTTAAGATAGGGAAACTGGGGCACACCACAGTAAGCCTTCAGAATGCACTATCAGCAAGTTTGCTGATGGCACGAAAATGAGTGGAGTGGCTGACACACTGGAAGGTTGTGCTGCCGTTCAGCCAGACTTAGGCTGGAGAGTGGGGCAGGGAGAAATGTAATGAAATTCAGTGAGGACAAATGTAGAGTGCTGCACCTGGGAAAGAACAACCCCATGGATCAGTATAGACTGACCTATTGGAGAGCAGTGAAGTGGAAAAGGACCTGGGGTCCTAGTGGATGGAAGGTTAACCATGAGCCAGCAATGTACTCTTGTGGCCAAGAAGGCCAGTGCCATTCTAGGGTGTAATAGAAGGGGAGTGGTTAGTAGGTTGAGAGAGGTTCTCCATTATTCTGCCCTGGTGAAGCCTTATATGAAATATTGTGTCCAGTTCTGGGCCCCTCATTTCAAGAAGGACAGGGAACTCTAGCTTGGAGGAGTCTAAGGGCTGACCTCATTAATGTTTATAAATACGTGAAGGGTGAGTGCAGAGAGGATGGAGCCAGGCTCTGCTTGGTGATGCCCAATGACAGGCATTGGGTGGAAGCTGAGGCATAGGATGTTCCATGGAAACAGGAGGAAAAATGTTTTCCCTGTGAAGGTGACAGAACACTGGAACAGGCTGCCCAGGGTGGTTGTGGAGTCTCCCTCTCTGGAGATACTCAAAACCTACCTGGATGTGTTCCTGTGTGATCTGGTATGGCAGGGAAGTTGGACTGAATGATTTTTTGAGGTCCTTCCAGCACCTAACATTCTCTGATTCATGGGAGAAGGCAGTTTGTTTTATAAATCTCAGCTTCTTTCCAGAGCTATTCCTTTCTTGCAAGAAAAGTAACACTGCAGGAAACACATCATCCTTTTACAGCTCAAGTGCAAGTCCTTTCCAAGCATGCTTGGTATTATGGTTTACCTGTATTAATAATTGAAAAAGGGCTAATATATGATTAATAAATATTATTATAAGCATGCAACAGTCCCAAGTAATATTTCTCAAAGAGGATAGTAAGAGCTTCAGCAGATCTTTTAGGTAGTAGGTTGTGTGTCAGGAGTTTATCACATTAGAACACTCAGTAATCTGTATGAAGGAATTCACAGAATCATAGAATCAATAAGGATGGAAAAGACCTCAGAGATCATCAAGTCCAACCTGTCACCCAACACCTCATGACTACTAAACCATGGCACCAAGTGCCACATCCAATCCTCTCTTGAACACCTCCAGGGATGGTGACTCCACCACCTCCCTGGGTAGCACATTCTAATGGCTTTTGAAAAGAGCTCCTTAAATACAAAATTGTAATGCAGTGGATTTGTCTTCTGTGATGAAGGAAAACATACAGGGAATCAAGAATGATGTCCTCAAATGAAATGTAGAGAATCTTCATCAAATAGATCTGGATGTGGAATATTATAAATTGAAGATGGCTGTGGGATATAAAAATGAAGAGGTCTTGTAAAAATGAGAGGTCTTGTAGCTTATATTGTCTTTCTTAAAGGGGATAAAACCACTTGTTTGTATTTTTTATTTCACTTAAGGAAGTTGATGGGTCTGCCACTTGATTATTTATCTGTTTAGTATCAGTAGTAAATCATGGGAGTACATTATGATCACAAGGGCATGGACACTACACATCTCTGTTGCAAAACTCTCCCTATATTCTATTATTAATCTTAGTGCAATTGTCCCAATAGTACCTCTGAAAACTGGGGTGTGGAAATCCTGGGTTGAGGGAACTTTGTGGCTTTTTCCTTTTCCTTTTTTTTTTTCTGGAGTGCCCTGCAGAGGAGTGAAGCCATCTGCTGGCTTTCAAAACTGCACAGCCTACATGAAAGCTGCAGGGCTGGGAGAAGAAAATACAAATTGTTTGGAGCACTGGCTAACATCTGCATTTGGGTTTGTCTGGTGCTGAGTGCTATGCGGCTCTGGGTCTGACACATCCAGCCTGCACTCTCAGTGCGGGAGGTGCAAAGGTCTAGGGCTGGTGGCATGGAGAAGTCTCCCATTTCCCCATCAGGCTGCCTTGGCCTGCATGAGCTGCTTCATTTGGCAGTGAAAATTCCTCTTCTCTGTCTCAAAATCCCATCGTGGTCCAGGCACTTCCCCACCTGCCCACAGCAAGCTTTGTGAAGCTGTTCTTGTTGGAGAGATGCTGAACATCTAAAACCACAGGCTCCTTCAGGACTACCTGTCTCCTGAAATGCCATGGGATTGCTTGGGAAAATACTGCAAAAAGACAACAGACAGCACAGTTCCTTGCTGCTGCCAGTAATGTTTGAGCCATTCTCCAGAAGGTTGAGTAACTCTAAAAATCCAGGAAAGAGAACAGCTTCTGCTCCTACCCCTAGATCTGTAGGGAAAAAAGAGAAAAGAGAAAGAGAGAGAGAGAAAAAAAAAGAGAAAGGTAGTGAGAGAGAGAAAGAGAGAGAAAGAGAGAGAGAAAGAGAGAGAGAAAGAGAGAAAGAAAGAGAAAGAGAAAGAGAAAGAGAAAGAGAAAGAGAAAGAGAAAGAGAAAGAGAAAGAGAAAGAGAAAGAGAAAGAAAAGAAAAAGAGAAAGAGAAAGAGAAAGAGAGAGAGAAAGAGAGAAAGAGAGAAAGAGAGAGAGAAAGAGAAAGAGAAAGAGAAAGAAAGAAAGAGAAAGAGAAAGAGAAAGAGAAAGAGAAAGAGAAAGAGAAAGAGAAAGAGAAAGAGAAAGAGAGAAAGAGAGAAAGAGAGAGGGAAAGGGAAAGGGAAAAAGGAAAAGGAAAAGAAAAAGAGAAAAGGAAAATGAAAATGAAAAGAAAAAGAAAGAAAAAAGAAGAAAAGGCAAAGAAGAAAAAGAAGAAGAAAAAGAAGAATAAAATGAAGAAGGAAAGAAAAAGAAAAAGAAGAAAAAAGAAAAAGAAAAAAAAAAGAAAAAAAAAAAAAGAAAAAGAAAAAGAAAAAGAAAAAGAAAAAGAAAAAGAAAAAGAAAAAGAAAAAGAAGAAAAAGAAAAAGAAAAAAAGAAAGAAAAAGAAGAAAATGAAAGAAAATAAATAAAAAAAGGAAGAAAGAGAACAAGAAACAGTATTTTGGAAAATAATAACAAAAAAAAAGGTTTTTATGGAAAAAAATCTGCAATTATCCAACACCAGACAACTTTCCAAATCCAGCTCACCTAAGCTATTTTTTCCCCCCTTTCCATGAGCAAAATGAATGCTGCAAGCAGTCACAGTGCTAATGGTCTTTTTTCACGTCGCTTCCCCTTGCTCCCCGAACTGAAGGCAGAACTGCAGAGACTTCAGGAGCCTCTTCATGCTATCACTTCACAGGCTGGAAGGTGACAGCTTCGCCAGGGACTAATGCAGGCCGACATAATTGAATGTGGCCTGCAGCAAAGCAGCTGCCTGGAGCCACTGTTGATTGTAGCTGTCATCAGGTAGAGCTTGCTGCCGGAAAATACGGTCCGGAGGAATGCGGCTCTCTCGCAGGCTGCTCGGTGGTGATAGCTTATTTACTCTTACCTCGCTACAACAGTTTTGTAGTTAATAATTGTCAGGATCACACTGTTGAGTGAGCACAGATGCTCGAGCTCTGAATCTTCATCAATAATCTTCCCAGTAACCTGGTCTGGGAAATTAAACAACGGCCCCAGTTTCCCCATTTTCTGGGTGTAAATTGTGTGTCTTATTTTATTTTATTTTATTTTATTTTATTTTATTTTATTTTATTTTATTTTATTTCATTTCATTTCATTTCATTTCATTTTTTACTCTAGTTAATTTAATTATTTAATTTATTTAATTAGTTTATTTTATTTATGTTACTTTAATGATTTGATTTGATTGATTGGATGTTATTTATTTGATGTTATTTGTTTTATTTTATTAGATTTTATTTGGTTCATTTTATTTATTTTATTATTCAATGGATTTTCCTTTTTATTCTCTTTTACTTTATTGTATTTTAATATTTCCTTTATTTCCTTTAATTTCATTGATCTCTTTTAGTGGGGAACCTTCAACAATTGTAAAGATATTTCCTACGCCTGTTTATTTAACTGTCACAGGATGTGGGAGAAATACAATCTGCTAAATTAGGCATGAAAAACTGTACACAAGGAGAAGGCTCCCTGATTTCTGCCTTGAAAAGAAGTGACTTTAATTACAAATTCAGATGAAGAAGCAATAACATCTTCCATTTATACAGCTCTTTTCATTTCCAAGGGTCTCACCACAGTGAGTGAGCAATAGGTTTAATCTTTTCTCCTTTATTTGGAGTCTGTGAAGTGTAGAAGGTGCCTGAGAATATTTCATATGAACAAGACTGCAGGATCTCTCTCCTAGATGCAGTAAGGAATGTGTGTTGCAGATAACAGTGACCTTTGCTATGGAAATCCTGCCTAAACTCTTTGTGAAAACATATGCAAGCCCCAGGATAAACTTTATCTGTCTCTCTGATTCCAACTATTCATTAGCTATTTATAACACATTACAAGCTATATATAGTCTACTTAGATCTAGTACACTACCTATAGTATATACAGTACAACATATCAAACACAGCACATATTCAGTATATTTAGGATGCCATACTTAAACATAAAATACGAACCTTAGGCTGCATTGAAATATATAGAGACCAAAGAAGAAGATCCTGTAGCTCTCAAGTTATTCTGTGGTTGTGCTGATAATATAGTGCTCTGGTTAAGTTTAAAAAGTGTCATTTTTTTACTTTAAATGCTTGTCATTTGCATTTTAAAAATAAATCCTATTGGTGTCACTGGCTTTTAGACACCCAGCTCTTCCACATCAGTTGGCAACTAAGGAGGTGCAGAACTGCAGATACATCAAAGAACTCAAAGTGAGTTGATAAAATAAAGAGTAGAAGAAGGAATATTTGAGAAAAGATATGAAAAGCAGGATTGTCAGCCTGTGTCTGCTGGGTGTTTTGATTTTTGTTGCTTTGCTGTTTGGCTTCCTAGAAAATTAGTTTGCTGGGGATGACGGCAAGGGAGTTGGCTACCTCGGTACTGAAATGTCACACTCATGTTCCTTGCTGGGATACAGGAGTGGTGCATCCCTTCAGTTGTTTTCATGAGGTTCTGTCCAGCCTGCAACACCTGCAACAACCCAATTGTAGGCTCCGGGCATCATGAAAGTCTCTACAAAGTAAAGTTTAACTTGCAGACAACTCTTTCTGAGCATCTTTTTGGGCCTTCTTTGGGTTTTACTTACTTTGGTTTTGCACTTGATCCATCTCCCTAGTTGCATTATGATTAATACAACGATTAATTTTACTGATTCTAGTATCCACCTAGGATTACATTATGGATGCCCCTTTGATTTTATGCTAAAGGAGCATTTTGTCTTTTATCCCGACTCAGAACTTCTCTTACACTGCCGCAAATCAGGAATAATTCCGGTATGAAACTGGTGGAGAATAAGAAATGTATCCATTGTGTTTATCTCACCTATGAACCTCCTGAATGAAAGCTGTGGGTCTGGCTGTGATCATCCTTATGGTGGTTTCACAGCAATGTAACTTTAATGACTTCAGCAGAGTTGCTGCTGATAGATGCCCTCGCGAGTAATCAGAAGCAGAACGGACCGCTCTCATGCAGGGCTCTTCTACTGTAGACAGAAACGAAAACAAAAGGTATCTCTTTCCAAGCCCTACTTAGTGGCTTGTGAAATATTTCTCCCCTTCCTTGACAGAGCTGGATCTGTTCTTTATGAAAAGCAAGAATTAATTATACAAGGGTTAGCCACAAACATCTGGGTGATCCCCCCCCGCCTCTTTTAAAGAAACATGTTCCCTCAGCCTGCACCGAGCGTTCTCGGGGAAAGCAAAAACTGCACACTGCAAAATATCACCGTGGGTTAACACAAGCAGTCTGATGACTTCCTGCTTTACCCAAAACACCAGCAAGCAATATTCTCATAAACAGTAAAAAAACCAAACCCAAACCAACAAAAAAAATGTAATTTTTGTAGAGGATCATGGTGTCGGCTCAGCTGTCTGCTTGTATTTAGATTTTGGGAGCTTGCAAGAGGATTAAAACCACTTGTTTCTTTTCTTGCTTTCATTTTCTTCCCTCACCCCCCACCCCACCCCCCTTATTTTTTTTTTTTCTTTTTTTTTTTAACTTGTCACTGCAATAAAGTTGGCTGTGGCTCTGGGGAGTCCTCTGTAAAGTACAATGCCCTGGGCTATGGGAGATGGAGCCCTCAATAACTGATATGAAAGGTCCTTAATTAAGCACTTAGCATTTCAAGGCAGTTATCACGGCTAGCCCACAGACCGAGCTGGCAGTCCGTCACCACCGATAGGCCACCTAGATGACTAACGTGAGTTGAGTCGAGTCTTTTGTACTTTAGGCGAGGAGCCCCGAGGCACAGGCTGATCTGGTGACCCTCCCAGATACACTTTCTCTGCCGGAAGGAACTGGATATCGGATGTGACAACACTGCAGACGGGGAACGTGGTGGTTTCCCCCCCACTTTCTTTCCCCCCTGAAGAGCAGGGATTGAGGAGAAAGTTAGAATGACAGTGGCACTTTCTTGGCTCTGTGCGTTGGTATGAATATGACCAAACCAAATGAATGAATAATTATGAATGTATTATGAAAACAGAAGGGAAAATCCTGTTGCTGTGGTGCATTCAATTATTTCTCTGATTACATATGGCTGTTGGGAAGTTAACTAAGACAGAGACTGCTCTTCCCCGCAGTACCACTCTCCTCCTAGATCTCTTGGTAACCCTCCAGACACGAGAGCATAAATATTTCAGGGGAAGTTTATCTTTATATTAAGGAGAGGGGGAAGACTTTTGTGGCATTAAAATGGAAAGGGTTAATGGAATGAACTATAGATTAAATTGTAAAGCAATCAAAGAAAACCAAACACTTTATAGCAGACAACCATCTTCTGGTGTTTGGGTCTGTGTCAAGTCATGGATGTGGAAAATTAAAGCCATACTGAGAAGGGAAATGAACCATGTCTAATACATCCCCAGCAATAAAATGTTTTCACTAGGACTGTAAAACTGTGGCTTACATTAGGAAAAAGAAAATCAAACTATATGTCAATTCCACATCATGGGACATGAAGTGTCCACAAAAATTTATATTACTATTTAAAAGTGTTTCATTCTGGTGTTTTATTGTGATTGGATGCGCCCTTTTCAGTATCTTTTGACTGGTATGAAAATGATTTGAACTACTTTTTTTAGCATTTATTTTACATCCATTACCTGTTCTATTACTTTTTATTATTTTATTGTGCTTGTGTAGAGGATTTTGCACAGTTTTCATTATAATGTAACATTAAGTCAATTTATTTGTGTATTACACGCTGTATAATTGCACCTTTTTTTGTGGAACAATTTGGATTTCATTATCCAACAAATCAGCAGCGTTACATTTTGAAAAGCTCTTGTTTGGAAATCAAGTGCATTTTCCAAGTGAGACAACAGAGGTCAAGTTTGCATCAAGAAGGGAGCAGAAGATTCCTTACCTAAACCACTTGCACAGAGGAAGAGGGTCATGCTGGAACCAGAAATAGTCCTTCCTTTCAGAAAACATTTCATTACTGCCATCCAGATCAATGGAGATCAATATCTGTAAGAGGGAAGATTGTATGGAACAAGGTGGTCCGCCATGGAATAAGTTTGAAGGGGAATAGATTAAGGCGAAATCAAATGGGTGCAGAGAACGTGTCAAATGTAACAGCATTTTTTGTTTAATAGTCTTCTGTATCATTCTGTTCCTTAATTTACAAGTGCCATAAAGAGTATAACTAACATAGGCAAAGCAGAGTGTACATCTGTTTGTGCAGATCTGCTTTGCCATCATTTATCAGCTTAAAACCTTTCATGAGAGGTGACATAACAGCGACTGCCTCTTTCGCAAAGGTGAACTGACAGCCCCTCTGAAAAAGAAATGCAAGAGAACATTTTTAAACAGCACAACAAGAATGAGAATGGAGGCGAAGACACAAACCTCCATCCTTTTGTGATCTGCAAAAAAAATTGCTACCTGGGTCCCTCAGTTCCTCTCTGGTAGTTACTGCAGCTTCGCTCAGGAAAGTTAATTTAAACCCGTGAGTAAATAAATTATCAGGTTGGACCCTTAAATCCTCACGTTATGAGGAAACCTTTCTGCTGTCAGGTCTCCTGTCATGTAGCCATCCTGTCATGACACAGTGGGACCAGCAGCTTCCATAGAAGTATGCTTTCACCTCTTCTTTTTCTTTTCAGTTTAGAAAGGCTCTTTTTAATTGAAAATATTGGATTTATAAGCAGGGATTTACATGTGGGTGTCTGCACAGTGCTGAGCACAACTGATCTACAGGATCACTTGGACTTCCATGGTCAGCGAGCCCTCCAGGACTTCCAGAACTGTGGCAAACAATAGAAATAATCTGCTTTTAGTGCTTTCAATATTGTCAGCTTTTATGTGGGGCTGAAATCCCTTGAACTGAAATGGATGTAGAAAATGAGAACTGGAATGGTATTTTGACAAGGCATTTTTCTTTCTCATACTGGAAGTATTTTGCTGTCGATAGATTTATTCCTCTGAAATGTTGCTGTAGCAGACCTTATGCTCCACACTGGAATTCCTTGAGGAAGATGTGAATAATAAAAATATCAAACCAGATCTGGTGGCTTTTCCAAATATAACACCATTTCAGCAGAATGGTAAGTTCACTCTTGATCTGTGGTTTGAAGTCTTCACCTGCTTCATAACAGCAGACAAATCAGGGGAAAAAAAAAACAAAACAACAAACCAAGGAAAAGATGTGACTTTCTCCATAGCTAATAACACTCTTTAACTCAGTCCTTGATTTCTCTGCCATTGCAACTGTCTCAGAAGTTCTACTAGGGAAAATCTTAATTACTTCAGCCTTGCTCCCCAATCATGCATCAAATTGAGATGTATTTAAACACCTCTCTAAAGTTAAACGAAGGACTAAAGGCTACAGCAGAACAAAGCAGAGTGACTGCCCAGTAATAAATAAGTTACTTATTTCTAATGGCAGTCATTCAGCCTCTGGACTGTTTGGATGTGTTTATGTGCTTTATGCTTCCACATGAGGGTGGTGAGACACTGAAACAGGTTGCCCAGGGAGGTGGTAGAAGCCCCATCCCTGGCGGTTTTTAAGGGCAGGCTGGATGTGGCTGTGAGCAACCTGATGTAGCGTGAGGTGTCCCTGCCCATGGCAGGGGAGTTGGAACTAGATGATCCTTGAGGTCCCTTCCAACCCTAACAATTCTATGATTCTATATGCTAGAACACCATCCAATATTCCAATATTCAAAGCATCACATATTTAACACCTCAAATTCGTGAGTTGATTTGAACAGCTGAACAAATTTATTGATCTGTACTCAGCGCTGGTGAGACCACATCCCAAATACTGTGTTCAGTATTGGACATCTCACTACAAGAAAGACATTGAGGTGATCAAGCATGTCTGTAGAGTATCAGTGAAGCTGGGGAAGGGTCTAGGAGGAGTGACTCTTTAGCCTGGAAATAAAGAGGTGGAGGGGAGATCTTGCTCTCTATAGCTACCTGAAAGGATGTTGTAGTAAGATGAGGAAGTTTTCTCTTCTACCAAGTAACAAGAGATAGGACAAAGGGAAATAGCCTCAAGTTGCACCACGGGAGGTTTGGGTTGGACATATGGAGCAATTTCTTCATCAAAAGGGTTGTCAAGCACTGGAACAGGCTGCCCAGGGAACTGGTGCAGTCACCCTCCCTGAAGGAATTTAAGAGACATGGAGGTATGGTGCTGGGGAACACAATTTAATGGTGGAATTTGCTGTTCTGGGTTGTAGCCAGGTGGGGGTTGGTCTCTTCTCCTAGGCAACCAGCACCAGAACAAGAGGACACAGTCTCAATCTGTGCCAGGGGAGGTTTAGGCTGGATGTTAGGAAGAAGTTCTTCATAGAAAGAGTGATTGGCCATGGCAATGGGCTGCCCAGAGAGGTGGTGGGGTCACCATCACTGGAAGCACTTGATGGAGTGCTTGGTGCCATGGTTTAGTTGATTACATGGTGTTGGGTGATAGGTTGGACTCAATGATCTCAAAGGTCTTTTCCAACCTGGTTACTTCTATTCTATTCTATTCTATTCTATTCTATTCTATTCTATTCTATTCTATTCTATTCTATTCTATTCTATTCATTGTACCTGATGATTTTAAAAGTCTTTTCCATCAGAAATGATTCTATGGAAAGAAATTATCTCCCCTTTAATGATTTGCTTAATTTTGGTGACTATTAGCATCTTTTATGGGCTGAGATGAGCTCAGCAGTGTACCCAAACAAAAAATTATGTCCATACCAAATTCTGGTACAATGCTGATAAATGCTTGCTCTTGGGTCTGAAAAAATCCCCACATAAATCCAACTCCTCTTTCCAGACAGGTAATGGAAAACCTTTACTTCTTTTTGGTAGAGAGTCACACACACAGCAATCAATTAATCAGAGGGTCATAGAATCAATAAGGTTGGAAAAGACCTCAAAGATCATCAAGTCCAACCTGTCACCCAACACCTCATGGCTACTAAACCATGGCTTCAAGTGCCACGTCCAATCCCTTTTTTGAACACCTCCAGGGACTCCACCACCTCCCTGGGCAGCACATTCCACTGGCTAATAACTCTTTCTGTGAAGAACTTTCTCCTCACCTAAAGCCTGAACTTTCTCCTCACCTCAAGCCTAAACTTTCCCTGGTGCAGTTTGGGACTGTGTCCTCTTGTTCTGGTGCTGGTTGCACCAGAACAGCTCCATCACTTCAAAACATATTGTCAGAAACCAAGCTGAGCAGCTGAGTAGATGATGATGCAATGTGAAGGTTTTTTTGGTCTTAGTTCCTCAATTTCTTGCAGACTTATTGCGTGGGTCATTTAAGCCATTGAAAGTCAGAGCTTCAGAAGATTGCCATTGTCCACTCAGAGCGATAAAAGTGTGCTAGCACATGAGTTCTCAGTATGATTTCTTCTACAAGGAAAAAGAAATTGCTTCAAAATGAATTATTGTTACTATTTTAATGCATTCAAATTCTATGGCCAAATTTTGCTCCTGCTGAGTTCATAGTTGGTGAGGGGTTTGGAACACAAGCCCTATGAGGAGAGGCTGAGGGAGCTGGGGTTGCTTAGCCTGGAGAGGAGGAGACTGAGGGTTGACCTTATTGCTCTCTACAGCTACCTGAAGGGAGGTTGTAGCCAGGCAGAGGTTGGTCTCTTCTCCCAGGCAGCCAGCACCAGAACAAGAGGACACAGTCTCAGGCTGCACCAGGGGAGGTTTAGGCTGGATGTTAGGAAGAAGTTCTGTACTGAGAGAGTGATTGCCCATTGGAATTGGCTGCGCGTGGAGGTGGTGGAGTCTCCTTGATTGGAGGTGTTCAGGAGCAGACTTGATGGGGTGCTTGGTGGCATGGTTTAGTTGTTTAGGTGGGTTGGATTGGTTGATGGGTTGGACGCGATGATCTTGAAGGTCTCTTCCAACCTGGTTTATTCTATTGTGTTCATAAGTCCAGTAGAAGATGTCATGATTCTAATCAATGGGAACAAGCCAACGACCTCAGAAGAGTAGAAATCCACCAAAAATGCTACAAGGGAGAGTGATCAGAGTGAACATTTTCAACACAGAGCAGATCATCGACGTGATTTCCAGAGTGTTTAACTTTAGGCACTCCGACTGAAAATATTTACTTTAGTGTGAGCGGCGAACTATTAAAGCTTTGCAGTTAATGATTTGCTTTTATGATCCCTTTGAATCGTGTAGAGCTGCCATTTGGCAAAGTGCTGGCACAAAAGTGTGTTAAAAAAATCATAACAGCACCTATAAAGGAATTTATTGTGCATTTTTTTCTCCATCTGACCTGTGGATTTATCTACCTTTGTTAACATTTTACTGTTGTTATTTATAAAAGCATAATGTGCCAGTTCTTCAGAGCAAGGCAACAAGGGCTGATTAAGTTTATATCTATGCAGTTATATATATTTTTTGGCTAGAATTATAAATTGAATTTATATTTTACAGCGTTTTGGATGCCATTCCTGTCTTTTGCAACAGACCTAATGTCACAGCCTCCAGTTTGGAAACCATTTCCTTAATTAAAACACAAATGCCTCCATGCATGGAATAACCGTATGTGACACCAGGGAAAAAACAAACCAACCAACAAGGACAAGAGCAGAATATTGGACTGCAAAGGACCAGATGTTTCATCTCCTGAAGGAATGGGCAACCAGAAAATAGGTGTCTTGTTCAGAAAAAGCCATGTCAGCTATGCCCCCTATAACATAGTGAACAGGAGGTATTTGTTATGCAGGTTACTAAGCGTTGCCAACATTTTCAGCCATCACATGACAAAGTGAACAGGGCAGAACAAGAATCAGAGGTCAATAACTCTACAATAGCCAGGAATTTGTTCATTAAAACGATTTTAAGGACTTTTTAAGGTGACAGGTAATGATAGGACTAGGGGGAATGGAAAAAAAACCAACCTAGAAATGGGTAGATTCAGCTTGGATGTTAGGAAGAAGTTCTTCCCCATGAGGGTGGTCAGACACTGGAACAGGTTGCCCAGGGAGGTGGTAGGAGCCTCATCCTTGGAGGTTTTTAAGGGCAGGCTGGATGTGGCTCTGAGCAACCTGTTGTAGTGTGAGAGGTCTCTGCCCATGGCAGGGGGTTGGAACTGGCTGATCCTTGAGGTCCCTTCCAACCCTAACAATATGATTCTCTGTGATAATTTTAAGAAGTGTGGCATGCCCTGTGCTACGAGAAGATACTTCCTTCCCATCTGCAAATAATATAATGTAGAATAAAATAAATATTTTTTATTTATATATATATATACATATATACATAATGTAGAATAAAATAAAAATATAATTAAAGATAAATTTTTCCACTGTGGCCAAAGGGGGGTGTGTGTGTGTGTGATGGGGGGGAAATAAAGTCTTAGCATTCCAATCAGAAGAATAAATTTTAGCCTGAATCTCTGAATGGGACTCTCAAACCAGGCACACCACAATAAAATGTGAAGTGCCCTGCCTAATTCCTGTGTCCAGTACAGAACACTTTTTTTTTTTTCATAGTCTTGGTTCATGAAGTATTCTTGTTGATTTCTCCACACCTTGAGTAAGTATTTATGGCTATAAATGCTCAGACTCTTTAATGGGCATTTGTACTAGATGCAGTGGAATTACCCCAGAGATCTCCCATTAACTTTACCAGTATTTTTCTTCCATGTTCATCCATTTCTGGGCTATATTTATCTCAGAAAAGCATCTTGAGTCCTGAAGAAGTGTTTGATAATAAGAATTCATAAGCAATGACTTATGCATAAGCAACGACCTATTTACATGCAATTGATTCTGTGGGGAGAAGGAAACTGAACCTAAGATGACAAACCACAAGACACATTGAAGACCCATTTAATTTACATACCTAATCCAGGGATGGATTCTGCATGCTGCAATTCACTTTGTTGTCTCTTTACTGCCTATTCCCACCTTTCATGAAACAACTGTTAATGTAAAGTCCTAAACTGGGCACTCCTGATCTAGTAAATGAGAAAATCTTCCATTCCTGTGATTCCTTCACTCTTTCCCTAGGCAGGACATCCACAGTGGACTAGGTTTCATTTGGTATTTGCAGGGGGTTGGACTGGATGATCTTTTGAGGTCCTTTCCAGCCCTTAGTATTCTGTGATTCTGTGATTTCTGTATTACAAAGAAGGGGGGAAGTGTATGAAAAAATGTCTCCAAGTCAAAACAAGAGCTGAAGTTTAGACTGATATTCCTCCACTGATATTACTCCACTGTCTTTGGTTAGAGCTTCAGTTGTTCACGCAGCACCAACAAAATCAACGAACCCCATTTTTCTTCTGCCCCATGTCCCCCAGTTTCTCATTAGTTGGTTACAAGTGCTGCTGAAGGTGAAGAAGAAACCCTCCCCCCAAAAACTGTGACAAATGAATTCATCTTAGAGCAGGTTCAAATAAAGAAGAAGTAGGTTTTCTTTTTTCAATGCAGGGGGTTATAATTATGATTATTTTATTTCATTGTTTGCTGGGGAGAGTCAGAGTTTCGAACAGCGCTGGCACGTAGCTATTTCCTCTCTTGTGAGAAAGATGGGAGATGACATGTCAGTGCAATTCTTTGTCAGAAATATACATCTGCATGAAGAGAGTAGAGTTAAAAATTTAATCTGCAAAGCTATTTAGAGAGTGGATAGGCCTTGACAGGCCTCCCAAATGTATTAAAAGAACAAGAACAGCAGAGTTATGGAAAAAAAAAAAGCTGTTGCAAGCAAACAGAATGAAACTAAGCTTTCTTGACAGAATCAGTTTGCCAAATGACTTTAAAATTGCACTATGTCTTGTAGTTTTTTTCTTAAATAGATTTTAATTTAAATGTGTAAAGCAGAACAAACTTCCTTAACTTCAGAGACCTGCACAGCTTTTCCTTAAAAAAAGGAGAAAAGAAAAAGACCCTCACCATGATGTTTGGTGAGGTCATGAGGTTGATAAAGGAAGGATAGATAGTGCTGAGGTTGAGCAGTGGTTTGGGACTCCTGAGGACTGCTTTCAGGTCCTACCTATACGCAGACTTTGTGTGTGACTTTACACAAGCCATTTGATCTTACTGGATCCATTTTTGCAAGCATCTGAACAGTATTCTGAGGTTTGGGTTCCTGTGCCAGTGGAGTGCCCTTGGAAATGCTTCCCTCTTTACCACAGGCTTCCCTGGCTGTGAAATGGAGCCGTGCTACTCTCTTGGTGGTCTCTTCTGCATACTTAACAAGCCTTTTAGTTGGGCCAGCTAAATTTAGGTCATAGTCATCTTGCCTCAATAGAAATATCTAGAGGTTAGACACCTGTTCTAAATCAGTCCTGACTCTTTCTGAAGTCAAGAGTCAAGCTTCCCCAGAGACCGACTGATTCTATCTATTTTAGATATGTCTATCAAAATAGCATGAATCATGCTCTGAAAAGCCTTTTCTCTCTCTGTTGCCTCTAGAAGAAATATTGATGACTGCTACAGACTTTTACGTGGCTAAACTCAAGAATCGTGTACATAGTGAAAGGCAATTCTGTTGTCTGTGACAACAGAGTGCTCAGGTCATAGAATCATAGAATCAAGCAGGTTGGAAAAGACCTCAGATGTCATCAAGTCCAACCTATTACCTAATACCTCATGACAACTAAACCATGGCTTCAAGTGCCACATCCAATCCTTTTTTGAACACCTCCAGAGATGGTGACTCCACCACCTCCCTGGGCAGCACATTCCAATGGCCAATTACTCTTTCTGTGAAGAATTTTCTCCTCACCTGGAGTCTAAACTTTCCCTGGCACAGCTTGAGACTGTGTCCTCTTGTTCTGTTGCTGGTTTCCTGGGAGAAGAGACCAACCCCCACCTGGCTACAACCTCCCTTAAGGTGGTTGTGGAGAGCAGTAAGGTCTCCCCTGAGCCTCCTCTTCTCCAGGGTTTCTAAGACCAATGGTAAAGCAAACAATAAATCCCAGTCAGTTCTCAGATAGCTGACAACTGTTTCTGCTCCCTTGAAACCAAACTTCCCTCATTTACAGCCTAGCACTGCAGAATTGTCTACACAGATCTGGACAGCACATGCTTGATATCATCATATGGAATTGCTGGCTGGAAGGAATCCTTCAGGGCTGGCTGGCAGAAGGATGTTTGCCTCATGGCATGGACAAAGTAGAGTTCAGTTGCAACAGATGTTGAGTTCCTTGGCTCCTCTTCCTGTGTCATATACCTGCCTGACAGCATTACTTGAAGCATAAGATTTCAAGTACTGAGTCAAAAAATGCTTCACAGTTGTAATTAGAGCAACTCTGGCCACATGTAGCTACCCACCATGAATAAAAGTAAGTCCATATGTTGCTGAATGACCTTAGAAGACTTTTCATTACACATCTTGTTGATATGAAAATAAACTGCTTTCAAAATAGTGTGTAGACTGAAAAAAAAAAAAATAGGAAAGAAGAAAAAAAGAAGCCCACAGTTAAAGTCTGGATTAAATGAAGCAGCCTTCTGCTCAAATAATCCTCTTTCTCAGGAGACAGTGGGAGAGTAACCTGCGCATGGTAGGTTCTACTCACCAGATATTACCACACCTTGGAAGCCTCTGAGAATATTCTGGGATGACAAAGGTATAGAAACCCACAGAGGACAGTCATCTACCTGGACCTGTGCAAAGCATTTGACACTCCTTCATGGCACCCTTGTCACTAAACTGAAGAGATGTGAATTTGACAAAGGGACAACTCAATGGATAAGGAATTGGCTGAGTGGTAGCACTCAAAGAATGGTGGTCAGCAGTTCAACATCCAAGTGGAGACCAGTGAGGAATTCCCCAGGGGCTGGTACTGGGACCAATGCTGTTTAACATCTTCATCAACAACACGGACAGTGGAATTGAGTGCACTCTCCACAAGTTTGCTTATGACACCAAACTGTATGGTGAGATCAATGTGCTGTAGGGAAGTGATGCCATCCAGAGGATGGCCCAGAAAGCCAATCAGCCTCTCCTCATAGGGCTTGTGTTCCAAACCCCTCCCCAACTTTGTATTTAGAGTAGAAGCTGGAGGGATTTTGTGTGTAATACATCTTGGAAAGCACTGGAGCTGCTGAATTGTCTCCAAATATAATAATCAGAAGACATAGAGACTTTATTGTTTATCTTCAGCACAATGCTGGTTAAATTTTTAATTTCTTGGAGGCAAGGTTGTCTTAGGTGACTTCAAAAACAGGCTTTCTCCTTAAGCCTATAATTTAAGAGCCAAGGTTGCTAAGAAGTCACTCTTAAATGATTTTTTTTTTGCCTCTAGAGGGTGGATCATCCCATCCTAAACCAAAACAAATCCAAAGTGTATCACATGATTTATTTGGAAGCATCTGTTTGTTTCCTCTGAGCATAAAGGAGCTTTGGGTGATGATACCTGACCTAGACATATGATCCAGTCGAACTGAATTGTGTCCTTTATTTCACACTGAATTCTGCCTCAGAAGTGTACAGCTAAGGCCACTGACTTCTAGTTATTTTGGCCTTATGTCTCTTTTCTTTAACTTGGAAAATAAAATAGTATTATCTAACCAAGAGAGTCTTTTAAGGATCCTCACTTAAACACAGCAGCACTGCAGCTCTTGGAAGCATGATGTCAAGTCAAAGAATCTTATTTCTCTTCTTGAGGCTGACAGAGCACTGGAACAGGCAGCCCAGAAACATTGTGAAGTCTCCTTCTCTGGAGACTTTCAAAACATGCTTGGATACAATCCTGTGTGATCCAGTCTAGATGATCCTGCTTTAGCAGAGGGGGTTGGATTAGGTGAATTGCAGAGGTACCTTCCAACCCCTACCATTCTGTAATTCTGCAGTTGCCTTCTAGGAATACTTATCATAGAATCACAGAATGCCAGGGGCTGGAAGGGACCTCAGAAGATCATCTAGTCCATACTTATGAGTACATGTTTATGCATGTAAGAATATGTATGCTTGCACTATGTGTACATATTTCTAGAAGTGTAAATAAACCCCAAGAGTTTAATAAGGCCTTGCTTTAGAATAGATAACCTAACCCGTTGATTGTCAAAGATCTGTCACTGTAGATATGCAATAAGAAAAAATGAAAGAATTGAAGTATTAATGCATAGAACATGACTAGACTAGACTAGACTAGACTAGAATAGACCAGGTTGGAAGAGACCTTTGAGATCATCGAGTCCAACCGATCATCCAACATGATCTAATCAACTAAACCATAGCACCAAGCACCCCATCACATCTCTTCCTAAACATCTCCAATGATGGTGACTCCACCACCTCCCTGGGTAGCACATTCCAATGGCCAGTCTCTTTCTATGAAGAACTTCTTTCTAACCTCCAGCCTAAACCTCCCCTGGCACAGCTTGAGACTGTGACCTCTTGTTCTGATGCTGGTTGCCTGGAAGAAGAGACCAACCCCCACATAGTGACAACCTCCCTTCAGGTAGTCATGGACAGCCATAAGGTCTCCCCTGAGCCTCCTCTTCTCCAGGCTAAGCAACCCAATCTCCCTCAGCCTCTCCTCACAGGGCTGTGCTCCAGAACCCTCCCCAGTTTTGTTGCCTTTCTCTGGACACCTTCCAGCAAGTCAACATCTTTCCTAAACTGAGGGGCCCAGAACTGGACACAGTACTCTAGGTGTGGCCTAACCAGTGCTGAGTACAGGGGCAGAATGACTTCCCTGCTGCTGCTGGCAAATAAGAATTTTGTGCCTTTCACACACCTCTTCTTTTTCTGTCTCTTCTTTCTAGTATCAGGTGATAGAATGAGACTAAATGGCCTGAAATTGTGCCAGGGGAGGTTTAGGTTGGCTATTAGGAAAAATGTTTTTACTAAAAGGCATTAGAATAAGTTGCCCAAGGAGGTGGTGGGGTCACTGGCCCTGGAAGTGTTCAAGAAACATGTGGACATGGCACTTTGGGACGTGGTTTAACGGCCATGGTGCTGTTAGGTCTATGGTTGGACTCAATGATCTAAGAGGTTTTTCAAACAAAAAAAACCCCAAACTTCTGTGATTCTATGTATCTTATGCATCAATATGTCAGTCATTATCACATTTTACACAGCTAAAATGCTAGTGATGGCACTACAGCAGCAGAAGTACAAGAGATTTCTAGTTCTTGTCATACAGAAGTACTCAGAAATATGCTGGATCTAGATGTTTTACATTCACCTTGTCTTAATTTGTCTGAATTTTTCTTTGATTTGTTTTATCACAAAATCCAGAAGATGAAATACAGCAAGGTATGGAAACCAGACAGGATAGAGTCATAGAATCATAGAATGGTCTGTGTTGGAAGTGACTTCTGAAGGTCATCTAGTCCAATCCCCTCTGCAGTAAGCTGGGGCATCCCCAACTATATCAGGCTGCCCAGAGCCCTGCCAAGCCTCACTTTGGGTATCTCTAGGGATGGAGCCCAAACCACCTCCCTGGGCAACTTGCTTCAGTGTTCCACCACCCCCATAGTAAAGAACTTGTTCCTAATGTCCAATCTAAATTTGCTCTCATTTAGTTTGAAGACATTGCCCCTCGTCCTATCACCATAGGCCTTTGTCAACCGTCATTCTCCATCCTTCATGTAGGCCCCCTTCAGGTACTGGCAGGCTGCTATTAGGTCTCCCCAGAGCCTCATCTTCTCCAGGTTGAGCACCCCCAGCTCCCTCAGCCTGTCCTTGTAGCAGAGGTGCTCCAACCCCCTGATCATTTTTGTGGCCCTCCTCTGGACCCACTCCACCGGGTCCACGTCCTTCCTGTATTGAGGTCTATATTGGGAGCAAAATGTGGTAAATCAAAGTGTGATATAGCAAGTCTATTTTAACAGAAGTCATCTGAAGTAGTGGAAGATGTTAAAAAGTCTTTAGCTAATAAACTATTCTTTAAAAGGTAGCATCAGACCTTGATGAGGGTATGAATAAGTTAAGATTTGAGCGTATATCATTAAAAAGATGCAAAGATCATCTGGATGATTTTAAGTAGTACCATACCAACAGTCTGCTCCCCATTCTATCCACCCAATCCACTGACCAAGTTTATGCCTCTCTAAGAGACCTGAAGTTCCTATAAATCATCTTTCTCTGGATGCAACATCTCATGCTTATGGAAACGCATACACCGAAGGCCTTAGTAAGACTTCAGGATGTAAAACACCCTCAGGCCTTAGTTCCTATTGAGGAGCAATAATGTATCCCTTGCATTTAGAAGCCTATGAAGGGCATAATTTTTATTCCTAGTCTTAGCCTTTAGGTGTCAGGTTAATAGGGTGTAGAAGATTTAAAAGTAGCATCCTGAGGCCCTGAAAGCAGGATTCATCTAACCTAATTTTAGCCATCTAAAATTTAGTGGCTCAGTTTAATAGCCCACACAAGCTGTGGTTCCTAGTGCCATCTGAGACTCAAGAGTTGCATCTGGAGTCCAGGTAGAATGCTTTAGGGTATCCCAAATGCTTGTGTTTAGCCAGCTGACTACTTAGTCTCTACTTCATGTTAATTACTTAGGATATGATTTGGTTCAAGATTAACAAATCTGCATTGAAGGGCAGCCAGCACCAGAACAAGCAGATACAGTCTCAAGCTGCACCAGGGGAGGTTTAGGCTGGATGTTAGGAAGAAGTTCTATACTGAGAAAGAGTGATTTGCCATTGGAATGTGCTGCCCAGGGAGGTGGTGGAGTCACCATCACTGGAGGTGTTTAAGAGGAGACTGGATGAGGCGCTTGGTGCCATGGTTTAGTTGATTAGTTAGTGTTGGGTGATAGTTTGGACTTGATGATCTCGAAGGTCTTTTCCAACCTGGTTAATTCTTAAAGGACTGCTAAAAAGAAAGAAGCTCAAGCATTCAGGAGGAATAAGAAAAGCATAAAATGGTAAAGGAAAGAGAAAACCACCAGGGATCATGAAGAAGGCTGACTGTTTTACCCTCTGACTGATCATTTTGTGTGTCTCATTGATGATTGTTAGCATACCAACGCTTAGGCTTGCAGCACCTTCATCTCAGCTATTTTCTGTGTCTATTTAAGCAATGGAGAACTGCTTTTTAGTTTCAGGCTATGCCTATTCTATGTCTTTGGATATTTCTTTGCACACAGGACATTGTGAGAGAGTTTTCCAGACCAAGAAGACTCTTTCCAAAGGCCTGTAGTGATAGGATGTGTGGCAACAGTTTGAAATTAGAGAAGAGTAGATTTAGATTAGATGTTAGGAACAGCTTCTGCTATGAGGACAGCCTGAGGGAGCTGGGGTTGTTCAGCCTGGAGAAGAAAAGCCTCCAAGGAGACCTAATAGCAGCCTGCAGTACCTGAAGGGGGTTACAAGAAGGATGGAGAGAGACTGTTTACAAAGGCCTGTGGTGATGGGACAAGAGGCAATGGCTCCAAACTAGATCTAGTTACTTACTGCAGAAGGTGTTGGACTAGATGACCTTTGGAGGTTCCTTCTGACCCAGACTATTCTATGATTCTATGATTCTGTGATTCTGTGAGGATTTTAAACTTGGAATCTCCTAAATTTAGTTTTTGTAGATGACCCTAAGAAGGGATAACTACAGGTACTTAAAGATGACTTTCCTTAAGAGACAGAGAATAACTAACAATCATAGAATCATAGAGTCATAAAATTGTTAGGGATGGAAGGGACCTCAAGGATCATCTAGTTCCAACTCCCCTGCCATGGGCAGGGACACCTCACACTAGATCAGGTTGCTCACAGACACATCCAGCCTGCCCTTAAAAACCTCTTTGTAGCAATGAGGACCAAAAGAAAGAAAGGCAACGCTTGATAAACTGGGAATCATAGACGTTTTTTCCTGTCCAGTGGGTCAGCCCTCTCAAATAGAATAGAATAGAATAGAATAGAATAGAATAGAATAGAATAGAATAGAATAGAATAGAACAGAATAGAGCTTTAAGATCATTGCGTCCAACCCATCATCCAAGTTGATCTAATCAACTAATCCATGGCACCATGCACCCCATCAAGCCTCCTCCTAAACATCCCCAAAGATGGTGACTCCACCACCACCCTGGGCAGCCCATTCCAATGGGCAATCACTCTCTCTATAAAGCATTTCTTCCTAACTTCCAGTCTAAACCTCCCCTGGAGCAGCTCTTGTTCTGGTGCTGGTTGCCTGGGAGAAGAGACCAACCCCCACCTGGCTACCACCTCCCTTCAGGTAGTTGTAGAGAGCAATAAGGTCTCCCCTGAGCCTCCTCTTCTCCAGGCTAAGCAACCCCAGCTCCCTCATCCTCTCCTCACAGGGCTGTGCTCCAAACCCCTCCCCAGGTTTGTTGCCCTTCTCTGAACACCTTCCAGCAAGTCAACATGGCGCTGGTCATCGAGTCCAGTTCCTTGCTACCACAGACCATCCTATCATTCACACTTGGCCGAACTTACACCTAAAAAAGAAGCAGGATTTTCTTTTCTGTTTCAATCACTTTTTTTCTCTTTTTTTTTTTTTTTTTTTTAAACTTTGCAAATTCTTTTCCTGAATGTCCTTGACCTAATAATTAGAATCAGCCAGTAAGTTCAGATCTTGGTCAACTTCCACGCTTGGGAAAATCAGATTCAGTCCTAGAAGAATCAATTCACTGAAGTGCAAGGGTACAAGTGCTGCTTTATTATATCAAGTACTTACCGATCCCCTGATGTTCCTTACTACATTGCCTCTGAACACAAGCTAAGGGATTGTATTAAAAACTTTAATGCCCCTAAAGTTAGATTCAGAATCTCCACTGATTCATATATATGCAAAAAAATTGCTAATTATTTGAAGCCTAAAGCCAAGATCAGAGTTTTCTAAATCTTTCATAATGCACTTAACTATACCATAACCACTCGTCTCCACTCGTGTGTGGATGTAAATTTAGCCACCACCTTTTCTTCTTCCTCTTTTTCCTTTGCTTGAGACAGCCTGCATCCCAAACCTGTCCAAAATATTCAAACTAGCTCTCTGCAACATTTTAATGTATTTAAACATGTAATAAAAGACAAGTTATGCCAGTTTTAAAAAAAATAAATTCATTTAATGTATGTCTGTATCATAGTATCTTAGTATCAGTCAGGGTTGGAAGGGACCACAAGGATCATCTAGTTCCAACCCCCACTGCCATGGGCAGGGACACCCCACGCTAGATCAGGCTGGCCAGATCCTCATCCAGCCTGGGCTTAAACACTTCCAGGGATGGGGCCTCAACCACCTCCCTGGATAACCCATTCCAGGGCTTCACCACTCTCATGGTGAAGAACTTCCTCCTCACATCTAGCCTGAATACAATACAATATAATACAATACAATACAATACAGCAGGTTGAAAGAGACCTTCAAGATCATCACGTCCAACCCATCTACCAATCCAACCCACCTAAACAACTAAACCATGGCACCAAGCACCTCATCAAGTCTCCTCCTCAACACCTCCAATGAAGGAGACTCCACCACCAGGTGAATCTCCCCACCTCCAGCTTCATTCCATTCCCCCTAGTCCTATCACTACCTGATAGCCTGAGAAGTAATTAAAGGAGCACTTTGGTTTGGGTTTATTTAGTTAGGTGGAGGGGGTGGGGGTGAGTTGTTGTTCTTGGGCTTTTTCTTTTTTGCCATGTAAGCTGTGAGAAAACAGGTCACCTCTGCAGATAGATTGCAGCAAATCTGATTTATGGTCAAACCCTACAGAAAAGGAATCCCTATGAAATATTCACTTTGATTCGACTGCAGTGGGAAACTGTAAAAATAGAGAGAGCTCATGACATGATATATGAAAATAATTCATTCTGCCGCGTATGAAAAACGAGGGGATCCGGCAGCATCAATGATTCATCCTCTGCTAATACAAATTCAAAGCAGAGGAAATGCTGGATTTTGTAAAACAACAGCCTGACAAGACTTAAGCTGCCAACTATTGTTTCAGATCATCGCTTCCTGAGGAAAAAAAAAGGGAAGATGATTATTGGATTTTCACCTGCATCAGCTTCCTAGCACGCTAGCAGCCTTGCACACAGGGGTTCCTATCCAGTTTGCACCATCCACAGGCAGATTAAGATTGTGGAAAGCTGGCCAACTGTTTTGTTTTCAGTTTGTGTTGCTCTTTCTTTCCCCCTTTCTTTCTTCCTTCCTTTCTTCTTTTCCTTCCTTCCTTCCTTCCTTCCTTCCTTCCTTCCTTCCTTCCTTCCTTCCTTCCTTCCTTCCTTCCTTCCTTCCTTCCTTCCTTCCTTCCTTCCTTCCTTCCTTCCTTCCTTCCTTCCTTCCTTCCTTCTTCCTTCCTTCCTTCCTTCCTTCCTTCCTTCTTCCTTCCTTCCTTCCTTCCTTCCTTCCTTCCTTCCTTCCTTCCTTCCTTCCTTCCTCTTTATTTCTCTCTCTTTTTCTTTCTCTCTTTCTTTCTCTCTCTTTCTCTTTCTTTCTCTCTTTCTTTCTCTCTTTCTTTCTCTCTCTCTTTCTCTCTTTCTTTCTCTTTATTTCTCTCTTTTCTTTCTTTCTCTCTTTTCTTTCTCTCTTTCTTTCTCTTTCTTTCTCTCTTTTCTTTCTTTCTCTCTTTCTTTCTCTCTTTCTTTCTCTTTCTTTCTCTCTTTTCTTTCTTTCTCTCTTTCTTTCTCTCTTTCTTTCTCTCTTTCTTTCTCTCTTTCTTTCTCTCTTTCTTTCTCTCTTTCTTTCTCTCTCTTTCTTTCTCTCTTTTTCTTTCTCTTTCTTTTTCTCTTTCTTTCTTTCTCTCTTTCTTTCTTTCTCTCTTTCTCTCTTTCTTTCTTTCTCTCTTTCTCTCTTTCTTTCTCTCTCTCTTTCTCTCTTTCTTTCTCTCTTTCTCTCTTTCTCTCTTTCTTTCTCTCTCTCTCTCTTTCCCTCTTTCTCTCTTTCCTTCCTTCCTTCCTCCCTCCCCTCCTCCCTTCCTTCCTCCCTCCCTCCCTCCCCTCCTCCCTTCCTCCCTCCCTCCCCTCCTCCCTTCCTTCCCTCCTCCCTTCCTTCCTCCCTCCCCTCCTCCCTTCCTTCCTCCCTCCCTTCCTTCCTCCCTCCCTCTTTTTATTTTTTCTCTTTTTTTCCAATGAATATCCTGTCTTATTATGCTGATGAAATTTTCTTTATCAACACATTGGGTCAGCTAGCTGCTCAGCTGGTGTAAGTCAGGGTGGCTTCAGGGAAGCCAACAGAATGATGTAGATTTACAGCAGCTGGGAATTTGGCCTGCCGATCCTAAGACAAGGAAGTAATTCACAGTGAATTATTTATAGGGTGAGTTTCACATGATTTTGTGCTTATGGAAATCTTTGCTTTATTCTGCATTCTATGCAAAATTGCTTCACTCTAGTTCCTATGTCAAAGAACCCTTTGGACTGTAGATGTCTCAGTTTGCATATGATGAGTACATTGTTCGTATAGTAGGTTGATGTAAGGTTGGGTAAAGACACCTGAGTTTCTCAGACTGTTGAAGACCATTTCTTCTTGTGGTTGCTCATGGTGATATAAACACTGAAAAAATAATGTTAATATTACTTAGTGTTTTATTTTGCTTTCTGGAATTTAAGATCTACCACCACTAAGGAGGTTCTGTCACACAGTCCATTGGTAACAATGATTCCTCGACCACAGTGGAAAATCCCCTGAAATTTATGGCCACGAACACATGGAATTATGTAAGTCCTCAGGTAGGTGGAAGAATGGAATGGAATGGAATGGAATGGAATGGAATGGAATGGAATAGAATAGAATAGAATAGAATAGAATAGAATAGAATAAATAGAATAGAATAGAATAGAATAGAATAGAATTAACCAGGTTGGAAGAGACCTTTGAGATCATTGAGTCCAACCTATCATCCAACACCATCTAATCAACTAAACCATGGCACTAAGTGCCTCATCCAGTCTCTTCCTAAACACCTCCAGTGATGGTGACTCCACCACCTCCCTGGGCAGCACATTCCCATGGCCAATCACTCTTTCTATGAAGAACTTCTTCCTAAAATCATACAGTGGATTTGGTGCAGGATACATCTGGAATCCCTTCCAGACTTTCAGAGACCTTTTGTACCTGCTCAAGAAAACCACTTTAGTTTCTGTATACCAGATTTTCCCTATCTGTAACTAAATAAATTTGGGGTAATTCACATACTATTAGGTTTCCAAAAGGTAGGCACTCAGTATGAAAAATCCAAAAGGATTTCTAGACACTTCATGGATAACTTAGCCCACTTACTTTAAACATTGCTTGGAATATGATAGTTGTCTGAATCTTACATTTAGGAGCACAAGCTCTATGAGGAGAGGCTGAGGGAGCTGGGGTTGCTTAGTCTGGAGAAGAAGAGGCTCAGAGGAGACCTTCTTGCTCTCTACAACTACCTGAAGGGAGGTTGTAGCCAAGTGGGGGTTGGTCTCTTCTCCCAGGCAACCAGTGGCAGAGCAAGAAGACACAGTCTCAAGCTGTGCCAGGGGAGGTTTAGGCTGCATGTTAGGAAGAAGTTCTTCATACAAAGAGTGATTGGCCATTGGAATGTGCTGCCCAGGGAGGTGGTGGAGTCACCATTACTGGAGATGTTTAGGAAGAGACTGAATGGGATGCTTGGTGCCATGGTTTGTTGATTAGATGGTGTTGGATGATAGGTTGGACTTGATGACCTCAAAGGTCTTTTCCAACCCAGTCTATTCTATTCTATTCTATTCTATTCTATTCTATTCTATTCTATTCTATTCTATTCTATTCTATTCTATTCCATTCCATTCCATTCCATTCCATTCCATTCCATTCTATTCTATTCTATTCTATTCCATTCTATTCTATTCCATTCCATTCCATTCCATTCCATTCCATTCCATTCCATTCCATTCCATTCCATTCCATTCCATTCCATTCCATTCCATTCCATCCTATCCTATCCTATCCTATCCTATCCTATCCTATCCATCCTATCTATCCTCTATTCTATTCTATTCTATTCTATTCTATTCTATTCTATTCCTCTTTCAGCTGCTCTGAAACATTCATACTCTTGCTCTATTTGAGCTGGAAATACAATACATCATTTTTCCCCCCTTCTGAAATAAAAGAAAAAAAAAAAGTCAGTATGAGAATGCAAATAATTTATCATTTGCAAGCTTTTAATGTACTTCCCTTTTTCTCCGAGGAGCTAAGACACTGCCACTTTATAATTGTATCTTAAACTGCTGAATATTACTACAGAGCTAGCCCATTGTTTTGGGATGTTGATTCTTCCATCCCAGTGACAATCCATCCTAGTCTAGCGGGGATGAAGCAACTTGACAGGAAACAGTGTTCTAAAGACCTTTTCTATAAAGCAACGCTAAACACAAGGTTGGATTCAGTTCTCTAAAATGAGGGATTTAGTTCCATTTCAAGCGCCCCAGGACATTTAGCACAGCCCCATGATGCTGGCAGACGTTACAGAGAATCCACCAAAGACTGGAGAGTAGCTGAGAGTGAAGTTGTGTAACTTAGGGTGCCTTAAATGAGAGTAGAAACTTGTGTTTAGGCAAATGAATCAAGCTGCTGTAGAACAGCCTTCAATCCTCTTAAAGTCAAATGGCACTTTAGATTCTGTGACACATTTTATTTGACCTCCAGCTGCTGTTCTAGGAAGGTGCTAATCTCTTACACATCCTTTGGCTTCATGCTGACTTGGATACTCTTACTCAGAGCTAGTCTTATCCATCTGTAATATGTATAACATAGCAGTTTACATCTCATAGAATCTTAGAATAATAGAATGGTTTGGTTTGGAAGGGACCTTTAAAGGCCATCCAGTCCACTGCCCTGCAGTGAGCAGGGACATCTTCAACTAGATCAGGTCAAGAGGGGACTGGGTGTGGCACTTGGTGCCATGGTCTAGTCGTGAGTTTTGTGGTTACAGGTTGGACTCGATGATCTTCGAGGTCTCTTCCAACCTTGGTAATACTGTACTATACTGTACTGTAGGTTTCTCAGAGCCTTATCCAACCCAGCTTTGAGTATTTCCAGGGATGAGGCTTCTACCACCCCTCTAAGAAATCTGTGCCAGTGTTTCACCAACCTTATTGCAAAAAATGTCTTCCTTATGGAATCATAGAATCATAAATGTTGGAAAAGACCTTTAATCTAGTTTAAATCTGTTCACCTTTTGTCCTGTCACAACAGGCCCTGCTAGATAAACTCTCCACATCTTTCTTACAGGCTCCTTTATAGATCTGAGATGGATGTCCACACTGAGGGAGTGAAACTTATACCTAACTAATATTTTAAGTTTCATCATTAGATAACACTTTTCCTCCATTATTTCCTCATTTTAAACAACAAAAAGAAGTTGTTTCATTAGCTGATATATTTCTTACCAGTTGTTCCTCTAATTCTGTCCAGATTCCAGTGTTCTTACATATGTGAATTTTCTGACTTTCAATAGAAAAAGTGCCACTAATAAAAATAATTATTACAGCCTAAGATCACAGGATCACAGGATGTCAGAGGTTGGAAGAGACCCAAAGAGATCATTGAGTCCAACCCCCCTGCCAGAGCAGGACCATACAATCTAGCTCAGGTCACAGAGGAACACATCCAGATGGGTCCTGAAAGTCCAGAGAAGGAGACTCCACAACCTCTCTGGGCAGCCTGTTCCAGTGCTCTGTGACCCTTACAGTAAAGAAGTTCCCCCTTGTGTTGAGGCAGGACCTCCTGTGCTGCAGCTTACATCCATTGCGCTTTGTCCTATCACAGGGTGCAAGTCAGCAGAGCCTGTCCCCTCCTTCCTGACCCCCAGCCCTCAGATATTTATAAACATTGATTAAATCCCCTCTAAGTCTTCTCTTTTCCAGACTAAAAAGCCCCAGGTCACTCAGCCTCTCCTCACAGGGCAGTGCTCCAGTCCCCTAGTCATCTTCGTAGCCCTTTAGAATCATTCAAAGTCATTTCCATTTCCAGGAATAGAATAGAATAGAATAGAATAGAATAGAATAGAATAGAATAGAATAGAATAGAATAGAATAGAATAGAATAGGAATAGAATAGAATAGACCAGACCAGGTTGGAAGAGACCTTTGAGATCATCTAGTCCAACCTATCATCCAACACTATCTAAGCAACTAAACCATGGCACCAAGCACCCCACCCAGTCTCTCCCTAAACACCTCCAGTGATGGTGACTCCACCACCTCCCTGGGCAGCACATTCCAATGGCCAATCACTTTTTCTGTAAAGAACTTCTTCCTAACATCCAGCCTGAACCTCCCCTGGTGCAGCTTGAAACTGTAAGATAAGACTCTGAGGTCACTTTGTCCAAAAAGACAAGTAAAAAAACTTGGAGAAAATGAATTTTAAAATGTCACTGTGACTTTAGATAATTTTAGATGATCTGTTGAAGTCACACCTCCATGTTAAACATACATAACTCAAGATATTCCTTAGTGTGGCCAGCAGGAGCAGGGAGGTCATTGTGCCCCCTGTACACTGCACTGGTTAGGCCACACCTTGAGTACTGTGTCCAGTTCTGGGCCCCTCAGTTTAGGAAGGATGTTGACTTGCTGGAACGTGTCCAGAGAAGGGCAACAAAGCTGGTGAGGGGTTTGGAACACAAGCCCTATGAGGAAAGGCTGAGGGAGCTGGGGTTGCTTAGCCTGGAGAAGAGGAGACTGAGGGGTGACCTTATTGCTCTCTACAACTACCTGAAGGGAGGTTGTAGCCAGGCAGAGGTTGGCCTCTTCTCCCAGGCATCCAGCACCAGAACAAGAGGACACAGTCTCAGGCTGCGCCAGGGCAGGTTTAGGCTGGATGTTAGGAAGAAGTTCTACACGGAGAGAGTGATTGGCCATTGGAATCGGCTACCCGTGGAGGTGGTGGAGTCACCTTCACTGGAGGTGTTCAGGAGAAGACTTGATGGGGTGCTTGGCTGTATGGTCTAGTTGTTGGGTGGGTTGGATTGTTTGATGGGTTGGACGCGATGATCTTGAAGGTCTCTTCCAACCTGGTGTATTGTATTATTGTATTATTGTATTATAGTTCTCCCTGCAGAAGGGAATTTTGAATCCAAACCCCATCCAGTGCTATCTCTTATTCCATCAGAGCAACATCCTGACATATCACCAGTATAACAACTGATACAATTTTGATTTCAACACAATGTGGTGCCTGGGAGCAGCTTTTATTGTGGGAAGTGGGTTCAGAAGGTAGTAATTGTTGTATGCACGGCATGCCAACCTGATCAATAGACTGCTGAAGCATGTGTGGCCAGCTCTGCCCATCCCCACCATTTGCAACCTAATTAGCAGCTGCTCAGAGATGGGAAACAGGTGCAGATCCGGGCCCAGGCCAGGGAAGTCTGCCTATAATTAACAAGGAAAAAAGGGTCAGATATTGGGAAGAATCTCAAATCTTGGTCCACTGGGGCTATCATGCTGGCCTCAAAGGCATAGTCACCTGAGATCTTAGGGATGCTAATGTAAATTATGCAAGCTTTCAAACAACATGGCTGCATAATCAGCTGGCAGGGAAGAAATGACTGGCTGGGTTTGTGTGGTTTAGTCTGAGTGGTTAAAAAGAGGGGAAAAAGAAAGGAGTTCAATGTTCTTACTGTGCTGTTTTTTGTTTTGTTTTGTTTTGCAAATAACAGTGGTTTACCGTTGAATAAACAGGGGAGAGAATGTCTGGCTTGCCTACTGGTAGTAGTAAAATGCAGGAATACTATTTAGCTCTGGGGTTTTATTTAATCATTGAGCAGAGTGAACACTTGCATATTCAGGAAAATTGATTCTGAATTAACAAGGGACAACCCAGATTATCACTTTTATGGGCACCTCGTAAACTGGAAGCTGGAGCCTGCTGGCATCACTAATTTCCTGGCTATTTTTGTATAATGTGTGAAGAACCAAATTACTTCTTAGGGATAATAAAGTGAAGGTGATTGATGAGTGCTTGATTTTGACTGTGGTGAGGGTACCCAGGGCATCACCTGTGGTTCCAGACCTCACTGGGCTATGTAAAATATTTACAAGAGAGAAAAAGGAAGGCTTTTTGCCATCAGTGGGAAAAGGTAGGAGAACAGAATAGAATAGAATAGAATAGAATAGAATAGAATAGAATAGAATAGAATAGAATAGACCAGACCAGACCAGACCAGGTTGGAAGAGACCTTTGAGATCATCGAGTCCAACCAATCATCTAGTGCTATCTAATCAACTAAACCATGGCATCAAGCACCCCATCCAGTCTCTTCCTAAACACCCCCAGTGATGGTGACTCCAAATACCCCAAGGTAGTTAAATGTATTGATGACTTGACAGAACTTTCTGGATGCCAACAGGTACTTCGAAGGAAGGACTCTTTCCTCATGAGGTAGGGCATAATCCTTCGGTTTGCCCTTTGAAGCTGATCTGATTTACTTCAATTCTATGGCAGAATAAAGGCCAATCACATACATTTATACTAGTGTGGTCATTATAGTATATATCTAATTAAGATGTTATTAATATGTCATTGTATACAGACATACACAGAACAGGACCAACTTTGAGATGGTGGGGTACAGAGAAACAAAACGAGGAAGAGGAAAGAAGGTAAAGGACTTCTTAGCCTTTTCCATTGTAAAACTTCTGCTCATGTCTTCTTCAAATGTATATATTCAGCAAAAGAGCAGCCAGAGAGAACTATTTACACCTGTTTGACATCAATCTTTGTGTAAAAGGTCTTTTTCCTGCCTCCTAACAGCCTGTGTTTTTTACCCTAAAAATATATTTACTTTATCTAATGTCTCCAAACCACCTGAGAACTGAAATTAAATGTGCACTCAAGAGGGAGGAGCCTTTTTTTCACCAAATTCCTTTTATTTGGTGGTGGTGGTAATAATACCCTGTTGAGAGCAGAAGGATTTTATAGCTAGAAAAGCTGTGAAATAGCTCTACCTACTTAGGTGTTTTGGATTTCAGTTCTTTTCTTGGTAAAAGGTCCAGCCCTCAAACATTTGCCAGATTCTGACTTCTTGTTCTGCTTTAACATGGGGTTGTTCAAGAAGGGATTGGACATGGCACTTGGTGCCATGGTTTAGTCATGAGGTCTGTGGTGGCAGGTTGGACTTGATGATCTTTGAGGTCTCTTCCAACCTTAGTGATTCTGTGAAGTATTTCTGAGAATGATTATTATTCAGTATTATTTGCATCCTGGCAGAATGTAATGTAACAGAAATAATGAAAAGAGCCAAAGCTTTTTTGAAGAGAGAGGATGCTCCTGTGTTTTCAAGGCTGAGTAGGCTTGAATGATTCTCAAAGCAAATATCACAGTATCACAGTATCACAGTATCGCTAAGGCTGGAAGAGACCTCGAAGATCATCGAGTCCAACCTGTCACCACAGACCCCACGACTAGACCATGGCACCAAGTGCCACATCCAGTCCCCTCTTGAACACCTTCAGGGACGGCGACTCCACCACCTCCCGGGCAGCCCATTCCAATGGCGAATCACTCTCTCGGTGAAGAACTTTCTCCTCACCTCGAGCCTAAACTTCCCCTGGTGCAGCTTGAGACTGTGTCCTCTTGTTCTGGTGCTGGTTGCTAGGGAGAAGAGGCCAACCCCTTCCTGGCTACAACCACCCTTCAGGAAGTTGTAGAGAGCAATGAGGTCGCCCCTGAGCCTCCCCTTCTCCAGGCTAAACAACCCAAGCTCCCTCAGCCTCTCCTCACAGGGCTGTGCTCAAGGCCTCTCCCCAGCCTTGTTGCCCTTCTCTGGACACGTTCAAGTGTCTTGATGTCCTTCCTAAACTGAGGGGCTCAGAACTGGACACAGTACTCAAGGTGTGGCCTTACCAAAGCAGAGTACAGGGGCACAATGACCTCCCTGCTCCTGCTGGCCACACCATTCCTAATGCAGGCCAGGATGCCGTTTGCCTTCTTGGCCACCTGGGCACACTGCTGGCTCATGTTCAGGCGGCTGTCGATCAGCACCCCCAGGTCCCTCACTGTTTGGGAGCTCTCCAGCCACTCCGACCCCAGCCTGTAGCTCTGCATGGGGTTGTTGTGGCCAAAGTGCAGCACCCGGCACTTGGACTTGTTGAATGCCATCCTGTTGGACTCTGCCCATCTGTCCAGTCGGTCGAGGTCCCTCTGCAGAGCCCTTCTACCCTCTAACTGACCAACATCTGCTCCCAACTTGGTGTCATCTGCAAATTTGCTGATGACTGTCTCAATCCCCTCATCCAGATCGTCAATGAAGACATTGAAGAGGATGGGCCCCAGCACTGATCCCTGCTGGGATTCTGGGATCCTGTTTCTAGGATCTGCAGGTTACTGTGGGAAATGACCTCATGGGGCATGCAGGAGATGATTAACTGACCTGCCTCTGCCATAGACTCCTGGTGAGAGGAACCACAAAGGGAGGTGAAAGTCAAAGAGCCTTTGAGGCTAAGCAAGATATCCACAGCCACACAATACGACACTGGAAATCTGCCCATTCCCTGTAAGCAGAGCTGGAACAAGAGTTCTGGAGGGACCTGGGAGTTTATGACTCTGATTTTTTGTGCATTTTATTAGCTGTAAAAGTGGTGACAGTAAAAAAATGATTTATGGCAGAGATTTGGAGCATGTATGGCCAAGCAGACCTGCTCTGCCAAAGGGGTTCCACTGTATATATTAGGATGCACATCCTGCCCTTCTGGTTTGTGTTACCAAAACTTCAGTGGAGCTGACCTGTTTCTTCAAAATCTTTTAGTTCTGGTGAATCTGGTAGGAAACTCTTTTACCTGGAAATTATGAACTGGTTCTACTCAGTCTAGACAAAAGAAACAATGAAAGGAGGTAAGGTAAGGGGTTTTTTTTAGCTTTGATCAACGGACAGGGAATTGAGCCACAGTGGATTTAGAGCATTTACGTGTCACTTGTGCATGTGATCTTGCAAGAAGTTGAGACTGAGCTGGAAATGTATGCCAGGGCTCAAGCATCCTTTTCCCCTTCATTTAAAGGCACAATCCATATAGCTCTAGCTTAAAAGCAAAAAGTAGCAAACAAAATGTTGCTAGGTTTTGATTCAATCACACTGTGACCATAGTTGAGGCAAGTTTTCTGTGTGCTTTTAAAAGCTAAACACCAGATATTAGCGTTTGGGGGTTGGGGGGTGGGGGGAAAATACAGTATTTAATTCACATGTTATTTATTTTTCTTATTTTAGAGAAGAAATCTAGGGGTAAATTTGCAGAATTGCCTCATTTTTGCACAGTGGTCTTATGATTACACACAGAGGTCCAGGAAACAATTTGGAATGGATGGCCAGATTTTTCATGCTCATTTGCCCAATCTTGTCTGTGGTACATTAGGCTTTGGAGCACAAGCCCTGTGAGGAGAGGCTGAGGGAGCTGGGGTTGCTTAGCCTGGAGAAGAGGAGACTCAGGGGAGACCTTCTTGCTGTCTACAGCTTTGACAGGGGAGGTTTAGGCTGGATGTTAGGAAGAAATTCTTCATAGGAAGTATTATTGGTCATTGGAATGTGCTGCCCAGGGAGGTGGTGGAGTCACCATCACTGGAGGTGTTTAAGAAGAGACTGGGTGGGGTGCTTGGTGCCATGGTTTAGTTGATGAGATGGTGTTGGGTGATAGGTTGGACTCGATGATCTCGAAGGTCATTTCCAACCTGATTTATTCTATATTCTATATTCCGTATTCTATATTCTATACAGAGTGTTGCAGGGTAGTGATGGTGAATGTATCTACATTTTTTTCTCCTTAAAATGCATCTCCTTTTTAAATTTCTCTTTCTTGTCCTCATAGCAGCAATGGCGGGAGTTACGTTGTACCTCTCAGTGGCCCAGACTGCAGTATAACACACAATGTCTGACAAGGCCCCACAAAGTACAATACAAAACCTCCACGTCATGCTGCAGAAAGGAAAGCAGTATAAAGTTTCTTCAGTATCAATAACTTCTGCTTCTTGAGTCTTCTGAGGGAAATGGTTTCAAGAAAAAGAGCAAGAACTTTATGTCTGGAGATAATTTGGAGATGGGAAGTGTGACAGTCACATGGATTTGACAGCCTGAATTCCCAAGGCAGGGCTTTTTGATTATTCTTGTTCAAAAATCTCAGAGCTGATTCTAAAGAGACACTCTTTATATCTAACATCCAAAGTAAAGGAAATATTTATATATTCTGCATATGTGACATTTTACACACACTCCCACACCCCCCACCCCCCCCCACCACCCCTTTTCAAATCCCCAGGGACTTAGAGCGATTAATTAATCATTACAGGGTCCCTGGGACAGGAATGTTATCTACAGTTTAGAAGCAGTGAAATGGATGAAAACAGTTCTGGTGATTTATTCAGAGAGTAAGAAGCCAGCAGAGTAAATCAACTAATTATGACTCATTTCTAACTCTTGCATGGTCTGCAATATTCCTGTAGGTTGTTCAAGTGGAATGTTGGAACCCTTGCACATAAACACACCTCAAATTTGTGATAATTCATGTGGAAGTCACCTCCCACTCTATATAAAAACTCCTGGCTGCTATGGAATAGACTAGACTAGAATAAAATTAGACTAGACTAGACTAGACTAGACTAGACTAGAATAGACCAGACCAGGTTGGAAGAGACCTTCAAGATCATTGCATCCAACCCATCATCCAACATCATCAAATCAACTAAACCATGGCACCAAACATCCCATCAAGTCTCTTGCTAAACACCTCCAGTGATGGCGACTCCACCACCTCCCCAGGCAGCCCATTCCAATGGGCAATCACTCCCTCTATGAAGAATTTCTTCCTAACATCCAGCCTAAACCTCCCCTGGTGCAGTTTGAGACTGTGTCCTCGTTCGGGTGCTGGTTGCCTGGGAGAAGAGACCAACCCCCACCTGGCTACAACCTCCCTTCAGATAGTTGTAGAGAGCAATAAGATCTCCCCTGAGCCTCCTCTTCTCCAGGCTAATCAACTCCAGCTCCCTCAGCCTCTCCTCACAGGGCTTGTGCTCCAAACCCCTCCCCAGCTTTGTTGCCCTTCTCTGGCACATTTGTAGCACAAACTCAACTGCAGAAGAAAAAAAAAACCACTTCAGCATTTACTATTAGGTCATAATTATAACTGTACATTTCTGTGTGCCAGTGGGTATGTAACACATAGATAATGATTTGTTGGTCTGATGAAAGATATGGCCACCCCTTGCTAGCATTATTTAATTTCTATCCCTAGAGCATCACAGCTAAACTGACAATGCTCTCATAACATTAGGCAGAAAAAAATAATAATCATTGGAGTTGTGATGATCAAAAGAGATAAGGAGGTAAATGTGAAGATACTGAAGGTAACTGTCTAAAATCATCCTCTATTGCTGCAGAATATAGCTCGTGTTTATTAGGAGCAAAGATTTTCAGCAGTGTCTTGCTCACCAAAGGGCTTTCTTCTCTGAAAGTGTATCTCTACTTGTTTTCTTCATTTCCCTCCCTGCCACTGTCATTAACCCTGTCTAGTCACCATTACAAGCACCAGACAAGGCAATCCGCTGCTGAGGCACTAAATTATTGCCAACCCATTTGTACCATCTGCTGCACAAGCGTCTGTTGATGGAAGGGGTGGTGGGGCACCTGGTGACCATGATGTCAAAACAACATTTGTAGGGGAGACAGGGAACAGCAAAAAAGGACTACATAAACAAAACATGAAAGCAAAGAAGAACCTGAGTTTAGCAGAGACTCCCAAGAAAGCAAAACTGATGCTTGACTGTTCTGAGAATCCCAGCTGCATGCATTGTGATGGCCTTCTCAGAAGTGGGATCAAAGCTGCATTTTCCTGCTTATAGGTTGCAGAACTGAGGCTGTAGCTCGGCTGCTGCAGGAAATCACAGCAAAACAAAAGAGGGGAAACAAAGAAATAAGGAAGGGAGCTGTGGAGAGTCACACTTGTTCAGCATCTGAGTGGAGGAATGGGGAAAGAACAAGCTTTGCCTGGTAGTACTTTGGGAGGAGTATCTACTCTCTCCTTCAGAGGCAGGTTGTGTTTCTAGGGCTTGGTGTAGAAATTAGAGCTGCTTTTCCAGCTGTTTGCTTTTTTCCTCTTTTGCTTACATAAAATAATGTTGCACCTTCTCCCCTGCTATAAACCACTAATGCAATAAAGCACAAAAAGCTCATCCCAAAGTCTGTCTGATTCTACTCTTACTGAATATTCTTTCCTTGTGCTTCTGCCTGCGCATTGGGCTATGCTAAGCTCCTAAACTTAAACATCCTCCCATCTCTAGAAAAGCCAGGGATTTTTTCATTTACCAGGAATTATGACTGAATTAATCTCTAATTATAAGTATTTATAACCATTCTCAGTGTACCTCTTAGTTACTTACTCGTTATTTCTCCCCAGAAAACTTCATCTCTCTCATATCAGGTTCTCCCAGCATTTCTGCCTGACATAGGATAGGATAGGGTTGGGTAGGATAGGATAGGATAGAATCATTTCTGATGGAAAAGACTTTTAAAATCATCAAGTACAATGAATAGAATAGAATAGAATAGAATAGAATAGAATAGAATAGAATAGATTTTGTATTAACCAGGTTGGAAAAGACTCGAGATCATCGAGTCCCACCTATCACCCAACACCGTCTAATCAATTAAGCCATGGCACCAAGCACTCCGTCCAGTCTCTATCACTGAATGTAATTGATTTTTCAATGGCTTTAGAAGTTGTTTTAAAATAACTTGGCATAAACTCCACATGGAGTTTATGTGAGGGACTTTTTTGGATGTCAGGTAATGACAGGACTAGGGGTAACCTGGTCTACTGTGAAGTGTCCCTGCCCATGGCAGGGGGGTTGGAAGTGGATGATCCTTGAGGTCCCTTCCAACCCTAACAATTCCATGATTCTATGATATGAGTGCATGTTCTTTTCCTGTTTCTCTAGTGAACTATTTCTCTTGTGGTCTGTGTCTGAAATGCAAAGGATTTGTAGCACAAACTGTAAATTGATTTGGTTTGGTTTCTCAAGCTGCACCAGCGGAGGTTTAGTTTGGATGTTAGGAAGAAGTTCTTTGCTGAAAGAGTGATTGGCCATTGGAATGTGTTGCCCAGGGAGGTGGTGGAGTCACCATCACTGGAGGTTTTTAGGAAGAGACTGGGTGGGGTGCTTGGTGCCATGGTTTAGTTGATTAGATGGTGTTGGATGATAGTTTGGACTTGATGATCTCAAAGTTCTCTTCCAACCTGGTCAATTCAATTCAATTCAATTCAATTC
Organism: Picus viridis; assembly: GCA_033816785.1. Classification (NCBI taxonomy): domain Eukaryota; kingdom Metazoa; phylum Chordata; class Aves; order Piciformes; family Picidae; genus Picus; species Picus viridis. The sequence goes on along the minus strand of CM066576.1, from coordinate 5,431,118 downwards.
AACTCAACTCAACTCAACTCAACTCAACTCAACTCAACTCAACTCAACTCAACTCAACTCAACTCAACTCAACTCAGCTCAGCTCAACTCAACTCAACTCAACTCAACTCAACTCAGCTCAGCTCAGTTCAACTCAACTCAACTCAACTCAACTCAACTCAACTCAACTCAACTCAACTCAACTCAACTCAACTCAACTCCAGTTCAGTTCAGTTCAGTTCAATTCAATTCAATTCAATTCAATTCAATTCAATTCAATTCAACTCAACTCAACTCAACTCAGCTCAGCTCAGCTCAGCTCAATTCAACTCAACTCAACTCAACTCAACTCAACTCAACTCAACTCAACTCAACTCAACTCAACTCCAGTTCAGTTCAGTTCAATTCAATTCAATTCAATTCAATTCAATTCAATTCAATTCAATTCAACTCAGCTCAGCTCAGCTCAACTCAACTCAACTCAACTCCAGTTCAGTTCAGTTCAATTCAATTCAATTCAATTCAATTCAATTCAATTCAATTCAATTCAATTCAACTCAACTCAGCTCAATTCAACTCAACTCAACTCAACTCAACTCAACTCAACTCAACTCAACTCAACTCAACTCAACTCCAGTTCAGTTCAGTTCAGTTCAGTTCAATTCAATTCAATTCAATTCAATTCAATCAATTCAATTCAATTCAGTTCAATTCAGTTCAATTCAATTCAATTCAGTTCAGTTCAGTTCAGTTCAATTCAATTCAATTCAATTCAATTCAATTCAATTCAATTCAATTCAATTCAATTCAATTCAATTCAGTTCAATTCAATTCAGTTCAGTTCAGTTCAATTCAATTCAATTCAATTCAACGCAATTAAATTCAATTAAACTCCTATTCTATTCTATTCTATTCTATTCTATTCTATTCTATTCTATTCTATTCTATTCATGAGGCTCATTACTGGAAACAAATGTTGTACAATAACTGAAAACACCACACATTTCAGATGTTGAATGTTATTTAGTGGACTTCAATGCCTGTTTGTGCTTATTGACACCCATGAATTCTAAGGTGTTTGGTTTATCTTGTCTAATTTGCTTCCTTAAAAGTATTTTTACCCCTTCTTCTCTTTCTGCTCCTTTCCAAGTGATATTCAGAACACAAACAACAAATCTCAGAACACAAACAAGCATGATTGTCTTTGTTATTTTCAGTTCTGTTCCACATGCTCAGTTGTAATAATGATTTGCATGTGAATGCCTAAAATACTGCACAAGAACTGAGTAACACAGACCCTCACACTCTGAGTAAGAGAACAAAGATCCTAATATGAGGTGAAATGACTTAGAAGGTATTCATCCCCCCTGCAGGAAGGAGAGTTTCTCCACCAGTGCAGATAGTTGAAGGAACCTGCAGTTCCCATGAGACAGAGTACCAGGTTGCTTTTGCCCTTAATGGTGTCTCGAAGGTCTCTACCAATATTCACTCTGGTGTGGTCTTTTAACGTTTTAAATGTGAGTATTTGTAGTTCTTGGATCAGTTTCAGAAATCTTCCAAGATCAGTTGCCTCTTTTGCCTTCAGTTTAATGGAATCTTTCTAATCTTTTCAATCTTTCCCCATTATTTCATTTTCTGTATCTCTAAGGATCTCTTTTACTTCTCTCTAGACTCACTTGCTACTTTTACTGACATACATTGTCCAACCAATGCCTCAGAAGGACAGTGAAATTGTTTGACTTTTAGCTATCTTGTTTATACCTCCTAGCCTGACAGTTGACTCAGAAACAGACTGACAGAGATGAGTTACTGTTGCTGCAGTATGTAGGTATTTTTGCAGAAGTGCTGACTACTCAAACTTCTCCCATTCTGCGCCAGTGCAATTAACTTCTACTGTGTCACTGTAGAACTTTACACTTGGACTGCAAATCTGTTCGTGGTAACTGTGACTTTTGGATAACAGATCAAGGAAGGTTCTCCTCTCCCCTCTACTCTGCCCCAGTGAGGCCACATCTGGAATACTGGGTCCAGTTCTGGACTCCTCAGTTGCAGAGAGACAAAGATCTCCAGTGAAGGATCATGAAGATGCTGAGGGTTCTAGAGTATTTTCCTCCCTAGGGAAGGGCATGGGCTGTTTAGCCTGGAAAATAAAAGACTGAGAGGAGTTCTTGTAAATGCTTATCAATATCTAAAGAGGGGGGGCAAGAGGATGGGACCAGACACTTTTTAGTGGTTCCCAGTGGTAGGTCAAGGGGCAATGGATACAAACTGAAACACAGCAAGTACCATCAAAAACTTCCTTACTGTGAGGTGACAGAGCACTGTAACAAGCTGCCCAGAGAGGCTTTGCAGTCACCTTTGGATAGATTCAAAACTCACCTGGATGTGGTCATAGGATCATAGAATTATAGGATCATAGAATTGTTAGGGTTGGAAAGGACCTCAAGGATCATCTACTGCCAACCCCCTACCATGGACAGGGACTCCTCACACTACATCAGGTTGCTCAGAGCCACATCCAGCCGGGCCTTAAAACCCTCCAGGGATGAGGCTTTTACTACCTCTCTGGGCAACCTGTTCCAGTGTCTCATGGGCAACCTCTTCTAGGTGACCCTTCTTTAGCAGGGGTGTTTGGCTCAATGATTTCAAGAGGTCCCTTTGAGCCCACTTTTCTGTGAGTCTGGGATAATTTTGACTTCTGATCCTTTTCTCTGTCATGATTAAAGCCCTCTTAATTGCATCAATCACAAAAATTAACCTCTCTGCTCTCCATTCTGCAATTGAAGTCCCTATTTACAACATTAAACCATGACTGATTCACTTTATGTCCCTATCCTATCATGTTCAAGATCTTAGTATCATAGTATCATAGTATCAGTCAGGGTTGGAAGGGACCACAAGGATCAGCTAGTTCCAACCCCCTGCCATGGGCAGGGACACCCCGCACTAGATCAGGCTGGCCAGAGCCTCATCCAGCCTGGTCTTAAACACCTCCAGGGGTGGGGCCTCAACCACCTCCCTGGACAACCCATTCCAGGGCTTCACCACTCTCATGGTGAAGAATGTCTTCCTCACCTCCAGCCTGAATCTCCCCACCTCCATCTTCATTCCATTCCCCCTAGTCCTATCACTACCTGAGATCCTGAGAAGTCCCTCCCCAGCCTTCTTGTAGCCCCCTTCAGATACTGGAAGGCCACAATTAGGTGGAGAAGGGAAGGCTCCCAGGTGACCTAATAACAGTGATTAGAATAGCAGTGATAGAATATTTTCAGATACTGATTTGCTGCCTTGAGAGAGTCCATAACATTGCAAAGAAGAGAAAAGAAATTGGCAACCTTATTTTATGAAGGAAAACAAGCATGCAGTTTTTTGAGAAGAATGCAGAGCTGCTAAGCCTTTTTCTATATCTTTGGGACTAGATATAAAATTAAGGGTCTGCCACACCTTGAGTACTGTGTCCAGTTCTGTGCCACTCAATTTAAGAAGGATATTGAGACTCTTGAATGTGTCCAGAGAAGGCCAATGAGGCTGGGGAGAGGCCTCGAGCACAAGCCCTGTGAGGAGAGGCTGAGGGAGCTGGGGTTGTTTAGCCTGGAGAAGAGGAGGCTCAGAGGAGACCTTCTTGCTCTCTACAACTACTTGAAGGGTGGTGGTAGCCAGGAGGGGGTTGGTCTCTTCTATCAGGCAACCAGCACCAGAACAAGGGGACACAGTCTCAGGCTGCACCAGGGGAGGTTTAGGCTTGAGGTGAGGAGAATGTTCTTCCCAGAGAGAGCTGTTAGCCATTGGAATGTGCTGCCCAGGGAGGTGGTGGAGTCACCATCCCTGGAGTGTTCAAAAAAGGCTTGGAAGTGGCACTTGGTGCCATGGTTTAGTAGTCATGAGGTCTTGGGTGTCAAGTTGGTCTTGATGATCTTTGAGGTCATTTCCAGCCTTGTTGATTCTATGATTCTATGATTGTCTATCTGCTATTGTACACTGAGTAACACTTCTTTTTTCCTAGCTGTGTACCTCTCTATGTGCCTTGCTGCTAGTGTGATTTTCAGCCCTTCAGTGATGGAGTTCATTTAGCATCTGCACTCTCTTGAAATATGTGTGACTCTAATTTGTCTACACAATGACCTACTTCAGTTTATTCTGGAGAAGAACCTGCTTTTTTGTTTCTCAAGCTGAGACATGGTGTATTTCAGCTCTATTTGCCAAATGGAGGTTGTTTCCCATCCAAGAGGGAGCTGTAAATTTAATCCAAGATTTACATACCCTGCACTCTGTGGTTAGCCTTTCACTCCTTGTGGTAAAGTACCAATTAGCCACTGACTAGGAAAAGAATCTGAGGTCCAAATAATTATCTGTGAAAGCAGAAAACTTAATGTAGTACTTGAGAATGTCTGAGAGGTAATTCCAATATTGGGTTATCCCTAGGTCATTCCTATGATGTCTGCAAGGGGGGAAAGTAATTCATCTGAGCATGAAATTCATAAAATGATAACTGTCTTTATATCTGTGACAAATCTTTGTTGATTTCAGAGCATCTGGGTAACTTTGTCATGTAGCCAGCCACTCATGTAATCTGGAATATTGTCTTATTTTCATAATAGCAAAGTTTGCCTTAGGGTTTACTGTTAATTAATCATGTCCAAATATTAAGTGACATCCGTTCTTGGGTGTGAGCAAAACTCCCCCCAGGGCACCTCCTCAGTGGAAAATTTAGTGTCTTCATTTAGAAAGTGAAAAGGATGAAATGCTCTAAGAATTAGGGCAGTTGTATACAAGGGAAAAAAAAAACCACCCAACCTTCACATTAGCTGAGGGAAGACAGGGAAAGACCAGTTGGCTCCTGGGAGCCAGCTGAGGAGGAAGTCATCAGTTTTGGCAGAGCTTGAGTGCCAGAAGGGAAAAAGGAAGAACAACTAGGGAATGGAATGGAATGGAATGGAATGGAATGGAATGGAATGGAATGGAATGGAATGGAATGGAATGGAATGGAATGGAATGGAATGGAATAGGGTAGGATAGGGTAGGATAGGATAGAATTAACCAGGTTGGAAGAGACCTTTGAGATCATTGAGTCCAACCTATCATCCAACACCATCTAATCAACTAAACCATGGCACCAAGCACCCCATCCAGTCTCTTACTAAACACCTCCAGGGATGGTGACTGCAGCACCTCCCTGGGCGGCACATTCCAATGGCCAATCTCTCTTTCTGTGAAGAACTTCTGCCTAACACCCAGCCTAAACCTCCCCGGTGCAGCTTGAGACTCTATCCTCATGTTCTGGTGCCATCTTCTCCAGCGATCACACTGGTGTAAATCCAATTGGACTCTGATGTGAGTGGACAACTCAACCTTTGACCAGTATTACATTAATTTTGCATTCTTGGTGATCTGTGTGGCCTTAGTGGAGTTATTACAGATTGACAGCAGAATGAATGAGTATAGACCTAAAGAGAGTGAGAAAATTCTTTTTGTTGGGAGAATAATTGGATGAACACAGAATCATAGAATCACAGAACCACAAGAACAACAGAACTATAGAACCATAACACCATAGAATCATAGGATGGTCTGGGCTGGAAGGGACCTTCAAAGGTCATCCAGTCCAGCCTCCCTCATTGATTCTTAACTTGAATATCTTCAGGTAAAGGGCCTCAACCACCTCCCTGGACAACCTGCTCTCGTGTTCCACCACCCTCATAGTAAAGAACTTCTTCCTGATATCCAATCTGAATCTTCTCTTCTCTAGTTTGAAGCCATTGCTCCTCAGCCTGTCACTGCAGGCTCTCCCCATCCTTCCTGTAGGCCCCCTTCAGGTACTGGAAGGCTGCTACCAGGTCATCCCCCTGTGCGTCAAGGACTAGGCTGTGCCAGCCACTAGATGAGTGACAGCCACTTGCTCTTAACCCCTCTACCTTCCTGATAGGGAGGAGAAAAAGAATAAGGGAGAGAGACTCATGGGTTGAGAAAGAAATCTTAACCAGGTTTAATGAAATAAGAAATAAATATGCAGCAGCTCAATACTGAACCCAACATTCCTGATGGCAATTGCATCACCCTCACCACTGCAGAAGCTGCACTTTCAAGCAACGTCTATTACACCACCCACTTCTAGTCTTTGCACTGAGTTCCCCGGGTCTGAAAAGCCTGCATTACTAGTCTCAAAATGTCTCATTGTGGCAGTTTTAGGCTGTGCCTAAGAAAATTTTCCACAGATCGAGTAGAAAAGTGGTAGAATGTAAAGAAATTACTGTTGGATGTATAAGGGAAAGTAATGATAAGGTTTAAATAATCCCATTGGTTGAGGGAGGTGATTCTCTCCCTCCAATCCTCTCTGGTGAGACCCCACCTGGAGTACTGTGTCCAGTTCTGGAGGTCCTATTGCAGGAAGCATCTGGAGGTGCTGAAACATGTCCAGAGAAGGGCCACAAGGATGATCAGAGGGCTGGAGCTCCTCTGCTATGAGGACAGACTGAGGGAGTTGGGGCTGTTCAGTCTGGAGAAGGGAAGGCTCTGAGGACACCTTTCCAGGATGTCAGGTAATGATAGAACTGGGGGAATGGAGCAAAACTAGAAATGGGTAGATTCAGATTGGATGTTAGGAAGAAGTTCTTCACCATGAGGATGATGAGACACTAGCACAGGTTGCTCAGGGAGGTGGTAGAAGCCACATCCCTGTAGGTTTTTAAGGCCAGGTGGATGTGGCTATGAGCAACCTGATCTAGTGTGAGGTGTCTCTGACTAGGGCAAGGGTTTGGAACTAAATGATCCTTGAGGTCCCTTCCAACCCTAACAATTCTATGATTCTATAGTTGTGTAAACTAACTTTCCCCTCTTTTTAATTTTCTTTGCTCTAGCAGATACCAGCTGGTCTTTTTGCTTGGCTGTTGCTGACCATGGCTTCATTCTTTGCTGTAGCTAAGTACTAATAAGCTACTCTCTGCCTTTTCTCCTTTATTTATCTTGTCCTCTGTATAGGGGGAGAGGGGGGGAAGGGGAGAAAGCAGTAAATAACACCCTGGTTTTGTCCAAGGTGCTTGTTGTGTTGATTATAAATTGCAAATATATGTAAACATTACATATTTTGTACATATTCATGACATTCCAGATTTCTAGATTCTTAGTTTGCTTGTAAATATAGCTTCATTTGCTTTCAGCTGAGCTGGTCTGGCAGAATACAGAATTAGCCAGGTTGGAAAAGACCTTTGAGATCATCAAGCCCAACCTATCATCCAACACCCTCTAATCAGCTAAACCACGGCACTAAGTTTGTTGTTAGCCATTGGAATGTGCTGCCCAGGGAGGTGGTGGAGTCACCATCCCTGGAGGTGTTCAAGAGGGGATTGGACGTGGCACTTGGTGCCACGGTTTAGAAGTCGTGAGGTCTTGGGTGACAGGTGGGACTTGATGATCTTTGAGGTCTTTTCCAACCTTATGGATTCTACGATAAGTGCCTCATCCAGTCTCTTCCTAAACACTTCCAGTGATGATTTTATTTTTGGGTGGCAATTTCAACCCACCACACTTACACAGAAGATTATCAAAGAGATGAAGGTCCCTACTGCAGCAGTATCGGAGCTGGAAAGGGTCACCGCTCCAAGGAGGTGGAAGAACTCTGAGTTTCTCAGAGACTTCCGACGAGTTAAAAAGCGGTGTGGCTCATGGAAAGCTGTAGTAAAAAAGTAGAATCCATTCACTCACATGGTGTAAGATGCTCTGGAGAAGCATATGTTACTACACGTTTCCTGCTTGAAAAGTTTGCTATTCAAGTCCGTTTTACTTTGAGGCACAGATGGGTAGCAACTTGATTACATTTCCATAATTGGCTATTGAATGAGCCAGGAATAAAATGAGCATCACCATTTCCAGCTCTTGCTTGAAATTTTCCCTTCTTATATTTCCCAATGGTAATTACAGTAAGTTTGGGAGAATCTTCTTTTTATTTTTTTAATTTCTTAAAGCTATAGAGACAGTGCTTTGAGAGCATCTTGCATTTCCTTACTGACTGCAATGTTCTTGTTGAAATCATCCACTACTCACTGTGCCCCTGTACTCAGCACTGGTTAGGCCACACCTTGAGTTCTGTGTCCAGTTTTGGGCCCCTCAATTTAAGAAGGACATTGAGACACTGGAATGTGTCCAGAGAAGGGCAATGAGGCTGGGGAGAGGCCTTGAGCACAAGCCCTATGAGGAGAGGCTGAGGGAGCTGGGGTTGTTAAGCCTGGAGAAGAGGAGGCTCAGGGAGACCTTATTGCTCTCTACAACTACCTGAAGGGAGGTTGTACCCAGGAGGGGGTTGGTCTCTTCTCCCAGGCAGCCAGCACCAGAACAAGAGGACACAATCTCAAGCTGCACCTGGGGAAGTTTAGGCTTGAGGTGAGGAGAAATTTCTTCCCAGAGAGAGTTGTTAGCTATTGGAATGGGCTGCCCAGGGCGGTGGTGGAGTCACTGTCCCTGGAGATGTTCAAGAGGGGATTGGACATGGCACTTTGTGCCATGGCTTAATAGTCATGAGGTGTTGGGTGACAGGCTGGACTTGATGATCTTTGAGGTCTTTTCCAACCTTACTGATTCTATGATTCTATTCTATGATTCTATGATTCTATGGTACTGTTAGACCACATCTGGTATACTGCATCTGGATCTGGTTATTGCAATATTGGAAAGACATTATTACAATTCAGTGACTTTGATGGAGGGCTACCAAGAAAACCAGTACTAAAATCTTCGCTCCTTAAAGAAAGGCTGGTGAAATAGGCTTGTTTAGCTGGGAGAAGAGATGGGTTTGGGTAGCTGTGGGAATGGGGAGAACTAATAACAGCCCTTTAATCACAGAATCACAGAATTTCAGGGGATGGTAGGGATCTCGAAAGATCATCCAGTCCAACCTCCCTGCCAGAGCAGGATCACCTACCCCAGATTGCACAGGAATGCATCCAGGTAAGTTATGAATATCTCCAGAGAGGGAGACTCCACAATCTCCCTGGGCAGCCTGTTCCAGGGCTCTGTCACCCTCACAGTGACATTTTTTCCCCCTCATATTTACGGGAAACTTCCTATGCCTCAACTTTCACCATTGTCCCTTGTGCTGTCATTGGGCATCACCCAGCAGAGCCTGGCTCCAGTCTCTTACCACTCACCCTTTATATTTTTATAAACATTGATGAGGTCACCTCTCAGACTCCTCTTCTCTAAGCTAAAGAGCCCCAGCTCCCTCAGTCTCTCCTCATACAGAAGATGTTCCACTTCATCATCCTCGTGGTTCTGCACTGGACTCTTTCAAGCAGCACACTGCCTTTCTTGAACTGAGGGGCCCAGAACTGGACACAATATTCCATATGCAGCCAGCTTCACCAGTGCAGAGTAGAGGGGGGAGGAGAACCTCTCTTAACCTAAGCCCATTAAGTAGTTATGAGGAGCATGCCAGGCTACTTGTAGTGACACATGACAGGTGCATGTTACAGTAGCAGTGGAAGCCAAACAATGGAAGAGGTTGCTAAAAACTCTTGTGTAGAGGTTGCTGAAAGCTCTTGTATAGTTTCCCTCCTCTAAGGTTTTGAACAATCCCCCAGATCAAGCCCTGAGCTTCACCTGTCCCTGCTTTGAGCAGGAACTTTGACTCAAGACTTCCTGAAGCCCCTTCCAACCCGCATTTGTCTGTGCATTTAATACAGGATTGTGCAGCCTCCTTAGGTATAATTTATATCCTTCTGGGATTGCCTGTACACACAGTTTTCTTCTTTCTCAAGGAATTCCTTGCCTTGCATTTATACAAACCCCCTTTTATCTCACATTAAAAACTGCTGATTGTTTCTGATGCTTTCTTGCATTATATTGATAGGTTCTCTTATGACCCATGGCTACGAAGTCATTCCTAGATGACACTTAACTTTAGCCTCTCCTGTAATCTTTGCTGAATTGCTTTCTTGCTCTTGTAAAATGTATTCAACTTCACAGATACACGACAGATAAGTGAACGTTCTGGCAGATTCCAACCTCAGGAAAATAAAGCATTTTAAGTCTAAATTTGTATCAAGCTATCCCTCCCTGTATGTACATATTTTGACACCTTCATCAACACAATTTCACTGTGCTTTTATGGAAAATCTATATATTCCTTGAAGCCTCTTAAAGCAGATAAGCAAAATTCAGGCACTTTTCCAGTTTATTGAGTTTTCACAGCTCCATTTATAGTGTAGTTACTTCAGAGGCTTCTGGAACAAAAGCTGGAGATGGGAGCTGAGTGCTTTGAAAAAGTTGAAAGGGAAGCAAATGTACTTTTGTTTGCAGATATGAATGCAAGTGTATGTGCATGCATGGTTCTGTTACACAGTCTTCCTCTCCTCTTTTACAGACCTTAGAATTTTTCATTTGGTCAAGTTCTGGGCTGTAAACCCAAGTTTGGCTCAAGTTACAGAAGCTCAGATTTAGGGGTTATCAGTTGTACCATGGGAAGTTTGACTGAACAAACAAATGATCACTCCTGTAAAATATGGTAGGGACTCAGCTTATGATTGGAGTAGGCAAAAGGTCATGTCCTGATGCTTAATTACTCAATTCATTTTACCAAGGTATGCTACAAATTGTGCTAACTGCTACTGAGCTGGGGTTGCTTAGCCTGGAGAAGAGGAGACTGGGGGTGACCTTATTGCTCTCTACAACTACCTGAAGGGAAGTTGTAGCCAGGCAGATGTTGGTCTCTTCTCCCAGGCAGCCAGTACCAGAACAAGAGGACACAGTCTCAGGCTGCACCAGGGCAGGTTTAGGCTGGATGTTAGGAAGAAGTTCTATACAGAGAGAGTGATTTGCCATTGGAATGTGCTGCCTGTGGAGGTGGTGGAGTCACCTTCATTGGAGGTGTTCAGGAGGAGGCTTGATGGGGTGCTTGGTTGCATGGTTTAGTTGTTTAGGTGGGCTGGATTGGTTGATGGGTTGGACGTGATGATCTTGAAGGTCTCTTTCAACCTGGTGTATTGTATTATTATTATTATTATTATTATTATTATTATTATTATTATTATTATTATTATTGATATCCTTTCAACAGAGGTGCTTTAAAATATGTATAGATGTGGCACTTACAGACATGATTTAGTGGTGGCTTGGCAGTGCTGGGTTATCAGTTGGGCTTGATGATCACAGAATTTCAGGGGCTGGAAGGGACCTCAAAAGATCATCCAGTCCAACCCCTTACCAGAGCAGGATCACCTATACCAGATCACAGAGGAAGACTCCACAACCACCCTGGGCAGCCTGTTCCAGGGCTCTGTCACCCTCACAGTGAAAAAGATTTTCCTTATGTTTCCATGGAACTTCCTATGCCTCAACTTCCACTATTGCCCCTCATGCTGTCATTGGGCACCACCGAGCAGAGCCTGGTTCCATCCTCTTGGGAGTCAGCCTTTAAATATTTATAAACATTGCTGAGGTCACCTCTCAGTCTCCTCTTCTCTAAGCTAAAGAGCCCCAGCTCCCTCAGTCTCTCCTCACATGGAAGATGTTCCATTCCCCTAATCATTCTCTTAAAGGTCTTTCAACCAAAACAATTTTATGAGATATTCAAAACCTGCCTGGATGCATTCCAGTGGGATCTGGTATAGGTGATCCTGTTCTGCAGGTGTGTTAGACTGGATGATCTTTCAAGGTCCCTTCCAGCCCCTGACATTCTGTGATTCTCTGAGTCTATGATTCTATCATCTGATGGTGTTCCAAGTACCCAAACTGATGAAATTCAGGTTCATTGGATGTGAGCAAAAACTGTGAGAAGCTGCCTTAATGGTAAGATTAATGAAGAAATGTGGTGCCGCAAAATTATTCCTCTTGAATTGTATCTGAGGTTGCAAGAGCTCATAAATTAACTTTATTGATCCCTCATTTGATCACTGGGGTGTATATCAGAAAATCATGTCTAGAAGCAAATTGCTATGAAGTTAGACATGATTCTACTACCACTGTAACACAATTCTGAAGATTAAAAAAAAAAAAAGAATTGTGGAAAAATGGATTTTTTGAGAAACAAGAGCAAAAAATGAAGGAAGACTGGAAGAATAAAACCTGATTATTCTTCAGATTCCACAGAGAATAAGAGAATCATAGAATTGTTAGGGTTGGAAGGGACCTCAAGGATCATCTAGTTCAAACAACCCCCCTGCCATGGGCAGGGACACCTCACACTAGATCAGGTTGCTCACAGCCACATCCAGCCTGGCCTTAAAAACCTCCAGGCATGAGGCTTCCACCACCTCCCTGGGCAACCTGTGCCAGTGTCTCAGCATATTCATGGGGAAGAACTTCTTCCCAACATCCAATCTGAATCTACCCATTTCTAGTTTTTTTCCATTCCCCCTAGTCCTATCATTAACCTGATACCCTAAGAAGGATACAGCCTCTTCAAACTGGCTTTGAAAAGCTCAAAAAAGTACGTTTGTTTTTTTATTTTTTAAGTAATTTTGATTTGCTTTTTTGACTACTGCAGTCCAACTTGTTACTTGTTACATTTTGTCATAGCAGTCAATCAGTTTACTAATTAGCTTGATTGGAAGGAATAATTCTCCTGCTTAGAAATCGTGGAGTTGCTCCTGAGTCACTTTAGGTCTCGGCCTTGCATTTCTTTTATGTGGGCAGAGTCCTGTCCTGGTCTTATTTTTTTAGAATAGACTTAACCAGGTTGGAAGAGATCCTCGAGATCATTGAGTCCAACCTATCACCCAACACCATCTAATCAACTAAACCATGGCACCAAGCACCCCATCCAGTCTGTTCCTAAACACCTCCAGTGATGGGGACTCCACCATCTCCCTGGGCAGCACATTCCAATGGCCAATTACTCTTTCTACAAAGAACTTCTTCCTAACATCCAGCCTAAATCTCCCCTGGCACAGCTTGAGACTGTGTCCTCTTGTTCTGGTGTTGGTTGCCTGGGAGAAGAGACCAACCCCCACCTGGCTACCACCTTCCTTCAGGTAGTCGTAGAGAGCAATAAGGTCTCCCCTGAGCCTCCTCTTCCCCAGGCCAAGCAACCCCAGCTCCCTCAAGCCTCTACTCACAGGGCTGTGCTCCAAACCCCTCCCCAGCTTTGTTGCCCTTCTCTGGACACGTTGCAGCAAGTCAACATCTTTCCTAAACTGAGGGGCCCTGCACTGGACACAGGACTCAAGGTGTGGCCTGGTGTTACATAAGTAGGACCTCCTCAGGCACAGAAAATTCCAGGAGGCTGTAGAAATTTCAGTCTTGGACAGGACAAAATAAATGAAGCATCACACAGCTTTGGAGAAGAGGGAAGTTTTATTGGTCTGGTTTGCTTTACATGTCAACCTTTTCTGATAAATTGTTGCAGTCCATCAGCAGTTTACTGCTGTAGGAGTCACGACGTAGGGTAGTGAGAATCATGCTTATTAAATGCCACAAGAGGGGAATAAGGCAGCTTCATCATGTCATGTCACATATGACTATTGATTGCTATGTGTGTCTGAGTGAAAACTAGAGGATAATGAAGAATCCAAAAGCAGAGCCATGATAAGTAGCGACACATAGGTAAGTCAATTATTTGCTAACCTGCAGTGCGTTTCCTCCGCTTCATGTCTCTGCTGCTCTCTGCTGATCTTCCACACCTATAGGGTGGGACATGTATGAAAATCTGAGTGCCTACTGTGGCCAGAAAACAAACCTTTGCAAATCATGATAATTGGAGTCATGAGATTTGGAGCATCTTTGCACTGAAAAGGAGTGTGACTGCTGACACTAAAAGAAAGAACAGGTGTTGGGAACAACAGAAGAAATCTTTCTCTGGCAAAGCAACAAGCCACAATTCTTGTTAGTGTAAGAGTAAAAACTGTTGCCCTTGTGTAAACAAATAGCAAAGCAGTTGGGATGGAGTGCAACAGAATTTGCTGCTTGGATAAGGATGGCAGGTAGGAAAAGTGGAGACTAAAGCAGTAACAGTAATAATTATATGTCACAGTGAAAACTGCAGGAAAGAAGTGGCAAAGAACAGCGCAGAGAGGTACTGTATGAATTAACATGACTTCCAAAGTGCTGTATGGGTTTAAGAAGGGCATTGAGATAAGAATAATTAGCAGCAAAGGGGGAAAGGGAAAAAAAATCCACTTATGAATCCTCTTTTTCAAACCTGGGGCAGATATTTTCAAAGGTGCTGAAATTAATGTGGTCTCGGTGGCTAAATCCCCTAGCTAGTTTTGAACATTTTCATATAGATACTTAACTGTTGGGCTGCTAGATACATAATTAGGCTCTTAAATCAAAGAAAAGTTGATTTCAGAGAAGCTGACCTCTTCTGAAAGCTATTCAGAGTTCAGGGCTTTTGAAGATCAGGTCTTGGGTACACAGCCTGGATGTTTTGACCTCCAGGGGAATCTTGAACAAGTGTCACAGGGTTACAACCTTCATGTCCACTCAGTATTGCAAAATAAAAAGAAGGTGCTGCAAAAGCCTCAGTGTAGAAGAGGCAGCCTGGTAGAATAGGAATATTGAGTATGGTCTTACTGGCTTGATGCTAGATAGTTGCAGGAAGGACAACTGATTCCCTGTGAGCTGCATGGCTCTGCTCAGATGTTTTTCTCCATGTCAGTCCAGGTGGGAAGGTGCACGAATGGAATAAGAGCTAGTCATGTGGCTGAATTTGCACATAGGTGACTGTCTCAAATCACAGAATGCTTTGGGTTGAATGGAACCTTTACAGGTCCAACCCTCCTGCAGTGAGCTTGGACGTCTTCAACCAGGTCAGGCTTCTGTGAACCCCATGCAACCTGACCTGGAATGTTTTCAGGGGTGAGGTATCTACCCTTTCTCCGGGCAACCTGTGCCAGTGCTTCGCTGTCCTCGTGGTAAAACAATATCTTCCTTCTCGTCTAAATCTCCCATCTTTTTGTTTAAAATCATTACCTGTTCTGTGCTTAATTAACTGATACAATTAAAAATCTTAAGGCACACATTTTACAACTGTTGATGCCTGTGTGATTTTCAGGTGGTGACAATAGACTTCTGGAACTGTGGAGAGCAACCCAAAGAGATTTTTGTTCCTAGTACAATTGCAACGTGTTTGTGTGATAATCATATATTAAACCTGCCATTTCTCTCTCTTTTCATTTATTTTCTTCCTTTCTTCTCTATACCCTTCTCTTGTGCCAAGAGACGTTCTTTCTTCCCCTCCCCTTTCATAATTTCCTTTTTCCTTGACTCTTACTTTTTAGCCACCATCCTTAAGTGAGATCACAGAGGTACTGACTTTATAATTGCCTTCCTTTATGGCTTTGATGATGCATCCTAAGATTAGGAGGCCTGAGCTGGAAAAGAAATCAATTGCATTACATCATTGTTCATTACCTCAACAAATTAATACTGATGCTTTTCCTAGGTAGGAGTGATTTACCAGCTTAGAAAACTGTAAAATGTATGCCCTGGCTCAATTCCATAAGGCATGAGGAAAATGATTGAGTGAGAGCTGGGAACCTGCTTATCAAAACCCAATGGAAAGTAGAATTTATCTTCAATATTTTTTTCTTTAATGGCCTCACACATAGACTGTTAAAAGCTGCTGGGAGCATTGTGGCTGTCTCCTCTGACCCCTTGCATTACATGGGCCACTGAACTGATCAAATTGATCTCTGCAACAGGCCCATAACTTGGGCTGAGCTTGTATGAGCTCCTAACAGCATCAATACTGGGTCAGAGCATCAGTACTGCATCTGTGCACTCCAGCTTCTTCTCTCACAAAGCATAAAAACCCCCACCAGAACAAGTTTATTCTTTACCTTTTGGGAAGCTATTTAGGCTAGTGTTGATTTTAGCATGAGAATGAAATTCTCTTTAGAGTGTTTCCATAATCAGTGGAGAGAAACACATTTGCTTTTCCAGCAGGCAAGTCAGGGAACTCAGAGTTCGGCCCTTGTCATGAATCTTAACCCTAAGTGAACATTTTCCCCACCCTGTTACTGAATACCAAGGGAGTTTGTGGAGATAAAGATTAAGAATTGTGGACTGGATGATAGGACAGTGAGATGGATTGAGAGCTGGCTGAAGGACAGAGCTCAGAGGATTGTGGTCAGTGGGGCAGAGTCCAGTTAGAGGTCCATGGATAGCAGTGTTCCTCAAGGATCAGTACTGAGTTCAATCCTGTTCAAATATTCCTCAATGACCTGGATGAAGAGATAGAGTATACCCTCATCAAATTTGCTGATGACACAAAACTGGGAGGAGTGGCTGACACACCACAAGGCTGTGTTGCCATTCAGCAAGAACTGAACAGGCTGGAGAGTTGGGTGGGGAGGAACCTGGTGAAATTCCACAAGGACAAGTATAGAGTCCTACATCTCAGGGAAAACAGCCCCGTGTGTCAGTACAGGCTGGGGGCTGACCTGCTGAAGATCAGCTCTGAGGAAATGGACCTGCAAATCCTGGTGGACAAGAGGCTGAGCATGAGCCAACAATGGGCCCTCATAGCCAAGAAGGCAAATGGCACCCTGGGATGCATTGAGAGTGCAGTCAGGAGGTTGAGGGGAGGCTCTCATCTATTCTGATCTAGTGAGGCTTTATCTGGAATATCATATCCAATTCTGGGCTCACCAACTCAAGAAGGACAAGGAATTTACTGGAGAGAGTCCAGCAGAGAACCAGTAAGATGATGAGAGGAGTGGAACATCCACCTTTTGAGGAAAGGCTGAGAGAGCTGAGTCTGTTTAGTCCAGAGGAGACTGAGGGA
Source organism: Picus viridis (assembly GCA_033816785.1). NCBI lineage: Eukaryota > Metazoa > Chordata > Aves > Piciformes > Picidae > Picus > Picus viridis. The sequence continues at coordinate 5,414,425 of CM066576.1, read as the reverse complement.
GGATCTCATGAATGCTTACAAATATCTAAAGGGAGAGTGTCAAGAGGAGGAATTCAGACACTTCTCAGTAGTGTCCAGTGATAAGACAAGGGGCAATGGTCACAAACTGAAACGCAGGAGGTTCTATGTAAACATACAAAAAAAGTTCTTCACTTTGAGGATGAAATAGAATAGAATAGAATAGAATAGAATAGAATAGAATAGAATAGAATAGAATAGAATAGAATAGAATAGAATAGAATAGAATAGAATAGAATAGAATAGAATAGAAAAGAAAAGAAATAACCAAGTTGGAAAAGATGTTTGAGATCATCAAGTCCAACTTATCATACAACACTATCTAATCAACTAAACCATGGCACCACCACCTCATCTCTCCCTAAACACCTCCAGGGATGGTGACTCCACCACCTCCCTGGGCAGCCCATTCCAATGGCCAATCACTCTTTCTATGAAGAACATCTTACTAACATCCAGCCTAAACCTCCACTGGAAGAGGCTGATGTTGTGGAGTCTCTTTCTCTGGAGTAATTTCAAACCCACCTGGATGTGTTCCCATGTGTTTTACTCTAGGTGACTCTGCTTTAGCAGGGCAGTTGGACTAGATAATCTTCAGAAGTTCCTTCAAATCATGACCATTCTCTGTTTCATGACCAGAAGACTGAGAGGAACACTTCTGGGATATACCTGTGCACCCAGTTGCCAGCATAGACAGATTTCAAGTCTTAAGCCCCAGTTTTTAAATGGCATCTAAAATAATTATACATACATCACAAATGTGCAAATATAGATTAAAAAAAGAGAGAGAGAAGAAGTCAAAGGAGAACTATTTCCCCACATTTCTTACATTGATCTTCCTAGGAAATTAGAGGCCTTGACCCATTCTGATTGTAATCAAATTGCCTGAACCCCTTATAAACTCCCTTTATAAGGGACTTCAGTTCTTTGATCACACTGAAATTCCAGTGCAGGTAACTGCATTTTTCATGTCTCACTGTCAAATTGTTGCTGGGTGTTGTCAAATCTGTTTAACAGGTGACACCTTTGATGTCTGAAGTGGATCCATCTTCTGTCCGACGAGGAGGCGAGTTCGCAGTTTGTATCGCTGACATACCTGACAAAGGGGAGGGACTCTGCTGAGGGCTTGCACTGCGACTTGCTCAGTTAATATTTATAAACTTTACTTGAAGTGGGCTGGGAAGAGATGACAAATTGTTACTGCTGTTAAAACAATAGTGTCAGCCACCTATTTTCATGTAAGCGCTTCCTTTCAATGACTCGCCTCAAGTGCTCAGAAAACAAAAGGAAACAAAACAAACCTCTTGACCAAACCAAAAAAAGAAATGTATCTGAAGCTGTTAGAATAAAAGCCTTCATCCCTAATTGTTTTTTCATGTGTGTGCCTGTTTAGCTCCATTCAGGGCTCTTTTTTTCTTTTCGTTTGAATTGTGTAAAACTGCTGGAACCAAATAATTTATTAGCTCGGTTTTATTTGCAAGGAAGGTTCAGTTGCCCTTTATATTATTGTTATATCTCCAGACAATGTTTCTTTACTTATGAGCAGATGTTTGAAATCCTCCAGGAGATTTTTATAAGACTATGGAAATGAACTTGGCATGGGTACCGGTCTCCCAGGTGGAGCGGGTGAACACAAGCCTCCTTAGAAGTCTCAGATCAAGGCTAGTCAGAAAGAGCAACAGAGCCCAGCCACCAAAAGCCTAGTGCTTTGGTGACTGACAGGTACAGGCTCTTTCTGAAGCATAAAAAGGAATGCTAAATGATCTCACTGACAGAATAAATCTTCTATTTGTTTGGTCTGGACCAGATGTGCTAAAGGCTGATGTGGAAATGTCTGCTGATGCCAATCTCAGTTTAAATCACAATTTGGCAGCAGGGTTTCCTCCTCCTCCACCCCCCCCTTTTCCTCTCTACCCCAATCTTTTTTTGTTGTTGTTGTTGAAGTTAACAATCCCATTCAGTGCTCCTAAGAAAGTTTCATCAATGCTCACAATTAATTGCCTCACTTGCCTTCTTCCCTAGGGCTGTGAGAAGCAGCCTTTCAGGCTTTGCTTGCCTTCATTGCAAAGAAGCCACTGAAAAGTCAGGAGAAACTCGTAGTGTCACGCTTTGAGGTCTCTGCCCCATCCCGATACCATCTGTCCACATCTCATTATGCAGACTTGGATGCCTTTTTTTTTTTTTTTTAAAGCATGGTCCAACAGAAATGGTTGAGGTACTTTTAGGTCAGTTAGTTTGACAGATCCCTGTGGGTTAGTTGTACTAAAAGATAATAATAATCAGGGTTAATAATTTCAGGGCAATAAAATACTGTAACAACTTTAATGCCTGTGCATCTAATGAGAGCTCCCTGTCAGGCCTGGTGTCATCCTCTGAAAAACAAACAAACAAAACCAGAAACTGGTTGTTGCTTTTTAAATGGAAATCTAATATTTATTTGGTTTATTTCTTTCATATTTTCTTGTTATTCTGTGTTTTAACCACAGAACATGTGGTTAAAATACTCTAATTTTTCTCTGCAAATGAAAATTTCCTAGAGGTAAATTGGAGGACACTGAAAGTGAAAAAGGAAAAGGTGGAAGTATCAGGGTTACAATTAGATATTACTGCCTATCATGGTATCAGGGTTACAATTAGATATAGACTAGACTAGAATAGAATTAACCTAGTTAGAAGAGACCTTTGAGATCATGGAGTCCAGCCTATCACCCAACACCATCTAATCAACTAAAGCATGGCACCAAGCACCCCATCAAGTCTCTTCTGAATAACCTCCAGTGATAGTGATTCCACCACCTCCCTGGGCAGCACATTCCAATGGCAAATCACTCTTTCTATGGAGAACTTCCTAACATCCAGCCTAAACCTCCCCTGGCACAGTTTGAGACTGTGTCCTCTTGTTCTAGTACTGGTTGCCTGGGAGAAGAGACCAACCCCCACATGTCTACAACCTCCCTTCAGGGAGTTGGAGACAGCAAGAAGGTCTGCCCTGAGCCTCCTCTTCTCCAGGCTAAGCAACCCCAGCTCCCTCAGCCTCTCCTCACAGGGCTTGTGCTCCAAACCCCTCCCCAGCTTTGTTGCCCTTCTATGGACACGTTGCAGCAACTCAACATCTTTCCTAAACCGAGGGGCCTAGAACTGGACATAGGACTCAAGGTGTGGCCTAACCAGTGCTGAGTACAGGGGCAGAATGACCTTCAGAAATACCTTCAGAGTTGAAACAAATTTTGGCAATAAATGCATGGCAGAATTTTTGAATTGTTCTTTTAATTTATTAGAAAAAAAAAACAACTAATCCCACATCATTTCATGGCAGAGCAGACATCTACACTAACTTCTCAAGCATAGAAGGAAATTGTTGCTCCTTGCCAGTGTGTTGCAGAAGATTGCCTAACCAATCCCTCAAAATGTATTTCCACTGACAGAAAAATGGTAGGCAACCTTCCCAGGTAAATCCAGTTTTTCTTTCTCAACAGTCAAATTGCTTGCATCACTCTCAAATAAAGCCAGGCCTTTGATCAAAATGTGCTGCAAGAAGATGACAGCCAGCTGAACATGAGCCAGCAGTGTGCCCAGGTGGCCAAGAAGGCCAATGGCATCCTGGCCTTTATCAGAAACAGTGTGGCCAGCAGGAGCAGGGAAGTCATTCTGCCCCTGTACTCAGCACTGGTCAGACCACACCTTGAGTTCTCTGTCCAGTTCTGGGCTCCTCAATTTAAGAAGGACACTGAGATACTTGAACTTGTCCAAAGGAGGACATCGAGGCTGGGGAGAGGTCTGGAGCACAGCCCTGTGAGGAGAGGCTGAGGGAGTTTGGGTTATTTAGCCTGGAGGCTCAGGGGAGACCTTCTTGCTCTCTACAACTACCTGAAGGGAGGTCGTAGACAGGTGGGGCTTGGTCTCTTCTCCCAGGCTACCAGCACCAGAACAAGAGGACACAGTCTCTAGCTGCACCAGGGGAAGTTTAGGCTGGAGGTGAGGAGAAAGCTCTTCACAGACAGAGTAATTTGCCATTGGAATGTGCTGTCCAGGGAGGTAGTGGAGTCCCTGTCCCTGGCGGTGTTCAAAAAAGGATTGGATGTGGCACTTGAAGCCAGGGTTTAGTTAGTCATGAGGTGTTAGGTACTAGGTCATAGGTTGGACTTGATGATCTCTGAGGTCTTTTCCAACCTGGTTGATTCTGTGCTTCTATGATTCTATGAACGTCTTGGGACATCTAACTCAAAATATAAAACCAAGGCACCATCAGTGGGGGATACGATGGACAGCAACCACCTTTCTTACACTGTGGGTTAGTCATACCAAGAGAAGATTTGTAAGTTCTCTGGGATGTATTGGGTGCCTCCAGCTGGTGACCTTGATGTCAACAATAAGGATCTTGACTGAGCAGCTGCAGTCAACATCTCATTCCAATAAGCCCGTTTATACATATATTGTAGGGACACCCAGTTACCTAAATAATTTTCAGTGTGCCAGGATGGAATCACTCATGTCCTAACAATCATTTCAGAATAAATTCAGGGGCCCCTGTCAGTGAAGTATAAACTGAATTTTGGAATCCCAGGAGCCAGGTTGGATGTGACTCTGAGCAACCTGCTGTAGTGTGAGGTGTCCCTGCCCATGGCAGGGGTTGGAACTCAATGATTCTTGAAGTCCCTTCCAACCCTAGCAATTCTATGCTTCTATGAGTGATCCTGGGCAACATTCCTGGAAAGATGAATGAAGCAAGAGCTCTCCTGGACATCCTAACCCTGCTATTGTGAGACAAAAGTAACAATTGTTTCTCAGAGTTTTTGTCTTCTGTATGAGCAGTCACTGGCTTTAGACAGAAATGTTCTGTCTAAAGAACAGCAGGAGCAGGAAGAACCACCTTATTTCTGTGCAGAGGAGAAACAAACATTCCTTGCTGTGTAGTTCATACTTTCTGAACTGCTGGTGCCTGCCTGTTCTGACAAAGGAAAAAGTGTTAGCAACTCCATATTCACTGTCTTTACCTCCATTTTACTGCCCCAGCAGACTTCTACCCTGGGTTGCAACATGATGCTGGCTCTGGATGATCTTATTCTCACTCCTCAATTTCTATGCAAACTGCCCAGTGGTGACCATCAGCTTTTACATCCAGTGAAGTCAGCTACATCTGTGTGTGCTATGGTTCCCCAGTGGTTACAGACTGATTAAACTCCAAATATCATATTGCATATCTGTTGGTAGGACTTCATCAGCAATGGAGGAAACATACATTAGAACCATTTGCTAGCTATTAGTATTCTTCTCTTCTTTTTCCTTGGGGAAAAAGCTTCTAGATGGTTTCCTTGGTCACATGGACCCTCAGATTTGGAATCCAAATATCATCAATTCTGTATTTTCTCCATTTCTGTACCTTCAGGAGACACTAGGCCAGTGCATGAGGCACTGGCATGCTACAAGTAGTGATCTGTACATCTTCATATTTGATATGACAGAGGGAAACAGGTGATCTTGTGAAATTACCTAGACCTTATCCATAGACTTTTCTTCAAAGGCATCTGCACTCTGACTGCTGAAGCAGTCCATTGTTTTGTGGTTCTGTTAGATGTGTACTTGCTCCAGGAAAACCTGACAGCAACAATAGCAAAACCTACAAGTGAATATCAAGTATATTCTGTAATACATATTTCATCACAGCTCAGCAACTCTTTCTCTGACTCGGAGTAAATATTCTTTTTTCACTGTGATTCCCAAAATATAGACACAACACAGAGCCCTTCCAAATAAACAGTCATCAAGCCCATGAGTCCATCTTCTCAGGAGTGCTGCAACTTCCAGGTACTGTTTACTGCACTGAAATTATATTATATTCACAGAATCACAGAATGTTAGGGGCTGGAAGGGACCTTAAAAGATCATCCAGTCCAACCACCCTGCCAGAGTAGAATCACCTATACCAGGGCACACAGCAACACATCCAGGCAGGTTTTTAATTTCTCCAGAGAGGTGGACTCCACAACCTCCCTGGGCAGCCTGTTCCAGTGTTCCACCACACTGACAGGGAAGAAATTTTCCCTCATGTTCGCATGGAACTTCCTATGCCTCAACTTCCACCCACTGCCCCTTGTCGTGTCATTGGGCATCACCCAGCAGAGCCTGGCTCCATTCTCTTGGTACTCACCCTTTACATATTTAAAAGCATTAATGAGGTCACCCCCTAGTCTCCTCCTCTCCAAACTAAAGAGCTCCAGCTCCCTCAGTCTCTGCTTGTCAGGAAGATGTTCCACTCAGTCATTTTTGTGGCTCTGTGCTGGACTCTCTCAAGCAGCTCCCTGAGGTCCTTCTTGAATGAGGTCCCCAGAACTGGACACAATATTCCAGATGCAGCCTCACCGGGGCAGAGTAGAGGAGGAGGACAACAGTTATTAACAGTTAATAAAGAAGCTTCTGCTTTGAATATCTAGTTTCATTTGGTGGATGTCACCATCCCTGGAGGTGTTCAAGAGGGGATTGGATGTGGCACTTGGTGCCATGGTTTAGTCCTGAGGTCCGAGGTGACAGGTTGGACTTGATGATCTTTGAGGTCTCTTCCAACCTTGGTGATCCTGTGATTCTGTGATTAATTTCTCTGACTATTAAGAGCAACTTTTTGTCCAATTAGTGTGTTGAATGCATGCTTGCTGTTCTTACTGAAGATGTCAAAGTGCCAGATTGTTCCTTTAGAGGCTTAAACAGGAGACACATGTTTAGTGCAAATAAAATAGAGTAGTTCAGTCAGAGCAATGGTTAATAATTTCAGAAACAATCCAACAAGATAGAATTAGAATTAGAATTTATTATCCTACAACATGACATAATTATGACATGTGCTGGGCATGGTTGTCTGTCAGGCAGCAGCGTTTGCTGAATAGTATAGTATCATAATATAGTATAGTATCAGTCAGGGTTGGAAGGGACCACAAGGATCATCTAGTTCCAATCCCCCTGCCATGGGCAGGGACACCCTACACTAGATCAGCCTGGCCAGAGCCTCGTCCAGCCTGGTCTTAAAAACCTCCAGGGATGAGGCCTCAACCACCTCCCTGGACAACCCATTCCAGGGCTTCACCACTCTCATGGTGAAGAACTTCCTCCTCATATCTAGCCTGAATCTCCCCACCTCCATCTTCATTCCATTCCCCCTAGTCCTATCACTACCTGATGTCCTGAGAAGTCCCTCCCCAGCCTTCTTGTAGCCCCCTTCAGATACTGGAAGGCCACAATGAGGTCACCTCTGAGTCTTCTCCAGACTGAACAGCCCCAACTCCCTCAGTCTGTCCTCATAGGAGAGGTGCTCCAGCCCTCTGTTCATCCTCTTGGCCCTTCTCTGGACATGTTCCAGCACCTCCATATCCCTCTTGGAATAGGGGCTCCAGAACTGGACGCAGTACTCCAGGTGGGGTCTCACCAGAGCTGAGTAGAGGGGAGAATTAACCTTTACAGCATAGAGTTGGATGGATATTCTGTCTCAGACAATTTGAGATTTTGATTTTATTTAGATCTTGATTTCATTTTGATTTTAATTTCATTTAAATTTTTATTTCATTTAGATGTCAATTTTATTTTGATTTTATTTAGATATTGATTTCATTTAGATTTTGAGTTCATTTTGAGTTCATTTTGATTTTGAGTTCTTTTTGGTTTTATTTAGATATTGATTTCATTTAGATATTGATTTCATTTAGGTATTGATTTCTTTTAGATTTTGATTTCATTTAGATATTGATTTCATTTACATTTTGAGTTCATTTAGATATTGATTTATTTTAGATATTGATTCCATTTACATTTTGAGTTCATTTAGATATTGATTTCATTTACATTTTGGTTTCATTTAGATTTTGATTTCATATCAAATTTGATTTCATTTAGATTTTGATCTCATTTTTCCAAAAGAGAGAGTTGGTTTAAACACAGAGGCATTCTATGCCATCCAAAGTGGCTGAATAGCAATAACCTTTTCTAATTGACAGAAAATCTGCTGTTAATCCTCCTACCACAAACCCATCAAATATATTCCTTAAAGGAAGACAGCTGTTATCAATCCTCCTTTAGAATCATTAGCCATTGTTTTCCAGCTTCTATCTACACATGATTTTAGGAGTCCTGTTTTTCAGAGTGTGATGACACAGTCATGACATCTCACCAAAGTTTCACTGATTTTTAAATGTGCTGGCTGGCAAATTCATTGCTGAGCTATAAAGAACAGGGAAACTATGGAGGGTCATTTAACAAGCTGTTATAGATGGCCCTCACACATTCATAATTGCATCTCAAGAGCTTTCTCCAATGAAATTAATTAAAACCCAACACTTTAACAAACTTTATTCAAGCTTGGCAGGGATATTTCCAGTGCTATGACATTACAGCCTGAACAATCCAACAGGTAGGGTCTTTTTCTCCTTCATAGTTAATCTAGAAATGCTCAGGCTAAGTGCATTTTCCAGTTCTATGGCATTGGAGGAAAAGTGTAAGGCTTTATAGCCAAAGGGGCTATAAGTCAGAGTTATTTGAAGGATTAATATGCCAGAGGCCATCATCTTTCAATATTGCAAAATGAGTTCTTGGCTTTCATTGCATAGGGTATGAAACCACAAAGGATTCTACTAAATCTTGACCTTCTGTCTATCACTGGGCACTCAGTGTTACCCGATATTGTGTCCTGGATTTGAGTTAGTCAAAGCATTTAAATTTTAGGGATTGTCTGTTGTGTGTCATTGGCAGAGAAAAAAAATAAAAAAAAAAAGAAGCCAAGGTGTGACCAAAACCTAAGTTTGCAAAGCTTGGAAACCAATTGAATGTGTTTTCCCCCACTTTGCATCTGAAGATTGCACCTAATCGCACTTTAGCAAGTCAAAGGCAACATACTACACCCCTAGAATCCAGATCTTTGCCTGTCAGACTTTCCCTGAACCCAGTGAGTGCTCTGACTGAGAAAGACTGCAAATTGTCCATGTTACCTTGGAGTATTGAGCAACAACCTCACTGATGTCTCTGAGGAAGGCTGAGAAAAAAGAGCCAGCCAATGCCTCATGTGTCTGGGTAATGATGTACTCAGGAGAAAAGGCACTCCTTGAGGCCTTCAGGCAGCTGAGGTATGACAAAGAGTTCTTATTTTTCTTAACAAAATCCTTTTGAAAATATCAGGGCCATTTTAGTCATTTAGCTAGGTGTGATTCTGACTGAAAGAGAAGCCTGAGAACATACATTAATAGGGCATCAACAATCCTTCTCACTCTTCTCCAAGGTTCTTCCAGCTCATGAGCTGCAGTTTGCCAGACACTGAGTAGAGACTGTGCTTACACCTACAGGGTGCAGCTCTAGGTGTGTTGGTCTCCAGTCCTGACTCTGACCATGCCTTCTGCATGGGATGAGTGGTAACAGACATGAATTGCTACTAAAGAAACTGCAGCTAGAAGACAGGAAACTTTTTCTTCCATGCAGGTGGTCAAACTTTGGAACAAGGGCCCAGAGAGACTGAAATCTTCATCTCTGGAAACAGTCAGAGCACACTGGCCAAGGACCTGAACTACCCAATATCACAGAATACAGAAGAGACCTCCAAAATCATCCATTCCAACCCTTGACCCAGTACTGAAGGGTGAACACTAAACCCTGTCCCTGCATGACAGGTGCTTGAACACCTCCAGGGATGGTGACTCCACCACTGTCTTGGGGAAGCTACTCCAATGTTTGAAGTATTTCCTAATATCCAGGCTATACTTCCTCTGCCACGGCTTGTAACAATTTCCGCACCTCAGGCCAGAGCTTTCTGTCCAAAAATGTAGTCTGGCTTGCTCTAATGAGTGGACTGGACCAAGTGAGTTGCTGCAAAGTTTGTTTTTAACCTACCTTATCCTATGACTTGAGTAAAATCTTCTAATAAATATTTAGGTACAGAAACTGCACAAAGAAACAGCACAAATGAACAGCTGATGTCTGAAATCACAGTAGAGCAGCAATTCCCCCTGTCCTATTTTTCTCTCTGCCTTTATTAGCAGGGGTTGTTCTCTCAAAATTAAATCATTTCTCAGGAGCTCATCTCTTCCTTCTGTGCCAAGAACAAAGTGGGGGCAAAATATTTAAAATGAGTGTGATGTGAACAGGATCATTGCAAAGTAAGATGTTTTTCAAAGTTCCCCAGGAGGTATCACTAGGTTTTTTTTAGATCCGTCTGGAATTCAATCATTGTTACTTGCCAGCTGCTGCTGGGACCTTCCAGTTGCTTCTCCTCTCCTGGACACGACATGTAGTGGGAGTATTTACTGCTGCTGCTATAACTCTGAAGGAGGGACTGGGAATATAGGCAGCTTTTAAAATTATTATTATTTTACACTCTGCATTTTGAACTGGACCAGATTTCTTTTGTACTGTCTAGGCTGCATACAGCTGAGATTACTGGAAGACACCACTTCGGAAGGGCTGTGCAGAATGCAACCTCTCTGCTGCTGCCATCCTGAAAATCTCCACTGCACGGTCCTGATGGTTTTGTTCAATGTTAGAGGCATTACCACAGACTCAGTTTTGGAGGACACAGATGATAGAATTTACATTTCACTCCCTGAAAAACAATCTATAAAGGCCTGTAAATCCCCAAAGCCAGCATATTTAATTTACAGAAGAGTTAATAAGAGCCTATGGACTCTGGGTGTCACTCCGCACTGCACAGCAAATTGCTTGACCCTGGTGTAAAACCAGCAAGAATCAAGCAAAACTAGTACTACTCACCACTTCAAAACACTACAAAATGTTTGGCTGCCTCTTGTGGAGTCTCAGTTTGGATTACTGACAGGCTCTGAATCCTTCAATGTCATAAGAGAAGAGCTGCATCTGTAACCTACTGCAGGGGCTGAACTTCAGCTTTGCCATGACTCCCCACTGACTATGATCAATTGTATTTCTGAACAGCAGATAGTTTGACTATCACATCACACTCCAACAAAGGTGCCTTACTCTTTCTTAAGTTTCCTGGAAAGTGGCCTGAATAGCATTTCAGAGATGTTTGAAGAGTTTTGTGAACACTGTTCAGCTTAGTTGCCTTAGACACCTGCAAGCCTAAGGTAAAAGGGGAAAAAAAAAAAAAAGACAAAACAGAAAATCCAACTTAAAGCAGTTGGAAAACAACTGTTAAGATGCTTGTCCTTGACAAGGATGGAAAGTTAGTAGCTATAAAGCTTTAGAAGAAAATTAACTCCAAAGGTGTATTTTCCTCGGTGTCTTATGACTAGTCCAACTTTGCAGCCCGTATTGATGCCTCAGAGGTTTGGCCCACAAGCCTAAAAGAAATGTGATAATGCTGAACATAACAGCTTGTTGCTAAACCCATGCTGCCAAGCAGCTTAAAAAAAGCTGTAGGCTAACTGTTAATAAATGAGCCCTGTTGAATCCCAGCTGCGAATTCTAGTAGATGAGAGGGCACTGAACACTCCACCAAGTTTTAACTAGTTCCTTCATGGATAGTGTCTTTGGGCAGCAAGGATGCAGGGATCTTACAAGGAGGCTGAAGAGGGACTTCTCATAAGGGTGTCTAGCAACAGGACAAGGAGGAATGGTTTTAAGCTGAGGGAGAGTAGGTTTAGACTGGGTAGGATAGGATAGGATAGGATAGGATAGGATAGGATAGGATAGGATAGGATAGGATAGGATAGGATAGGATAGGATAGGATAGGATAGGATAGGATAGAATTAACCAGGTTGGAAGAGACCTTCAAGATCATTGCATCTAACCCATCATCCAACAGCATCTAAACAACTATACCATGCCACCAAGCACCCCATCAAGTCTCCTCCTAAACACCTCCAATGATGGCAACTCCACCACCTCCCTGGGCAGCCCATTCCAATGGGCAATAACTCTCTCTATGAAGAATTTCTTCCTAACATCCAGCCTAAACCTCCCCTGGCACAGCTTGAGACTGTGTCCTCTTGTTCTGGTGCTGGTTGCCTGGGAGAAGAGACCAGCCCTCACCTGTCTACATCCTCTCTTCAGGTAGCTGTAGAGATCAATAAGGTCTCCCCTGAGCCTCCTCTCCTCCAGGCTAAGCAACCCCAGCTCCCTCAGCCTCCCCTCACAGGGCTTGTGCTCCAGACTCCTCACCAACTTCGCTGCCCTTTTCTGGACTCATTCCAGCAAGTCAAGGAAGTTCTTCAGTACAAGGATGGTGAGACTCTGGGATAGGCTGCCCGGAGGGGTTGTGGATACCCTCGCTCTGGAGGTGTTCAAGGCCAGGTTGAATGAGGCCCTGAACAACCAAGTGCAGTGGAGAGATGTTCCTGCCTAGGTCAGGGAGTTTGGAGTAGATGATCTTTAAAGTCCCCTCCGACTTAAGCTATTCTATAATTCTTTGATTCTCTAGTTTTCATATCTTAAATAGGAACAAAGACAGACTGGCCATAAAGCACTTGAAAAATCTTAGCAGTTTCTATGTATAAATAAATATGCTCAAAATATTTTCACCGAGTGACAGAATCTGCTTCTGACTGATATCTAAAAGCTTCATTTTCCTTTTCTTCACATACAAAGAAAAGAAATATTTAACCCAAAGCATATTGTGCCTGTAAGTTTTTGGTGGAGATGTGAGAATCTTGAGATTTGTCTAAATTATTTGGAATCAAATGGGAAAACATATGTCATATGTCCCTCTGTTGCACACAGAGACAGGCTTCAAAGGCTACTCCAAGGACAATGTTTGGCTCGGGAGTGGCTTGCTCTGTTCTCACCGAGAGCAAGAGAAGAAGTTACCCATCTGCAACATCATACTGAGGAGTTGTCTTGACACAGAGGGCTTGAGCACTATTGAACACAACACAAGGTAAATGGTGAAACAGAGAAGTAACATCTCAGGAAAAAGTCTCACTGCTCAGATTTTTTATTTTGTATTGGAATCACTGTTTGCAAGCTTCCTGGGCAACAGTTCCAGGATGCAGAGTTGCATTTACTGTCCTCTCTCACATTTAGCTTGGCAGAATGATGGCCATGAGTGATTCTATCAATCTGAACATCGTGTTTTTTGCTTGCTGTGACAAAGGGCTAATCTGATGCCCTGTGATCTCCATCAAATCTCATAGAATCATGGAATAGTTTGTGTTGGAAGGGACTGTAGAGATCATCTGGTTCCAATATTCTGACATAGGTAGGGAGATCTCCCACCACACCAGATTTCTCAAAGCACCATCCAACATGGCCTTGAGCCATGGCCTTGGAGGCTCCCACCCTGGAAGTGTTCAAAGCCAGGTTGGATGAGGCCTTGAGCAACCTGGTTTAGTTGGAGATGTTCCTACCTGTGGCGGAGGTGGGGTGGGGTGTTGGAGTCTCTTCCAACTCAAGCCTGTTGAGTGTCTTCCAACTCTATAATTCTACAATGATCATCTTCATGACCCTCCTCTGGACCTGCTTGGGGATGTCATGTGGAACAGCATCAAATGCTCATTTTTGTCTTTTCATAAGACTCTTCCCTGAAGATGTGCATCTGGGGCTTTACATCTTTTTCTCATGAGATATTGATATGTTGTTTAGAGTATGGTTGGGAGGTGGTGGAGTCGCCGTCCCTGGGGGTGTTCAAGGGGAGATTGGACATGGCACTTGGTGCCATGGTCTAGTTGTGAGGTCTGTTGGGACAGGTTGGACTTGATGATCCTTGGGGTCTCTTCCAACCTTGGTTATACTGTGTGATACTGTGATACTGTATGGATTAATGATTACATCTCCTTTTGGAGTATATAGTGTTTTGCACTAGTCTGGTTTGGAGAGGGCGATTCACATAGAATCATAGAATCAACCAGGTTGGAGAACACCTCGAGATCATCAAGTCCAGCCTATTACCTAATAGCTAACAGCTCATGACTAACTCAACCATGGCTTCAAGTGTCACATCCAATCTTTTTTTGAACACTTCCAGGGGAGGGGACTCCACATTCCAATGGCAAATTGCTCTTTCTGTGAAGAACTTTCTCCTCACCTCAATCTTAAACTTTCCCTGGTGCAGCTTGAGACTGTGTCCTCTTGTTCTGGTGCTGGTTGCCTGGGAGAAGAGTCCAACCCCCACCTGGCTACAACCTCCTTTCAGGTAGTTGTAGAGAGCAATGAAGTCTCCCCTGAGCCTCCTCTTCTCCAGGCTAAACAACCCCAGCTCCCTCAGCCTCTCACAGGATTGTGCTCCAGACTTCTCCCCAGCCTTGTTGCCATTCTCTGGACATGTTCAAGTAGCTCATTTTCCTTCTGAGGAGCCCAGAAGTGGACACAGTACTCCAGGTGTGTCTTAATGAGTGCTGTGTACAGGAGCAGAATGGCTTCCCTGCTCCTGCTGGCCACACTATTTCTGATGCAGGCCAGGATGCCACTTGTTTAAACAGGCAGACTTCAAATATGAGCAGTACAATCTAAAGTGAGCTGCAGGGTTGGTTTTCTTTTTTTCCCCCATCTTCTTCTTTTTATTTTTTTCCCTTTGTAATGGAAAGAATGTGAAATTAAAAGAGTCAGCTCTAACTTCAGTGTTGTGACACAGTTCCTTTCAACTTGCCTCAGTCCCGTGAGTTCCTTGTCACCTTAATTTCTGGTTAGATTAAGACAGGTTTATAGCACTCTTCTCTGTAATTCATCTCTGAACTAATGTTGACCTGGGGCCTTGTGTCTATCTTGAGGTATGATAGTGTCATTTACTGTTAAAAGGAGCACCAAGAGACCCATTCTTTTGTCACATTTGCAGGGTCTCCACAGAAGCAGATAGTTTTCTGAAGGTTACAGAATTAACCAGGTTGGAAAAGACCTTTGAGATCATCGAGTCCAACCTATCACCCGACACCATCTAATCAACTAAACCAGGGCACTGAGTGCCTCATACAGTCTCTTCCTAAACACCTCCAGTGATGGTGACTCCACCACCCCTCTGGCAGCCCATTCCAATGGCCAATCTCTCTTCCTGGGAAGAATTTCTTCCTAACAGCCAGCCTAAACCTCCCCTGGCGCAGCTTGAGACTGTGTCCTCTTGTTCTGTCATAGGTTGCTGGGAGACAGAACAAGAGGACAGGTTATGAGAGTAGGCCCTGATCCTGCTGCTGACTTCTGCAAGTGAAATATTTTAGATGAGGACTCTTACAGGAAAGGGAAGGTTGTTTACAGCAGCCTGTGGCTTAGTGTGCCTGATAAAACCAGTGAATACTTGGCAAGTTGGATTTTTCCCCTTTTGTTTCATTTGCTTTCCCTATCTTCTGGTTGGTAGAAGGTTTTACTTTTTTTGTTTGATTTTATTTTTTCTGTGTATTATTTTATTTTATTTTGGTTTGCTTTGTTGTATTTTATTTTGGTTCATTCTATTTTACTTGGGTTTAATTTGTTTTGTTTTATTTTAGTTTACTGTGCCTTATTTTATTTCATTGTACTTTATTTTATTTGGTTTCATTTTATTGTGTTTTATTTTATTTTATTTTGGTTTATTTTATTTTATTTTGTTGTGTTTAATTTAATTTAATTATATTCTGTTGCACTTTGTTTTGTTTTATTTTATTTGGCTTTATTTTATTTAGTTTAGGTTTATTTTTGTTTTATTTTACTTTGTTTTGGTTTATTTTATTTTGTTTTATTATAATTTTTTTGGGGTTCATTTTATTTTGTTTCATTTGGTTTTACTTTATTTTATTGTACTTTAGTTTTATTCCATTTTGTTTTGTTTTACTTTAAAATTATGTTGCTTATGCTGTCTTGTTTTATTTTATGTTGTTTTATTTTATGTAGTTTTATTTTATGTTGTTTTGTTTTATGTTGCTTTGTTTTATGTTGCTTTGTTTTATGTTGGTTTTGTTTGTTTTGTTTTATTTTGTTGTGTTTTACTTTATTTCATTACTTTAGTTTCATTAATCATCAGTAATTTGTTTTTTTAACCCAGATGTTTTAATTTTGTGTGACTGAAGCTTCCTTATTCAATGCCAGTGTCACCCTCCACATCACAGTGTTACCAGTCATATTTCCCTGGCAAACTTGTTTGCAGCCACTCTGTTCCCTAAACCAGGATACCGTGTAAGTCAAATGAAGACTGACATCTTTGTGCACTCTCAGTTTGATAAACTATCTCAGCTTTTAGTCACAAAATTTGCCTGATTTAATCTGGGCTCTACCCCCTCCCTCTCCCACTAAAAACCTTTGCTTTAATGTGCAGGTGAATCCAAAAATAAGTTGCCTGGCTCAGTAGCTCTTTGACATTTTCTCTGAGGAAAACCACTGGGGGAAGTAACGCTAAAAATGTTGAATCTTCACTCTTAGCCACATCACACACAGACATCCCCACTGTTAAAGCACATCTTTCTCATTACTGGTGCACAGCTGACACTTCACAGTTGTGTTTGCTGCGGGAACATCATTTTATTTCTCTGCATCTTTGTCGTAATTACCAACCTTCAGAATCCGGAGTGTCAGACTTCACAAGACCAGGCGCTCCCTGTCATTTAACTGAGCTCTCAGAATTTGTATAGAAAGTGCAATTTTGCTGTCAGGGTTTCTGTCACAAAATGAGAACTATTGTTTCAGGATTCGTGGTTGTTTATGGGCTTAAACTTAAGAGGTGGCTTTGTCTCCTAGGTCTCCCCACATGGTATTTCAAAGATTTCCTGAGGTACGCAAGGACAGTGCTTTTCCTGCTTCATGTTTCGTCTCCTGATCTGAAATAGACTCTGAGAAAATTGCCATAGAGGATATTACCTACCTGGGTCTTTTGGAAGGGGGACGAGATAATGCACGCGCTTTAGAAGCCTCACTGATTTCTAAACGTGATAAAAAGAGTTCCTCTTTGGGTTTGTGTCACTTTTTCCCCCTGGAGAGATGGAACCTGTCTCTTCCAGCATTGCAAACAGGTAGGAGGTAATGCCTCTTTCACTTCTCCTCTTTTTTACTTTGCTGGGTGCTCATCAAATCTTCCATCCTTCTCCAGCTTTTCTCTGGTCTTTCTGACTTTTCAGTCCTATCCATTTCATTCTATTCCCCCTAAAACAAAACTAAACAAACAACGTGGATAGCCTTAGCTGGCAGACAAGCTTGTGCTTATTTGCCATTCCTTCCCTTCCCATCTTCCCACAGCTGTCTGCTCCTCCAATGTAATGGAAACCTGCTCTTGTGTGATCATTGCTGGTCCTGTGTCATAGAATCACAAAATGCTTTAGGTTGGAAGGGACATTTAAAGGTCACTTAGTCCAAACCTCCCACAGTGAGCAAGCACATCTTCAATTAGATCAGGTTGCTCAGAGCCCCATCTGACCTGACCTTGAATCTTTTCAGGGAAGGGGCTTCTCTCACCTCTCTGGGCACCCTGTTATTAAACAATGTATAGCAATGGGTGCCTGTTTTGTGTGCTTATGCACAGGCAGACAAACCACAAGGCAATAAATCACATTTCATATAACCAGATGCAGCTCTGATCATTAAGAAAAAAAATTCTTTTACCTACTTAGATCTGTATTTATTTCAGACTAGTTTAATTCTCATTTACACTATGGACATTTCATATCACTCTGTCACTGGGGACATAAATTATTTTTAGATACCAATTGCCCCACTGCAATTGTTGAACAATAATAGAAATTGCTCAACTATGCTTCCAGCATAGGATGAAGTGAGTGTAGTGTAAATGGCAAGTATGGCCATTTACTTTTCTTTATAGCCAAGCTGGCTCACTCATCCTTAGTTTAAGTGATAGTTCAAGCTGTGAAAGAGTTGTTACCACACTCATCATTTTTATTATGTAGGAAATGGTCCCTTTGGTTAATTGGATTTGGAAAATTTGCTGAGCATTCAGGTGAACCTCCATGAATGCTGGTAATATTGTGATATCCCACAAATATCTGTCAGCTGTCCACATTCTAACTAAGCCTTCCATTTTCTGTAGTTTTGAGCTCAGAACTGCAGAAAGAGCCCTTCCTGTAGTCCATTTGTACTTGACCACTGTACTATATTTTACGGAGTGAATGTTGTGCTATTGTAGTCCCTCTTCACCAATACATCTTCGTATTGTATCAGAAACAGTGTAGTCAGCAGCACTGGGGAGTGTTTAATCGGTAGTGGTGAGGACACACCTTGAATATTGTGTTCAGTTTTGAGCCCCTTGCTGCAAGAAGTACATTGAGGTGGTGCACCATGTCCAAAGAAGGGCAACAAAGCTGGTGAAAAGTCCATACCAGGAGTAGTGTGAGGAGTGGCTCAAGGAACTGGGGCTGTTTACCCTGGAGAAAAGGAGGCTAAGGAGAGACCTTCTGGCCCTCCACACCTTGAGTACTGTGTCCAGTTCTGGGCCCTTCAGTTTAAGAAGGACATCAAGACACTTGAACGTGTCCAGAGAAGGGCAACAAGGCTGGGGAGAGGCCTTGAGCACAAGCCCTATGAGGAGAGGCTGAGGGAGCTGGGGTTGTTTAGCCTGGAGAAGAGGAGGCTCAGGGGTGACCTCATTGCTCTCTACAACTACCTGAAGGGTGGTTGTAGCCAGGAGGGGGTTGGTCTCTTCTCTCAAGCAACCAGCACCAGAAAAGAGGACACAATCTCAAGCTGTTATAGGGGAAGTTCAGGCTTGAGGTGAGGAGAAAGTTCTTCACTGAGAGAGTAATTTGCCATTGGAATGGACTGCCCAGGGAGGTGGTGGAGTCACCACCCCTGGATGTGTTCAAGAGGGGATTTGACATGGCACTTGGTGCCATGGTCTAGTCATGGGGTCTGTGGTGACAGGTTGGACTCGATGATCTTCGAGGTCTCTTCCAACCTTAGTGATACTGTGATAACTCCCTAAAAGGAGGTTGGTGCCAGGTGAGGGTCAGTCTGGTGTCCCAGGTAACGAGAAATAGAACAATGGAAAATGGCCTCAGGTTCCACCAGAGGAGCTTTAGGTTGGACGCTAGGAAAAATTTCTTCCCCAAAAGTCCCTGTGGAGGGAAGTGGTGAAGCCACCATCCCTGGAGGGTTTAAAAACCAGGCAGATGTGGTGCTGAGAAGCATGGCTTAGTCTGAACCGAAATGATTTTGTGACTCTACAAAATACATAATGAGATTGATTTGCTTTTCAGATGAAGACATTCTAAATCTATTCCTTAATAGTCTGTAACTGCATGGAAGAAATTGGTAGGTATCTCAGCAGTACACCTAGTAATCAGCTTCCAGTAGCCTTATTCAAGACCTACCAGCCTCACCGTGGGGCAGTGTTTCATGTGTCTGACCTTTTGAATCTTCTCTGCCATTTAGAAGCAAGACCACAGGGGGTGAAAAAACCCAACAAAACAAAACAAAAAGAAAACAAATACAAAACAGAATTTCTCAGGAACTTGATTTTCTGGTTTATCCATTGCAGGTTCGGTCTAAAAGCCTTCAGAGGCATTAGGATACTTTCAATTGACTTCAGTGGGTTTTGGATTAAGACTTCAGGGAACACAAAACAGCAGAGGAGAGTCTATCTTTCCCTCTCACAATAATAAAAAGCAGTCCTAGCAAACTATAAAAACCTTCTGTGACTTCCCAACCATTCTCACTTCAGGAAACTGGGGAAAAGAAACTGTAATCTTCTAATGAGGCAAATAAAAACAGAAGAAGAATAGGTAAGTTAAATGTTAATCTCCATTTTATCACGCCCAATTATTAGTGCATGACGGTGATCTATATGCTGTAAAAATGACATCCTCCACAATACAACAGGGATGGTTTAAGCTACCTTAAATCACTCAATCTGCAATACATCTGAAATGTTAATTAAGCAAGTTTTTCATCCTCACCTCTGCTCTGCTGGCTTTAGTGAAAGCTTGTCTGCCAGGGAGAACTCTCTACAGGTACCGCCAATTCTGTTTGAAGTTGGTGATCTGGGTTTGGCTCATAACATTCACAGTAGATTTACCTGAGAGATCAATAAAAGTGTGTTCAAAGCAAGATTGGCTTCATAGAGCCTGGGATTTTTATTAATTTATATAAACTTCCTAAAACTTTTGGTATAAAGAAAAAGGGAAAAGCCTGAAAATATTCACAATATTGTACAGCAGGGGAACGAAAATGGTACACCTGGAACTAGTTTCTCTTCTCCAAAAAACCCCCACAAAAGAGTGCACATATGAGAACAAGGAGCTGCTAGAGACACAGACAAGGTTTTCAGATATATCTGAAGCCTTCAGGTCATAGAATCATAGAATCAATAAGGTTGGAAGAGACCTCAAAGATCATCAAGTCCAAACTGTCACCCAAGACCTCGTGACTACTAAACCATGGCACCAAGTGCCACGTCCAATCCCCTCTTGAACACCTCCAGAAATGATGACTCCACCACCTCCCTGGGCAGCACATTCCAATGGCTAACAACTCTCTCTGTGAAAAACTTTCTCCTCACCTTGAGCCTAAACTTCCCTTGGCACAGCTTGAGACTGTGTCCTCTTGTACTGGTGCTGGTTGCCTGGGAGAAAAGACCAACCCCCTTCTGGCTACAACCTCCCTTCAGGTAGTTGTATGTTTCAAGTTGTGACATCTTGACTCCTCCTCCTTTTCAGGGGCTTGGAAGAACCTCATCTTGGAAACACTACTTTAAAGTGCCTTATAAAAAGCACCCCAAAATACTCTTGAAAATCTTTATTGTGGCAAGTAATTGATGAAAAACTGTTTTCTGTCAGAGATGTCATGAGAGAAGCTCAGAAGGCAAATCACATCCTGGGCTGCATCAAAAAATGTGTTGCCAGGAAATCCAGAGAGGTGATTCTTCCACTTTACTCTGCTCTGGCAAGACCTCACCTGGAATACTGCGTACAGGTCTGGAGCCCTCAATATAGGAAGCACATGGAGCTGATGGAGAGGGTCCAGAGGAGGGGCATGAAAATGATCAGGGGGTTGGAGCACCTCTCCTGCGAGGACAGGCTGAGGGAGCTGGGGTTTTTCAGCCTGGAGAAGAGGAGGCTTCAGGGAGACCTGATAGCAGCCTTCCAGTACCTGAAGTGGGCTACAGGAAGGATGGAGAGAGACTGTTTGCAAAGATCTGCAGTGACAGGATGAGAGGCAATGGCTTCCAACTAGAGAAGGGCAGATTTAGATTGGATATCAGGAAGTTGTTTACCATGAGGGTGGTGGAACACTAGAACAGGTTAAACAAGGAGGTGGTTGGAGCCCCATCCCAGGAGTTATTCAAAGTGGGGCTTGATGAGGCCCTGGGTAATCTGATCTAGTTGGGGATGTCCCTGCTGACTGCAGGGAAGTTGGACTGGATGACCTTTGGAGGTCCCTTCCAGCCTGGACCATTCCATGATTCTATGATTCTTTGCTTAAATCTTTGTAACAGACAAAATCTAAAGGCACTTCTCATCCCCAGCTGTTAAACCAAATAGCATTGCTCGGTATGGCACATGTTGATTTTGTCTTCTTCCCGCCCCCCCCCATGGTATATAGTTTAGTAGCACATAAAATCAGAATTTAAAACCCAATCAAGTAGCCAGCAAGACTTTGATCTTTAAAATGCTGGAATTATCTTTAATCAGAGGAGATTTATAAGTAGTAGTTGAATTAAAGGTGGAATTACTGCCTGGCTTTGTTCGTTTAAGTTTCGCTGCTCTTCCCACTTTACAAAAATTTTGTCTCAAATATCTCCTCTGTTCTTTGAGAAGGATTTGTAATAGGCAGTCTTCAACTTCAGAATTGGGTTAATCTTCCAGATCTTTAGTGGCAGCACTATAAGTAGCTGTGTGAGCTTGGAGACCCTTAGCAGTAAAAGAGTATTTGAAGCTCTGGGTATGTGCATTTCCAAGCCCATGGTGAACTGCCTCAAAGAGCAGGGGAAAATAAAGTCTGGAAGGAGAAATCCTTGGGTTTCATGTAGGGTCCCAGGGAAAAGCAGGCTCCTTTCTTTTGAAATTGTGCTTTTTTTTGGGGTTTCTTTATTTGTTCTCAAACATATAATGATTCTTATAATGGGATTGGGTTTGGTTGGGTTTGGTTTGGTTTGTGGGATTGTTGTTTGGGTTTTTTTTTTTTGGGGGGGGTGTGTGTTTCTTTTACTTTTTTTTTTTTTCATTGGAATAAATGGAAAAATACATTGAATTGCTTGGTTAGAAGTCTCATGGAAAATCATATTTCCTCTACAGATCTGATGAACAAAATTAGATTTGTGACAGAGATGTCCCAGTGAGGAGAGGAAAAAGAGTGTGTCAGCAGAGTGTGTCAGCAGGTGTTACAGCTGAGCACTCTTGGATTCCTTCTCTTGCTACTCAGTTAGGATAGGATAGGATAGGATAGGATAGGATAGGATAGGATAGGATAGGATAGGATAGAATAGAATAGAATAGAATAGAATAGAATAGAATAGAATAGAATAGAATAGAATAGAATAGAATAGAATTAACCAGGTTGGAAGAGATCTTTGAGATCATTGAGTCCAACCTATCATCCAACACCATCTAATCAACTAAACCATGCAACCAAGCACCCCATCCAGTCTCTTCCTAAACACCTCCAGTGATGGTGACTCCACCACCTCCCTGGGCAGCACATTCCAATGGCCAATCTCTCTTTCTGTGATGAACTTCTTCCTAACATCCAGCCTAAACCTCCCCTGGCACAGCTTGAGACTGTGTCTTCTTGTTCTGGTGCTGGTTGCCTGGGAGAAGAGACCAACCCCCACCTGTCTACAACCTCCCTTCAGGGAGTTGTAGAGAGCAATAAGGTCTCCCCTGAGCCTCTTTTTCTCCAGGTTAAGCAACCCCAGCTCCATCAGCCTCTCCTCATAGGGCTGTGATTCAAACCCCTCCCCAGCTTTTTTGCCCTTCTCTGGACACGTTCCAGTAAATCAATATCTTTCCTAAACTGAGGGTCCCAGGTTGGACATTAGCAAAGATTTCCCCACTGAGGGGTTGTCAAAGAACCAGAATAGACTGCCAAGGGAAGTAGTGGAGTCACCATCCCTGGAGGGATTTAGAAGATGTGTAGATGTGGTTCTGAGGTTTAGTGATGGCTTAGAATTACTGGCTTAATAGTTGGGCTTGTTGATCTTAATGGTCACCTCCAATAAAAAGTATTCCATGAAAGTCCAATGAAGACCAAGTGATACTGCCTGCATGGCTGAGAGCTGCCTTCCATGCATTTTGTTGCCTTTACACCTTTTATATCATGTTACTTTTTCTCCCATTCCATCTCAAACCCAGTTAAAGCAGGTGGCTCTGCAAAGGGAAACTTCTTTAAGGGAATTTTCAGGAAAAACCTTCCCCTATGGAGTGGAAGGTGTGAAGTGGGGAAGGGAATATTTAGAGAGGAGGTGACTTTATTTCTTGTCTTTTCTTTTTGAGTTTCCAAAGAAAGTGCCAGGTGTTTGTTCACTTTCCAACCCCTGCAAACGAAGTGTCAAACCTAATCCACCGAGCCCTTTGCTAACTGAACAATGCTGGATTTATCCTGCCTTACTTAGCACACAGTACCTGGATACTTTGACTACTTCAGAGGATTATGGCTATAATTCTTTGTGGGGCTTTATTGCACCATAGTAGGCCATAATAAGACCTTACACATTTATTTTTTTAAGGGAAAAAAAGAAGATAAGAAGAAAAGAACACCCCCCCCCCAACCCTCATCTGTGAATAAAGGCTTTTATAAGCAGCCTTGCAATGCATTCTGCCTGAGTATTCCTACTGACAGTGTACTACTGGAAAAAGAAGTATTCCCATTGCCCCTTTGCAAGGAAAGGTCTAGCTGAAGCACAGTGAGCAGCAGTTTAACATTTCTTGGTTTTCCTTTTATTTATGGGTAACTGGGAGTGCTGCTCTTGTAGCTGCAAAGCAGGGCACAGTAACCCACAGATGCAATCTCCACAAAGAGAGACCTGGGAAGAACACTTCATAGACATCCAAAGAGAAGGGGGAGCCAAATCTCCCTTAAGAAAAGAGACACATTATGACTGAGTTCTGATGAAGGTGTAAGTCACTCAAACTCCTACTTCTGTATGAGAAAAGCAATCACTGTGATTCCCATGCCTGCTCCTTGGGATGGTATCTTTGTAACTTATCTAAATACACGATTTGACTCTTAATATACCTGTTCATAGTGCAGCACGTTGGAAGATGGGACTGAGGATACAGGAATCAGAGAATGGTTTGGGTTGGAAGGGACCTTAGGGTTCCATCTAATTCCAAGCCCCTTTCCATAGGTAGGGACATTTTCCACTAGACCAATTTGCTCAAAGCCTCATCCAACCTGACCTTGAACTCTTCCAATGATGAGGTATCCACAACCCCTCTGGGCAACTTTTTCCAGTGCCTCACCACCCTCACAGTGAAGAACTTCTTTCTTATGCCTGCTCTAAATCTACCTTAATTCAGTTTGAAGCCATTACTCCTCATCCCATCACTACATGCCCTTGTAAAAAGTCAATATATAGGAAAAGAAATACAAATGACCTTTTCCAATTCACTGTGTTTTGAGGTCAGGAAAGGGAACCATGTAGAGGGAACATTTAACCACCAACCTTATGATGTGGCAGAGGACACTGGAAAGTGTCCTCTAAGTGCCGGGTTCTACACATTGGCAACAGCAATCCCATGCAGTGCTACAGGCTGGGGTCAGAGTGGCTGGAGAGCAGCCAGGCAGAGAGGGACCTGGGGGTACTGGATGACAGTAGGCTAAACATGAGCCTGCAGTGTGCCCAGGTGGCCAAGAAGGCCAATGGCATCCTGGCCTGGATCAGGAACAGTGTGGCCAGCAGGAGCAGGGAGGTCATTGTGCCCTGTACTCAGCACTGGTTAAGCCACACCTTGAGTCCTGTGTCCAGTTCTGGGACCCTCAGTTTAGGAAAGATGTTGAGATGTTTAGGAGGAGACTGGATGGGGTGCTTGGTGCCATGGTTTAGTTGATTAGATGGTGTTGGGTGATAGGTTGGACTCGATCTCAAAGGTCTCTTCCAACCTGGCTTATTCTATTCTATTCTATTCTATTCTATTCTATTCTATTCTATTCTATTCTATTCTATTCTATTCTATTCTATTCTATTCTATTCTATTCTATTCTCTGCACTGAGTTTTATAGTCCAGAAGAAGGATGGATGCCATGGTTTCTTTCCAGTTCTTCTACCATGGGAAAGGTGACAAGAAAACATGACTTATTCCATTTCTAAAATTTTGGATACAGTAAGATTTTGAAGATAGCTTTGGCCTAGAATGTGTTTCAGGGCTCTAGTGTCCCATCTGAGATCTCTGGTGACCCTATCCTCTCTCTTTTCTCTGCTCGTCACTTAGCTGAAATTTCTGCTTCTACAGTGACTTCCTCAGTTCCCTTTATGCATAAACAGCTCTTCCTGAACTTCCATCCAGCTCTTACTTCCCAAGCCCTATTTATCTACCATTTCCTCCCACCAGAAAGAAAAAAGAAAGAGGCTTGG
The DNA here is from genome assembly GCA_033816785.1 of Picus viridis. NCBI lineage: Eukaryota > Metazoa > Chordata > Aves > Piciformes > Picidae > Picus > Picus viridis. The sequence continues at coordinate 5,389,052 of CM066576.1, read as the reverse complement.
GTACCATCCTATGATCATCCTGCCTTCTCTAAATTCTCTCAGCCACAGTTTTGATCCTTATTAGCTAGTACCCATGCAGGCAGTGCCTGAACACTGTTTAGGAGTTAATAATACAGAAGCCATTCCCAAGCCATTTCCAAGTGGCAGGCTTGGCTACCATCCTATGATCATCCTGCCTTCTCTAAATTCTCTCAGCCACAGTTTTGATCCTTATTAGCTAGTACCCATACAGGCAGTGCCTGAACACTGTTTAGGGGTTAACAATACAGAAGCCATTTCCAAGTGGCAGGTGGGATGCAGCCACTCTGTTTTCAGGAGGAAGAATATCTAAGCATATGGATGCAAGCTGTCTCCTCCCAGCTGGTCTCAAGGACACAGAATGAGCCCTGGCCTGTTTTGTACAGAAGGGGAGAATTCTAGGAGCAAATAATAACTTGGGGAGCAGATGTGGTTTTCTTAACATTTAACTCATTGTAGCAGCTTTTAATTCTGTGCTTGCAGTTATAATTATATGTGCTCATAGCTGACTGTATCCCTTTCTTAAAATGAAAAGAAGTGACTCATTTCACACAGAAAATATTCACAGGGGCATTTTCAGATGCTTTCTTATCCATGGTTATGTTTTTGTGGCTGTGCATCACTGTCTTTTCTTAAATGTATATCTTCCTTAGAAACATGTTAACCCTGAATCTATTTCTATATATATGCAATTTTTTTATCATACCTATAGGCATCACAATTTATTAATGAGTGAATACCTCACAGTCTTTTAACCTTTTCTGGTAAATTAAATTGCTCTCCCAATTTTCACCCTGTCACGTGATCCTCCCACCCTTGTCTAAATCTTCCTGTGCAACAAAATAGTTGACATAAGTAAGACTGCTATGCATAATTGATAGGTTCTGTGTTTAATAAATAAGTCATGTGTTATATAAGGGGCAGGATTTTCAGTTGTTAAGCAGGCCCTCTGAGTGGTAATAATATTTTTAGCTTCTGTCCAGAAGAAGAATGGAACATTTAAATCTGCTATTTCTGCTAAGAAATGGAATAGAACAGAGTAGAATATAATAGAACAGGGTAGAATAGAATAGAATAGAATAGAATAGAATAGAATAGAATAGAATAGAATAGAATAGAATAGAATCATAGAATCATAGAATCATAGAATCATAGAATCATAGAATCATAGAATCATAGAATCATAGAATCAGTCAGGGTTGGAAGGGACCACAAGGATCATCTAGTTCCAACCCCTGCCATGGGCAGGGACACCCTACACTAGATCACGCTGGTCAGAGCCTCGTCCAGCCTGGTCTTAAACACCTCCAGGGACGGGGCCTCAACCACCTCCCTGGATAACCCATTCCAGGGCTTCACCACTCTCATGGTGAAGAACTTCTTCCTCACATCCAGCCTGAATCTCCCCATTTCCAGCTTCAATCCGTTCCCCCTAGTCCTATCACTACCTGATAGCCTGAGAAGTCCCTCCCCAGCCTTCCTGTAGGCCCCTTCAGATCCTGGAAGGCCACAATGAGGTCACCTCGGAGCCTTCTCTTCTCCAGACTGAACAGCCCCAACTCCTTCAGTCTGTCCTCATAGGAGTGGTGCTCCAGCCCTCTGATCATCCTCGTGGCCCTTCTCTGGACACGCTCCAGCACGTCCACATCCCTCTTGGAATAGGGGCTCCAGAACTGGACGCAGTACTCCAGGTGGGGTCTCACCAGAGCTGAGTAGAGGGGGAGAAGCACCTCCCTTGACCTGCTGGTCACACTTCTCCTGATGCAGCCCAGGATCTGATTGGCTTTCTGGGCTGCAAGCGCACATTGAGAGCTCATGTTGAGCTTCTTGTCCACCAGCACCCCCAAGTCTCTCTCCTCAGGGCTGCTCTCCAGCCAGTCACTGCCCAGCCTGGATTTGTGCCTGGGATTGCCTCGACCCAGCTGCAGGACCCTGCACTTGGTCTTGTTGAAGCTCATGAGGTTGGCTTGTGCCCACCTCTCCAGCCTGTCCAGGTCCCTCTGGATGGCATCCCTTCCCTCCAGCGTGTCCACTGCACCACACAGCTTGGTGTCATCAGCAAACTTGCTGAGGCTGCACTCGATGCCACTGTCCATGTCACCCACAAAGATGTTGAACAAGACAGGTCCCAGGACTGATCCCTGAGGGACTCCGCTTGTCGCTGGCCTCCACTGGGACATGGACCCGTTGACAGCCACTCTTTGGGTGCAGCCATCAAGCCAATTCTTTATCCATCTAGTGGTCCACCCATCAAACCCATGTGTCGCCAGCTTGGAGACCAGGAGGTGGTGCGGGACAGTGTCGAAGGCTTTGCTCAAGTCCAGGTAAACGACATCAGTTGCTCGCCCCTCATCTATTAATGCTGTCACCTGATCATAGTAGGCCACCAGGTTTGTCAGGCAGGATTTGCCCTTGGCAAAGCCATGCTGACTATTCCCAATCACCTCTTCACTGTTCTTCTGAGTCATTAGTGCCTCCAGGAGGATCTGCTCCATGATCTTTCCGGGCACAGAGGTGAGACTGACTGGCCTGTAGTTCCCCGGTTCCTCCTTCTTGCCCTTTTTGAAAATGGGAGTAATGTTTCCCCTTTTCCAGTCTGTGGGGACTGCCCCAGGCTGCCATGACTTCTGGAATATAATAGAGAGGGGCTTGGCAACCTCATCTGCCAGTTCTCTCAGCACCCGTGGGTGTATCCCGTCGGGTCCCATGGACTTGAACACTTTCAGGTTCTTCAGGTGATCACGAACCTGAGCTTCACTTATGGTGGGCAGTTCTTCCTCCCCGTCCCTGGCATCGTCTGCCATGACACCAGGAGTGTGGCTGGAGGCCCTTGCAGTGAAGACTGAGGTAAAGAAGTGATTGAGTACCTCAGCCTTTTCCACATCACTAGTGACTAATTCACCACTTTCCTTTCTGAGGGGGCCCACACCTTCCCTAGTCTTCTTCTTGCCATTAATATACCTGTAGAAATTCTTAGTGTTCCCTTTAACCCCCTGGCTAGATTCAGTTCAAACTCTGCTTTGGCTTTCCTAACCAGGCCTCTTCCTGCTCGGGCAGCTTCCTTATATACCCCCTGTTCTATCTGTCCTTCCCTCCACTTCCTGTAGAGTTTCTTTTTAAGTGATAGTGTGTCCAGCAGCTCCTTGTTCATCCAGGCAGGCCTCCTAGCATTCCTTCCTGCTTTTCTCCTTGTAGGTATACATAGCTCCTGGACACAGAGGAGGTGGTCCTTGAATACTGACCAGCTGTCCTGGGTCCCTCTTCCCTTCAGGGCTTCATCCCACGACACTTTGGCTAGCAGATCCCTGCAGCGATCGAAGTCTGCACACCTAAAGTCTAGGGTCGTAAGCTTAGAATATGTCCTCCTGATTGCCCTGAGGATACCAAATTCAACTGCTTCATGGTCACTGCAGCCAAGGCCGTCTCTGAGCCTCACATTTGTTACCAGCCCTTCCCTGTTGGTGAGAACAAGGTCCAGCGTAGCACCTTTATAGAATAGAATAGAATAGAATAGAATAGAATAGAATAGAATAGAATAGAATAGAATAGAATAGAATAGGGTAGAGTAGAATAGAATAGAATAGAATAGAATAGAATAGAATAGAATAGAATAGAATAGAATAGAATAGAATAGCATTAACCAGGTTGGAAAAGACCTGAGATCATCGAGTCCAACCTATCATCCAACAAATTCATTCCAAACAAATTATATCTTTGGAAAGGACAATTCTGGTTGCAGAGATAAGTGAATGACATCTTAAAAGAAAAAGAACCCAAAAACATCTGCTAGACATCAAACTTCCAGAGCTGTCAGGCTTGATCCACTGTTTGTTTCAGAGCAGCAAAAAATGCCAGTGGGAAAAAACAACAACAACAACAAAAAAAAGCACAAAAAGAAAGGAAAAGAAGAGGAAGTTTTGGCACTGTTAATGAGACAGAGGTGGCTGTAAACAATAGATGCCTTATAGCTATTCTGAAACGGGAATCAAAGCTGTAATTAAATACAAAGCACTGCCAATGATAGGCTCTTTAATGTAACATATCTTAGTTGCTTTTCCTTTAGCAAATATCTTTCCTTAGACAAAAGCTGACTGACTGAAAATAAGACAAGAAAGAATGGTGCTGAAGACTGATTTTTTTGCTTATGACATACAAGTCCTGCAGTTTTAGCAGCAAATATTCTTTACTAGAACTCAGAGGAGAGCTCATTACACAATTTTGGTGGCCTCTGTCTTCAAGAGGACACAGTCTCAAGCTGTGCCAGGGGAGGTTTTGGCTGGTTTCTGTGTTCTTCATAGAAAGAGTGATTGGCCTTTGGAATGTGCTGCCCAGGGAGGTGGTGGAGTCACTATCACTGGAGGTGTTTAGGAAGAGACTGGATAAAGTACTTGGTGCCATGGTTTAGTTGATTAGATGGTGTCGGGTGATAGGTTGGACTCAATGATCTCAAAGGTCTTTTCCAACCTGGTCTGGTCTGGTCTGGTCTGGTCTGGTCTGGTCTGGTCTATTCTATTCTATTCTATTCTATTCTATTCTATTCTATTCTATTCTATTCTATTCTATTCTATTCTATTCTATTCTATTCTATTCTATTCTATTCTATTCTATTCTATATGGTGCCATGCGAAGAAATTTGTTCATGGATGAACATAGGCTTTATGTCAAACCCAAGAAAAGGCAGATCTAAGCAGCCTTTGCATCTTCTACCTGCTCTGTTCAGACTTTAGAATCATAGAATTGTTTTGCATGGAAGAGACCTTTAAGATGATCAAATCCAACTATTAATTCAACACTGCCGGCCAGCTCACCACTAAACCATGTCACTCAGCACCACATCTACATGTTTCCTAGATCCATCCAGGAGTGGTGTCACTTTGCAGAATCACAGGACCACAGAATCAGTCACAGAATGAATCACAGAATGTTAGGGGCTGGAAGGGACCTCAAATGATCATCTAGTCCAACCCTTTTAGCAGAGCAGGATCATCTACACCAGATCACACAGGAATGCACCCAGGTGGGGTTTGAATATCTTCTTTGGGCAGCTTTCTCCCAGAGAATAAGAGAAAGAATAAGGGAGGAAATACTTGATGAAACCTGAAGAGCTGAAACTTCTTCACCTTTGTATTTTCAAGTTATAAAATAACTCAAATATGTGGACACTGGATGGATGACAACATTCTTCCAAACACAGAAGTCCAAAGTGTGTTGCTTCATGAATATACACAAATGAGAACAAAGTAAAGAGAGTACTGGAAGGCAGAGCTAACTCTCATTCAACACCTTCCTGAGCTAATCAAAAGGATGCACAACTTCTGCACAGTCCTTGATCAGCTGCATGGTGCCTCCAGCCAGAATCCAGCCTATCTGTGTAAACAAAAGGAAGCCCTGAGCTAGTACTAGGAAATAGGCCAGAGGATTCGGTACAAAGAACCACAGTTCTTGTCTGGTTCAGCTTAATTCTCTTCTTGCATAATTTTCTACTTGCAAATCAAAAGAAAATAATTCAGAATCTGAGCCACTACCCTGCTATAAGCCTAAAAGATAAAGTCAAAATCTACACCACTGAAGTAAGAGTGGATGTATAAATGCAGTATAACTGGTCTGTCACGTTTGGGGCAGTGTAATAATCAAAATCAAGATGTTTCAATATAGAATAGAAACAATAATTCTTCTAAATTACAAGAGGAGCAGAGTCTGAAGGAAAAACACCCAATTATTCCCATTTAACTCAAAACAACTCTATTACAGAATATGACCCTGGAGAAGCTCCTCCGCAAGGGAAGATATTCACCAACTGATTCTGCTTTCAGAAACAGTGGAAGTAATGAAGATGGTTTGTCATAGTTTGAAGTGACGAGTTTGGACTTTCTGATGTCTAATAGAGTGCAAGCAGTGAGATTTCCCAGCTGCTGGGGTATGTAGTACCTCTTCCCTGCAGATTGGCTAATAATCACTTCTTGAGGTTGTGCTGCAGCTGTCTCTCTAGGAAATCACTGGAAAAAATGTCACTGAGCCAGGCAGTGACATTTCTGGGACCTGACAATCTCTCAAATTATGCTGACAATAGCAAATATGTCAAAAAGTCATTAGGGAGAGACTGACCTGTGAAAGCATACACACATAGAATCATAGAATTGTCAGGGTTGGAAGGGACCTCAAGGATCATCTACTTCAACCCCCTGCCATGGGCAGGGACACCTCACACTAGAACAGGTTGCTCAGAGCCTCATTCAGCCTGGCCTTAAAATCCTTCAGGGATGAGGCTTCTACCACCTCCCCGGGCAACCTGTGCCAGTGTCTCACCACCTTCATGGGGAAGAACTTCTTCCTAACATCCAATCTGAATCTACCCATTTCTAGTTTTGTTCCATTCCCGGTAGTCCTATCACACTTGACATCCTAAAATGTTCCTCCCCAGCTTTCTTGTGGGCCCCCTTCAGATACTGGAAGGCCGCAATAAGGTCTCCTTGGAGCCTTCTCTTCTGCAGACTGAACATCATACACAGTCTCAGCTAAACTGCATTAGCCACAGATCCTCATAAGAACTAGGCTTGGAGTGTTGGTGACTTCAAAGTGCAGAAATGGCTTTTAGGCAGAAAAAAACAGCACCCACATCACCTGTTTTATTGCACCCAGGGGCAGAAACATCCCTGAAGAACAGTGGTCTGTGAAGGACCAAGCTGAAGGAGAGGAACAGGATTAAGAAGGGAAGAGCTAGACTCTGCTACATTTATGAGCACAACCTCCTGCTCCATCCTGCACATCACCAGAAGGATTAGGACAGGCAAAGTGTGGCACACAACAACTAAATGGATGTATGAAATTAGGAGAATGGAGAAGGGGTATTTATTACAATGGAGAAGGGGTGTTTATTACTGAAGTTCAGTCTGAGTAAGGGGGGAAAGATGTTTCCCTACATTTTTGTTCAGTAATCAGAAGTTTGTGTTAATTGGCACTAAGTTAAGTTAATAAAATTTGAGACTATTTCACCTGTCATCCCTTTTTCTACTCTCCAGCTTCTAAGGGAGAGTGTTGCAATTGCAGAAGTCATTCTTTGTGCCCCAGTTAGGAATTGCTTGGTGTTTGCCAGCTTGCTAACTATCAATGCCTGACTGCACACTTCCCTTGGAACCCAATGGGTGGCTTTACTGCTGCTGTTAAATAAAACAGGACAGAGAGTGATTTCCCATACCCAACTACTATGAACTCTCCTGGTTCCCTGCTGGCATGTTTTCTCTCAAAGCTGTGGTCTGTACCAATAAGAAATCTTTCAGACAAAGCCTAAGCATGTCCTGGGAAGAGCATGTGACATCCCATCCCTCTTGGAGAATGTGGGCCAAAATGTTGCAGGTTTGACTTCCTTCCTTACAAGGTACTCCAATACAGCACAACAGGCTTTGAAACCTCAAAGATTGCTGCATGCCTTTCTGTTGCATATATGCAGCATTTCTTAGTTTCATGCCAAGAAAACATCATTGTGGTGGTGAACATTTCTGACTGAAAACCAAACATTCATACAGGAGATAACTGTACACCTCGGAGTTCTAGGGTGCTCCATTTAGAGGCCCTTTGTGTGCCAGAGGCAAGTGGAAATTAGAGTGAACATTACCAGCCTTGACTTCAGGGCCAAATAAAAGAGGGACTCTATAGAGAACAGCTTTGCTACCTCACAAGCATTTGTGTTGATAATCTCACAGTTTTGCTCCTGAATAATAATTCAAGTGAGGGGCTGGCACTAAGAGCTTTCTCTTGAACTCACATCAAGGTTGCTCTCACTTTCACTTAATCGTTTTGATGGCCAGAGATTATCTTAGTCTCTCATTCCTTCACATGCTATTGTCTACAGAATTTAGTGTGTGCCAGTAACCTTGATTTGACAGGAGGCTCTTATTGACTTGCAACCTCTTAACCAACAGTTAGGGTGAGTGGCTATTCTAAAAATTAAGGGTTTGGGGAATTTGAATCCTAAACACTACTGACAGTATCTCTGAGATTGTTACATACAATGCAGTGGGGAAGCAGCTGGCTATTATCCTATCAATTAAATTACATTGGCAGTACTGTGCAATGTCTTATCTGACCTTTAGATGCTCATGCAAGAGGGAGCAGGTTTTATGCAACTCCTCCCTCCTACCTGGAAAGTCTGAGCAAAAGTCTTCCATATTCTAATGTAACTCAGAGGGCACAAATTCCTTTGTTTAGGCAACCGATGTGAGGCAGCATCTGTTCATAATCATCATAGAATCATAGAATCAATAAGGTTGGAAATGACCTCAAAGATCATCAAGTCCATATATGTCACAGAATCACCAAGGTTGGAAGAGACCTCAAAGATCATCAAGTCCAATCTGTCACCACACAGACCTCATGGCTAAACCATGGCACCAAGTGCCACGTCCAATCCCCTCTTGAACACCTCCAGGGATGGTGACTCCACCACCTCCCTGGGCAGCCCTAATGACTCTGAGCACTTAACATGGCTATGTTTGGAGCTGAATCTCATTTAGTTTTCTTAACCTT
>CM066576.1:5178011-5378011 GCA_033816785.1 Picus viridis | reverse complement strand
TCCCTTCCCCTCCCAAACCTTCCCTTCCCAAACCTTCCCTTCCCAAACCTTCCCTTCCCAAACCTTCCCTTCCCTTCCCAAACCTTCCCTTCCCTTCCCAAACCTTCCCTTCCCTTCCCTTCCCTTCCCAAAGCTTCCCTTCCCTTCCCAAACCTTCCCTTCCCTTCCCTTCCCAAACCTTCCCTTCCTCACGGGCTGTATGTTAGTGCATCTCATTGCAATATTGATAGGGTCATAGTGTTGAGCTCAATGAGAGCTGTGTCTGAGGAAGTACATGCTGCTGCTGAAGTATATGTCTGTCAGCTTAGTCTGAATCTGGCAGGTCTTAGCTTGAATGTTTGTGTGTTCAGTGTCACTATGACTGTACATTGAAACACCTGTGTCAGATCAATCCCACCCTCTAACTGCTAAGGAAAACAGCATGAGAATGTAACAACTGTATGCTGCACTGGTTAGGCCACACCTTGAGTCCTGTGTCCAGTTCTGGGACCCTCAGTTTAGCAAGGATGTTGACTTGCTGGAATGGGTCCAGAGAAGGGCAACGAAATTGGTGAGGGGTTTGGAACACAAGCCCTGTGAGGAGAGGCTGAGGGAGCTGGGGTTGCTTAGCCTGGAGAACAGGAGGCTCAGGGGTGACCTTATTGCTCTCTACAGCTACCTGAAGGGAGGTTGTAGACAGGCGGATGTTGGTCTCTTCTCCCAGGCAGCCAGCACCAGCACAAGAGGACACAGTCTCAGGCTGCACCAGGGGAGATTTAGACTGGATGTTAGGAAGAAGTTCTACAGAGAGAGAGTGATTGCCCATTGGAATGGACTGCCTGGGGAGGTGGTGGAGTCACCATCATTGGAGGTGTTCAGGGGGAGACTTGATGGGCTGCTTGGTGCCATGGTTTAGTTGTTGGGTGGGTTGGATTGGTTGATAGGTTGGACATGATCTTAAAGCTCTCTTCCAATCTGGTTTATTCTATTCTAATTATTCTATTCTAAAAGTACTAAAGCATCTAGGAAAGGTTTATTAATATTTAGCAAAACTAATCTGTTTCTCACTAGCCAAAACATGCACATCCAGCCCTTTTGGGAAGACAGCTTTGAAGATTCACTAAGTTGAATTGAGGTTTTCTGTACTATATGTAACCATTCGGATTCTCTCTGGGCTAAATCCTATTCCATAAATTTGAAGTCAACCTTTGAGACTTGGGAGATCATTAGAGGGTTTGTGTATGTTTTCTTCATTCTGTTTTTCCAGATAGACCAAATGTAGTCACTTTATAGATGGGAATGTGATTTAAATAATATGACTTTGCTAACATTACATTCTGAATTTATCTTTATTAAGGCTGCATTTTAATTTCATTCCATGTATCCTCATTAAGCAACTGTTTGCTCCCTCAGGCATTTTATTCAAGCTAACTTTTAATCTACCTATTGCTACTCAAAGCTGTAAAAGTTAAAGCCTATTTGAAGTTTTATTTGGAAATCTGTTAGATTCCCTCTCCCCGCTCCCCCCTGTATAGAACTGCAGGCTTTCTGCTTTTGCTGGAGATGGTCTATTTTCCCTACATAACCTGATAAATAATAAATTAACTAACACATAGTCACATTACTGTTTTGTATGTACAGCCCTGATCTCCAGAAAACTATGTATTAGCTACAATAGCAATTTATTTTACATTACTATTGCAGAAGCTCTGTCTAATCAGCTGTCTGAAATCATAGTATCATAGTATCAGTCAGGGTTGGAAGGGACCACAAGGATCATCTAGTTCCAACCCCCTGCCATGGGCAGGGACACCCCACACTAGATCAGGCTGGCCAGAGCCTCATCCAGCCTGGTCTTAAAATCCTGTCACCAAAGCATTCAGATGTTGCATAGCCATTGAAATTATCATTGAGTGGGCCTAAAGGACATAGACATGCCCCCCCCCCCCTGCTTCTATTGATTTGAAGTTCTGAATATTGCAAAATGCTTTAAGATGACAGGTGATGGAATAGAATAGAATAGAATAGAATAGAATAGAATAGAATAGAATAGAATAGAATAGAATAGAATAGAATAGAATAGAATAGAATAGAATAGGATTGGATTGGATTGGATTGGATTGGATTGGATTGGATTGATTGGATTGGATTGAAATTGAATTGAGTTGAATTGGAAGAGACCTTTGAGATCCTTTGAGTCCAACCTATCATCCAACACCATCTAATCAACTAAACCATGGCACCAAGCACCCCATCCAGTCTCTTCCTAAACACCTCCAGTGATGGGGACTCCACAACCTCCCTGGGCAGCACATTCCAATGGCCAATCTTTCCATGAACAATTTCTTCCTCACCTTGAGCCTAAACCTCCTCTGGCACAGCTTATGACTGTGTCCTCTTGTTCTAGTGCTGGTTGCCTGGGAGAAGAGACCAACCCCCACCTGCCTGCAACCTCCCTTCAGGTAGTTGTAGACAGCAGTAAGGTCTCCCCTGAGCCTCCTCCTCTCCAGGCTAAGTAACCCCAGCTCCCTCAGCCTTTCTCCACATAGGGCTATGCTCCAAACCCTTCCCCAGCTTTGTTACTCTTCTGTGGACACATTCCAGCAAGTCAGCATCTTTCCTGAACCGAGGGTCCCAGAACTGGACACAGGACTCAAGGTGTGGCCTAACCAGTGCTGAGTACAGGGGCACAATGACCTCCCTGCTCCTGCTGGCCACACTGTTCCTGATAGAGGCCAGGATGTGTTCAGTGAATGTCCTTTTATCACATAATGTCCCATAATGTGATTTCTCTGGACATGGCAGCATATGCATCACACACAAAATCTTTTTTTATCATGGTGCACTCAAAAAATGGAAGTTCTTCTTGTGCTATATATAGTGCTTACAAACTTAAGGCATAGGTTTTTGACTACAGGGATCCCAGACACATCTCTGGGAAGTATTAAAAACACCCAGCATAGGTTAGGTCACAAAAATGATCAGAGGGAACACCTCTCCCTTGAAGAAAGGTTGAGAGACTTGGAGTTGTTCAGCCAGGTGGAGAGAAGGCTCCAGGGAGGCATTAGTGTGGCCTTCCAATATCTAATGGGGGCCTTTAAGAAAGGTGGAGACAATCTTCTTAGCAGGGCCTTTTGTCTCCTATGGAGACTTTCAAGACCCATCTAGATGCATTCCTGTGTGACCTGCATTAGCTTCTATGGTCTTGCTCTGGCAGGTGAGTTGGACTCGGTGATCTCCAGAGGTCCCTTCCAACCCCTAACATCCTGTGATCCTGTGACAGGTCAAGGGTTGACTGCTTTAAACTAAAAGAGAGGAGATTCAGACTAGATATGAGATGACTTTTTTTGCAATTAGTGTGGTGAAACATAGGCACAGGTTGCCCAGAGAGGTGGCACATGCCACACCCTTGGAAACATTCCACATGATGTTGGATGGGGCTCTGTGCAACCTGACATAGGTAAAGATATCTCTCTTCACTGCAGATGACCTTTAAAGTTCCCTCCCAACTGAAAACATCCTATAATACTATGATTCATTCTGGGATTCTAAAATTGCAAAACATGTTCCTGTTATCTTGGAACATGGATTTGGACTTTGTGTTTGCTCTCCCAGTGCCCTCATCATCCACCTTTTGTCTTTGATAGCTGCAATGGCTGTCATGGTAACTGAGTCTTGAATGTTGGCATCACACAAGTCAGGATATAGATATGACAATGTGCAGCAACAGTAGGTGAGCTATCACACTCCTGTTTCCTTTCTCTTCCATCACCTGCATTTACCAGTGACAGGATAAGAAACAAAGGGTACAAGCTAGAACATGGGAGGTTCCACCTTTACATGAGGCAACACTTCTTTGTGATGAGGGTGATGGAACACTGGAGCAGGCTGCCCAGAGAGGTTGTGGAGCCTCCTTTCTAGAGACTTTCAAAACCCTCCTAGATGTGTTCCTGGGCAGACTTCCCTAGGTGACCCTGCTTTGGCAGGGGGGTTGGACTCTGATCTCTGGAGGTTCCTTCCAATCCCTGACATTCTGCGATTCTGTGATTTCTCCAAGTATAATGCAGTCCATGTCACTGCATGTTTACCTAGAGAAACCAAATTGTTTCTGCTTGGCTTGAGGTAATCCTTCATTCCCAGAACTTACATAGTCTACTGTTACTGACTGCTCTCAAACTAAGTTATTGTTTTATTTCTCTAGCTCAGCATTTCGTGTTTTGAAAAGCTGGGTGCTACCTTCAGCAAAAAAATAAATAAAACCTCTAAAGTAGGTCAGGAATCAGAACCAAAAAAGCTGCTCAAGGCAGACTCAGATCTGTGGGTATTTGCAATTTTAACTCACTGGTTGTTCAAAACATAACTAAAGCTCATGAGCATACAGCATAAACAGCAGCAAGCAAAATTTGTTTGTCTTATAGGTGTCTGCATTGGCCTTAATTATTCCCTGCTTGGTGATATAGGCATTAAAATGTGTAGAATTATAGTGAGATATAAATAGATATAAACTACACAAACAGATCTTGTTGTGTTCCCCCCCCATCACCCATTTTTCCTTTGTGGAACTTATTTAATGTCATATACCCTTTCATTTTTGACAAGATTCCCTTGCAGGTGATGCTCAGGGTTCACTACTGCAAATGGTTCTTTTAAATAAAGACAATTCTGCTGAGAGCTGTGAGATAACCTGCACACTTGTAACTGCTGCAGTGAGGACACTGCAGGCACTTACCAGGAGGAACAGCAGGGAAAAGGAAAGGAAAATGCCTGTGTTGGTTAAAAAGCCATCTTTTTAATTTACTGCACCATTCTTAAAGAGTAAATGTTACTTCTCCATTGCTGCACCTTTCCAAACTTCACTCCTCAGCCTAGTAATAAGAAAGCCAATCTCAACAGTAAAAGTAGTACAAGTGCTACTAGTTGGACGTCACAAGTGAATCATAGAATCAACTAGGTTGGAAAAGACCTCAGAGATCATCAAGTCCAACCCATTACCTAATACCTAACACCTCATGACAACTAAACCATGGCTCCAAGTGCCACATCCAGTCCTTTTTTGAACACCCCAGGGATGGATACTCCACCACCTCCCTGAGCAGCACATTCCAATGGCCAATTACTCTTTCTGTGAAGAACTTTCGCCTTACCTCGAGCCTAAACCTCCCCTGGCACAGCTTGAGACTGTGTCCTCTTGTTCTGTCACAGGTTGCCTGGGAGAAGATACCAACCCCCACCTGGCTACAACCTCCCTTCAGGTAGTTGTAGACAGCAAGAAGGTCTCCCCTGAGCCTCCTCTTCTCCAGGCTAAGCAACCCCAGCTCCCTCAGCCTCTCCTCATAGGGCTGTGCTCTAAACCCCTCCCCAGCTTTGTTGCCCTTCTCTGGACACCTTCCAGCAACTCAACATCTTTCCTAAACTGAGGGTCCCAGAACTGGACACAGGACTCAAGTTGTGGCTTAACCAGTGCTGAGTCCAGGGGCAGAATGACCTCCCTGCTCCTGCTGGCCACACTGTTCCTGATGCAGGCCAGGATGCCATTGGCCTTCTTGGCCACCTGGGCACACATTTTAAGGCATCATTTCCAAAAGAAAACTGTCAGATTTTGCTCTTGGAATGATTGTTTAAAAGAAATTCTGCTTCCCATTTTGACTCTGAGATACCAGGTAGTCAAAATTTCTAATGTTTTGTGAGGGGAGAAGAATTTCTCTGACTTCCCTTCCCTCAGTTATGGCTGAAAAGATAATTAGAATAGATTTTCTTAACCAAAATGTCATGACCTTATATATAATCAGGCCAGAAATGTTCTACAGGAAGACCACAGAATCACAGCACAGTAGGAGTTGGAAGGGACTTCTGGTAGACATCTAGTCCAACCGCCCTGCTAAAGAAGGGACACCTAGAACAGGTGGCACAGGAACCTGTCCAGGTGAATTTGGAATCTCTATAGAGAAGGAGGCTCCACAGTCTCTCTAGGCAGTCTGGCACAGGGTTTCATCACACTCATGGCAAAAGAAGTTTTTCCTTACATTTAGGTGGAACTTCCCGTGTTCCAGTTTGCACACATTACCCCTAGTCCTGTTGCTGGCCACCACTGAAGAGTCTGATCCCATCCTCTTGACATCCACTCATTAGATATTGATAAGCATTTGGAAGATCCCCCTCAGTTTCTCCTCATCATCTTTGCAGTACTCCATTAGACTTTCTCCAGAATCACAGAATCACTGTGTTTGGAAAAAACATTTAAGACCATCAAGTCCAACCATTATCTAACTTTATCAAGGGCACTACTACATCATATCCTTGAGTACATCCTTGTCTTTCAGTAACTGGGGAGCCCAGAACTGGATGCAGCACTTTGGAGGTGGCCCCACTAGGGCAGAGCAGAAAGGGAGAAGAATCTCACATTCTTCTTAATGCACTTCAAGATGCTATTGGCCATGAGAGATGTGCCTATTGGAGGTGCTGTTATCAGCGAATGTGAAGGTGCATAGTAATAAACAGGAAAAGTAAGTTTCCAAATAATTAGGTATTTTCATCCTGGAACTGAAAAGTAAATCTGGGGTTAGCGTTACAGTTTGAGGTCAGGATTCTCTTTACCTAGTTGTTTTTTTAATTCCACTTCAGATTTTTGCAACATTTTGCTTTAGCCTTCACAAAATCTGCCTTCCTACTTTGCCCTTTCCTGTTGTTGGTTCACATTGCAATTCCCTTAAGGAAAATGAAATAGATACAAGACTGCAAAGTCCTGAATGCTTCCACATCTCTTTGCCTTTTGAACCTTAATTCTGAAACAATTCCAATCTGGAAAATGATCAAAACATATTGTGATAACATCTCTTAATGCCTACTCTAAGCAAGGATCCAGCTGACATAGTATAAAACTGTGGCTAGGGGTTGCTGACTCCTCTCCCCTACTGCCAAATTTCCTTTACCACACCAAGAACAATGTTAGTAAAGGAACCAGAAGGCTGGACAATGAAAGGAGGTTTTGTTCAAACCTCCCACTGATACTGAGCTTCACAGGTAATAAGCAGGACTGGCCTGAGGCCAAAAATAAACTTTTTATTTGGCTCTCTCAGCAAAGGAAACTACTGCTGCAACACAGGACTTCAGCAACTTTTCCCTGAAGCTAATGAAATTTCATTCACCTCAGGACTGTTAAAATGGATTCTAGAAGATGGTAGAACTCAGGCCACTCAGGTTTTCTTTCCAAGTCCTATCAGCAGATGATGAAGAGTTGTTTTACATTAAATCAGAAATTATGAAAGGGGTATCACCATCACTGGAGGTGTTTAGGAAGAGACTGGATAGGGCACTTTGTGCCATGGTTTAGTTGATTAGATGGTGTTGGGTGATGGGTTGGACTGGATGATCACAAAGGTCTTTTCCAACCTGGTTAAGTCTGTTTTCTGCCACACCAGCTCAGCTGAAAGTAAAGAATTCCAGTTCTCTTTTTGGTTTTTCTTTGTAGTATCTCCTATAGCTACATGGATAAACCTAATTGTGCACATCCCCTATGTAGAATAGAATGGTGACTCCACCACCTCTCTGGGCATCCCATTCCAATGGCCAATTACTCTTTCTGTGAAGAGTTTCTTCCTAACATCCAGCCTAAACCTCTCCTGGCACAGCTTGAGACTGTGTCCTCTTATTCTGGTGCTGGTTGCCTGGGAGAAGAGACCAACCCCTATCTGTCTACAACTTCCTTTCAGGTTGGAAGGAAGTCTAAGTGACATGTTAAAAATGACATGAAGGAAAGCAAAACAATTTGGCCTTTTGTCCCCCAAGTGTTTTCTTTTTTAATGTTTAAATGCAAAAAAACCTGACCCATATGAAGATATCATTCAGTCATACTGAGTTGGTGTTGGATGATGGGTTGGACACGATGATCTCAAAGGTCTCTTCCAACATGGTCTGGTCCATTCTATTCTATTCTATTCTATTCTATTCTATTCTATTCTATTCTATTCTATTCTATTCTATTCTATTCTATTCTATTCTATTCTATTCTATTCTATAATGATCTTTCTATAATGCTTTAAATTGCCAAAGTTGTGTCAGTACCAATTAGTCCAAATAATCCTCACACTTTTTAGATGCTAATAGTAACCTTGCAAAAGTCAATCAATTTGTGTGTGTGTGTATGTACATGAGGACTACAATCCCTCCATGTATTCACATGCAGAGAGTATCCAGGCATTTGTCAGTCTCTAATAAGAAACAGAAGTGACATCTGTCATGCATTCCAGTAAACACATTAAGCAAACACAATAGGACCCCAAAATGTTTACTCAAGTACCCTAATTAATTGTGACTTGCTGAAACAGAGTTTTCCCTGAATTAAACAGCAAGATCCTCCCCCTTCTGTAGCTTTTTTTTTCCCCCATGCAGTGGGGAAAAGATTTAAACTAAAGACTTTCCTTCTGGCCCTGCCAAGGTGCATTTTTCCCTCCTAGACTTGACTTAGTGTAGAAGTTGATGTGAGAGTTTGTCACGGCTGTTTTGACAGTCCGGTCATCCTAATCCAGGGATCTGGTCCCTGTGGTTTGTCAATTATCCTACTAACCCTACAGCGAGAGGAACACTCAAGGCACTGAACTGTCATCCAATAACCAAGAAATAATGTCAGCAGCCAGCGAGTAGGGATTGTGAGAGATGGGGATGCTTTTGACAACAGAGGAGCGTGGATCATTTCGGCATTTATTTTATTTATAGGCATTCGTAACAAATTAATTACACCTCGCTGCAAGGCTTCACTCTACCTTGCTGGATCCAACCCTGCATGGTGAGTGCAAGTGAGTGCAGAGATTGCAGCAAGGCAGATCCAGGCCTGGAGGTTCGATTCCCAGCCTCTTTCGCTCCCCTCCTGTGACCTTGAGCTTGTTACTTGACTCGGCTATGTTTCGATATCCCCCTGGATAAAGTGAGGATAAAAGCATCCACGCGGAAGAGCAGAGAGAACCTTAATCAATTAGTGCCTGCAAAGGACATTCAGATCGTTTAACGGAAGGTAGAATTAAAGTGCAAATTATGCTAAAGTCCTACTGAAATGAAAGGCAAGTATGTTTAAGAGGGGATTTAGATGCAGAAGGCTAGACAGCAAAAAAAATTCTAGGTGGAGGATCACAAGAGGCTTGATTCTGATGAAGTGTGTATCAGGATAATTTGGCTTAACTCTCCACTTAGTACTAACAAAGCAGGCTCTGCCCTGGATTCTCTCGGTGTAAGGTTACACTGATCCATGATTGTACCAATTAAAGCAGCTGAGAGTCTAATTTTTTGGTGCTTAAAGTCCACATACCTAGAGCTATAATGATGTGATTTTTTTTTCTCATTCCCTGAGTCTGTTTTCGCCCTGTTGTTTCTCAGTCACGGGTTTACCCTAAGCATGTTAAAGTGAGAAGATATGTCAGAAGACATGAACTAAGAGAAACAAATGAAACCCCTGAAGTCATCCTGTTTCCAAGTAAGCCACAGCACAGCCACCAAGACTGAATGATGATCAGAGGGCTGGAGCACCTCTCTTATGAAGATGGATCAAAAGAGTTAGGGCTGTTCTGTCTGCAGAAGAGAAGGCTCTGAGGAGACCTTGTTGTGGCCTTCCAGGATCTGAAGGGAGTCTACAACAAAGCTTGGGAGGGACTTTTTAGGGTGTCAGGGAGTGATAGGACTAGGGGGAATGGAAGGAAAATAGAAATGGGTAGATTCAGATGGAATGTTAGGAAGAAGTTCTTCCCCATGAGGGTGGTGAGAGACTGGCACAGGTTGCCCAGGGAAGTGGTGGAGGCCTCATCCCCGTAGGTTTTGAAGGGCAGGCTGGATGTGGCTGTGAGCAACCTGCTGTAGTGTGAGGTGTCCCTGTCCATGGTAGGGGGGTTGGAACTAGGTGATCCTTGAGGTTCCTTCCAACCCTAACAATTCTATGATTCTGTATCGATACAAGGAAAGTCTCTTGCCCCTTTAGTTTCTTAGTTTAGATCTGCTGCAGCCCTAGAAGTAAGAGGTTCAATTCTTCTACCACCTGACAGCTTTTCAAAAAACCCCAGGCTGTGAGATGGGTGAATTCACTTGGCAGCCAATTGTCACCACTAAGCTAACTTCTTTAAACTGATATACTCAGCCTTCTCATTTCCAGCAATATGGTGTGGGAACAGCCCAGTCAACATCTTATTGGAATGAACGCAGCTGATATGAAATATAAAATGTCAATGGTCTGGTTTAGGATTGCTTGCAGTAGACAGAATAATTTCAAGCTCCAGCTTGAGGTGGTTGAGAAGGTTTATTCTGGACACTAGCACAGACATGGAAAGGATAAATTTATGGTGATATTTGGAAGGAAAAGTTCATTCTGTTTTTGAGCTGTTGCAGAATCATGGGGGCTACCATTAAAATTGCTAAATATAGATAATTCAATTAATCAAAGAATTTTATCTTCTACATGACTGAAATAGGCAAATCCACTGATGAGATTTAGGGAAGTCTTGGAAGACAGAGATGCCTCAAAGTGTGTGTCTAAAATCACCACCTTCAGTCTTAGCTGTATTACTAGGGCAACAAAGAGCAACAAAGCTGGGGAGGGGTTTGGAGCACAGCCCTATGAGGAGAGGCTGAGGGAGCTGGGGTTGCTTAGCCTGGAGAAGAGGAGGCTCAGGGCAGACCTTATTGCTCTCTACAACTACCTGAAGGGAGATTGTAGACAGGTGGGGGTTGGTCTCTTCTCCCAGGCAACCTGTGACAGAACAAGAGGACACAGTCTCAAACTGTGCCAGGGGAGGTTTAGGCTGGATGTCAGGAAGAAATTCTTCATAGAAAGAGATTGGCCATTGGAATGTGCTGCCCAGGGAGGTGGTGGAGTCACCATCACTGCAGGTATTTAAAAAGAGACTGAATGAGGAACTTAGTGCCATGGTTTAGCTGATTAGATGGTGTTGGGTGATAGGTTGGACTCAATGATCTCAGAGGTCTTTTCCAACCTGATTAATTCTGTATTCTGTAGGGAATTAAATCCAGAGTCCAGCACTTTTCATGATTACATGTGAAACCAGACCCTAGATTTCTCAGTTTCTGTGTTGTCCTCAAATCTGGAAAACAGCTGGAAGCCAGCTCAGGAAAAATATTGTTCTTCAGTGATGCTTTGCTATGTGCTTATCACTTCATTGTACAAAAATCAAACCATCTTAATGCTGAAAACCTTGAAAGTATTTGCACTACACAGAAAAAAAAAGTCCCAAACCTTTGGAATAACCCAAATGAGAAAAGAGCCTGATGCAACTAAATCCAACTGAAACAGCTGGTTCTTGTAATTCTCCATAGCATTCAGGTAATTTAGGGTAACTTCTTAACTATAGAAGTATTACCTTCCCATCAAACACCAAAAGATGGGCATGCTGATAGCTTAAGGATGTTTATTATTATGTTCACAGAGAGAGTGATTGCCCATTGGAATGTGCTGCCCGGGGAGGTGGTGGAGTAACCATCATTGGAGGTGTTCAGGAGGAGACTTGATGGGGTGCTTGGTGCCATGGTTTAGTTGTTTAGGTGGGTTGGATTGGTTGATAGGTTGGACGTGATGATCTTGAAGGTCTCTTCCAACCTGGTCTGGTCTGGTCTGGTCTGGTCTGGTCTGGTCTATTCTATTCTATTCTATTCTATTCTATTCTATTCTATTCTATTCTATTCTATTCTATTCTATTCCATTCCATTCCATTCCATTCCATTCCATTCCATTCCCATTCCATTCCATTCCATGTCTGAAGATATTGAGACATAGAATCAATAAGGTTGGAGAAGACCTCAAACATCATCAAGTCCAACCTGTCACGTTAGGACTGGTGTCTGAGAGGTGGATATTTTTACAGTTAGGCAACTGGTGAAGCAATAGAGGGGAGATGGTAAACACAGCCCAGCCCTTGGCTCTCCCCACAGTGATGAGTCTAACTCTTTAATAACTCAGTAGTAGGCTTATTCCATAAACACTGAAACCTTTAAAACAATTTGCAGGGAACTTGGATTATCAATGAGAAACTTTAAACCTCTAAGACTGCTGCTTGACAATTTGTCACTCAACTTCAGCAAAACTATAGGGGAAAAAGCACAATGAATTAATGAATAGCAACAAATCCCCATGACAACATGTTACTTCATTAAAATTTTATCAGCATTCTTCCTAAGGAAAGCATGCCTTCTGTTCTATGCTGAGCTGCTTCTACAGTGTTGCACAGACAATTCACAGCATTCTGGCGCTTCAAAATTAGTTCCTGTGGAGAGTGAGCTACGCACAGACTCTCGATTGTGTCACACAGCGGTCTCCTGGGTGCCAGGATGAAGTTTTTGCCTCCATTTTTTCGTTGTTGTGGTGTGTGTGCATGTGTGTGTATCTTCTGCCTTAAACATTAATCAAGCAGTTCCCAATTGCATTCTTGGAGAATAGGTTAATTAGCTGCAAATGCAGCTCTCTGCTAATTTTCAGCAAATGCATTAAACTGCAGTTCATAAATATTTTCCTAGCAACCAAATCAAAGCGTGGAGAGGAAAATGGGTTTGTTGCTTTTGCTGGGGCTCTATCTTATGCTTCCCCCCCACTACCACTATTTTCCTTTTCCTTTCTTGTTTCCCCCCCACCCCCCACCCTGCCCTGTTTTTTGGTGGAAATCCATAAAACATAGCCATTGGTGTTCAGTGTATTTCTCAGTTCTGGATGTCAGTACCAAAAAAGAATGATAATATAATAGAAATGGTTGTTAGAAACTGGCAGTTTGCCAATAGAATGTTAAGATTTGATTAATATATATATTTTTTTTTTTCTTGCTCAGAAACACTGAAAACTTTTGTTAGAAATGCAAATTGTTTCAAAGACAATTTGGGAGGAAAAAAAAATCCCCAAATTAGTCCTAAAAATAAATAATAGCTGCTATGAATGCCAGTAACAACAGTCTCAAGCTGTGCCAGGGGAGGTTTAGGCTGGATGTTAGGAGGAAGTTCTTCACAGAAGGAGAGATTTGCCATTGGAATGTGCTGCCCAGGGAGGTGGTGGAGTCACCATCACTGGAGATGTTTAAGAAGAAACTGGATGAGGCACTTGGTGTCATGGTTTAGTTAATTGGATGGTGCTGGGTGATAGGTTGGTCTCGATGATCTCAACGATCTAGAGTGGATTATTGGTGCTGGGTTGCCTGGTTTGGTGCTTGGTTGCATGGTTTAGTTGATTGGGTGATGTTGGATGATAGGTTGGGCATGATGATCTTGAAGGTCTCTTCCAACCTGGTCTATTCTATTCTATTCTATTCTATTCTATTCTATTCTATTCTATTCTTTTTTCCAACCCAGTTAATTATTTTCCATTCCATTCCATTCCATTCCATTCCATTCCATTCCATTCCATTCCATTCCATTCCATTCCATTCCATTCCATTCCATATTAATAACATTTCCCTCACAGTATCACAATCCACTTGCTTACTACATTTATTTGGCTCTGAAAGCAACTAACAAGAGAGGTTCTGGTCCCAAATACTTTGCAAGCCAAACAGCTTTGCAATGCAAAGACCCAAGGAAGGAAACTCATTCCTAGTTTTTTTTTCACCTGTGAGTGAAGGTCTTTGAAGGATTATGGTATTGAAGTGGCCATATAATTGTGGTTTATTTATTTATTTTTAGTTAGGCAGGGGAGGTGGGATTAAATATCCATGCTTATAATGTAATATTTCTGAGCCAGATATCTTACAAAACAAACCACAGAACACCACCACACTCCTGCAAAAATAAGATCTTATGTTTTTCCTGCAAATCTACCTTCTCAGCTTATCTCTTTCCACTCAAGAATCACAGAATTAGGGTTGGAAGGGACCTCAAGTATCATCCAGTTCCAACCCCCTGCCATGGGCACAAATGCCTCACACTACATCAGGTTGCTCACAGCCACATCCAGCCTGGCCTCAAAAACCTCCAGGGATGAGGCTTCTACCACCTCCTTGGGCAACCTGTTCCAGTGTCTCACGACCCTCATAGGGAACAACTTCTTCCTAACATCCAATCTCAGAAGGAGTGACATTGGATGCTTCAGGATGGCTGTTAGCTGTATGTTACGACACCATCATGAGGAGGTTCTGGATCTCCAATGCCTGTTTGTCCTTCCTGGATTTGTTTACTGGGGCCCCCAAATTTATTTTGTCACAATTGGATGAAGTTGCAAGTATCTCATGTTGGGCTTTTTTCCCTAGTCACTAGGACAGTATGGCAGTCATTTGCAGATGCAGCTTTCACAGTATCACAGTATCACCAAGGTTGGAAAAGACCTCGAAGATCATCCAGTCCAACCTCTGACCCAGCACTGAGGGGTCAACACTAAACCATGTCCCTAAGCACCAGGTCCACACACTGCTTAAATACCTCCAGGGACAGTGACTCTAACACTGCCCTGGGCAGACCAATCTAGAATGAATAGAATAGAATAGAATAGAATAGAATAGAATAGAATAGAATAGAATAGAATAGAATAGAATAGAATAGAATAGAATAGAATAGAATTAACCAGGTTGGAAGAGATCTTTGAGATCACCAAGTCCAACCTATCATCCAACACTATCTAATCAACTAAACTATGGCACCAAGCACCCCATCCAGTCTCTTCCTAAACACCTCCAGTGATAGGGACTCCACCACCTCCCTGGGCAGCCCATTCCAGTGGCCAATCTCTCTTTCTGGGAAGAACTTCTTCCTAACACCCAGCCTAAACCTCCCCTGGCACAGCTTGAGACTGTGTCCTCTTGTTCTGGTGCTGGTTGCCTGGGAGAAGAAACCAACCCCCACTTGGCTGCAACCTCCCTTCAGGGAGTTGTAGAGAGCAAGAATGTCTCCCCTGAGCCTCCTCTTCTCCAGGCTAAGCAACCCCAGTTGCAGCTGGCACTCAGTCACTACTGGTGTCCCTTGATCAGTGCTGGGCTCCATGCTCTTTAATACCTTTATCGATGATAATCCTCTCTGGGAAGAAGTATTTCCTAGCATCCAGCCTGAGCTTATGTGAATGTTTACCAAAATCTCCTTCATTTATCAGTAGCTCCTATTCTTTTCCATTTCAGCCATCTTAATACAGATGCACCATTACCCAATATGGATGCACCATCCCTTTACAGTGTTATTTGCATCAGAGCTAAGAAGGCAAAGCCAGCTGCTGTTATAGGGCAGCACTTTTCAGGAATACAGTTAAAGCCAGACTGCAGCCAGAAGGAAGCTGAATGCGATGTACATGATGTACTTGCTGCCATACAAAGATTTAATGGTGTTTCAGGGTTCAGCAAGCTTGCAAGGATAGGTTGCAAACAGATTTGAAATGGCATGCAGCAGGGTCAGAAGCTGGGAGTCGTGATACTCTGAGAAAGGCCTCAGTGGGAAGCAGGAGATACCAGGCTGCAAGTTACCTTGCTACCTTGCTCTCTTGCAGACAACAAAATACAGGACATGAAACTGGTAGCTGCTCTCCTGTTGAAAGGCAAAATCTCCTGGTGTGTTTCTTTTGGCAGAAACATCTTTGAGTTTGGGGGGAACATCTAGTCAAGGTACGACCTGTACAGTCTGTCAGATCCTTGAGTTTGGGGAACAAATTCTAGTCAAGGCTGTGACCTGTGCAAGTCTGTCAGACCACTGAATACAACACATTGTTCTAGCCACTGTACTCTTCAACCCAAGCCATGTTTGTGTGAAAAGTGGCCAGAGAAGAGAACAAAACCCTGATTCTGAAATTACAGCTGTCATTACTCATAGACAAAGCCAAACAGTCTGTGTGCTACTCTTGGAGAAAGCAGAAGGAAAACTATTTCCTTTTTTTTCTCGTCCTTTCTTTTTTCCACTTCTGAAGACATCAATAACTTGTGAATTAAAAAGCAAGGGGAGGTGGCTTTGAGCAGGATTCAGATACAGCTGTTGTGAGGAGCATGTGGTGCTATTTAAGTTCCTTCTGAACTCTGCCTGCCTGTCTCTGTCCTGTAGTCTTTTTGAGACAGCTTTTGTTAAAGGCGAGTCATGCCAATCAGTCCTGGCAGGTGGTCTTTTTAGTTCCAGGTGTTGACAACAGGTATTTACTTTGGTCTCCCATATCCTGTATCATAAAGGAGATGGTGAATGCAGCATTTGTTGGCAGAAAATGATAGATGACATTTGCTGGCTCAACATTCTTCAGGCACCCAGCTCCCAACAGTCAGCCCAGTTCACGTGGCTCTCAGTGAGGAGGAATTCAGTGCAGATTCATTGTCCTGTGCAACCCACATGCATCTGCAGATGATCTCCACCACGATGCATACTTCAAAGAAATATTGTGCTTCCTGCCTCTTTCTAGGCTTTTTCATTAATACTATTATTATTATTATTTTCATAAGGGAGCTTTTCATTCAGGCTCTTTAAATTTATCCCTGAGATTTAATGAGTTGCACTCTATTTTAATCTTAGTCCTTTCTTCCCCCTCTTAATAGAAATCTGATGGTGAATTAGAAACAGATGCATCCCTTGCAGACATTTCCTAAAAACTACAAGATGTTTAGAAAGAATCTGCTTGCTAGTGTCTAGGACAGGACTACTGGGGATTGATAGGGATTTGTGTACCTTTATTAAATTAAATTAATTATCTCAGAGCTTCAAATTACCTCAGTGCCTGATCTTTTTATTATTCTGTTTGCCTTTTATATGCCACATTGTGTATGCCACCTTTTCTAGCCAAACCTCTATACAATACAATACACCAGGTTGGAAGAGACCTTCAAGATCATCGCGTCCAACCCATCAACCAATCCAACCCACCCAACAACTAAACCATACACCACATCAAGTCTCCTCCTGAACACCTCCAATGAAGGTGACTCCACCACCTCCACAGGTAGCCGATTCCAATGGGCAATCACTCTCTCTGTATAGAACTTCTTCCTAACATCAAGCCTAAACCTGCCCTGGCACAGCCTGAGATTGTGTCCTCTTGTTCTGGTGCTGGTTGCCTGGGAGAAGAGACCAACCCCCTCCTGGCTACAACCTCCCTTCAGGTAGCTGTAGAGAGCAATAAGGTCACCCCTGAACCTCCTCTTCTCCAGGCTAAGCAACCCCAGCTCCCTCAGCCTCTCCTCACAGGGCTGTGCTCCAAACCCCTCCCCAGCTTTGTTGTCCTTTTCTGGATACGTTGCAGCAACTCAACATCTTTCCTAAACTGAGGAGCCCAGAACTGGATACAGGACTCAAGGTGTGATACGACAAGAGGGAATGGATTGAAGGTTGAGGAGGGCAGATTTAGACTGGATGTTAAGATCAAATTCTTTACAGTGAGGGCAGTGAGACACTGGAACAGGTTGTCCAGGAAGGCCGTGAATGTGCCCTCCCTGGAGGTGTTCAAGGCTGGCTTGAAAGTGGCCTTGAATAACCTGTTCTAGTGGATGGTGTCCCTGCTCACGAGAGGCCAGTTGGAGCTAAATGACCTTTAAGGTCCCTTCCAACCCAAACCATTCTATGAATCTATAAATCTATGAATCTTGGTGTCTTTTAGCCTTTCTCATGAATTTTGCAGTCTTTCCACACTAGCCAAAATAACAGTTCTTTTTGTTGGCTATTGATCTTGTACTGACCACCTAGAGAGGGGAAGGACTCATTGAAATGGTGGCAAACACTGCAAAGCTTTCTCTAAAATGGAAAACTGTTTTGACTTTTTGCATTTTATTCTCAAAGAGAGGTCTTTCATCGATGCCAGATCAGCACCTTAGAGAGAAAAATGATGTCTTGAACAAAAAGCTTTCAAACCCTGAGGTTGGCTGTGATTTCCCCCCCCCCCTTTTTTTTTTTTCTTCTTCCCTTTTCCCTATACTTTGTAA
Organism: Picus viridis; assembly: GCA_033816785.1. NCBI lineage: Eukaryota > Metazoa > Chordata > Aves > Piciformes > Picidae > Picus > Picus viridis. The sequence continues at coordinate 5,360,195 of CM066576.1, read as the reverse complement.
ACACTTTTCTCTATAAAAGTAATGGACAGAACTCTGAGGTCTTCCATCTTTTTATAAGCAATATGGTCTAAGTATTACAATTCTCACACAAAAAAGCTATTTGTTTCTTTTTTTCTTCTCTCCCCCCCCCCCATTTTTGGATGGAAGTTACCCAGTTAGGGAATAAATGCAGAACACAAAGATGTCATTTTCTTTCTTAAACAAGGTCAGCATGATGCCAATAAGGGCATTTTAAAAGCTTTCTATTGTGCATGTGTTCATGGGGGAGAAGGAGCTGATCAATGTCCTTTCAGGTTCTCAGGTTTCTTTTTAGGACTTTTCCCTGGTCCCCTTTTATTTTAAACCCACCCCACCCCTCCTCTGTTAAAAGTGAAGTCACTATTTTATTTTTTAGAAGAGGAAATAAAACATCAGTTGCATTGTCATATCTTAGCATGGAAAATCGATTTGGTCCGGATCCGAGTTCAGGTTTTCACAAAGAAACATCTCAGCAGTACTATAAGAAAGAAACATCTGGGTACTTGCTTTGCAGGCACAGACTGGCCTCTGGCCCTGAAAACTCTGAGGCAGGGCTGCAGTTTTATTAAGAAGCCATATTATGAGCACTTAGAAACATGGAACTGTTAGGGTTGGAAGGGACCTCAAGGATCATCCTAGTTCCAATCCCCCTGCCATGGACAGGGACACCTCACACTACAGCAGGCTGCTCAGAGCCACATCCAACCTGGCCTTAAAAACCTCCAGGGATGAGGCTTCCACCACCTCCCTGAGCAACCTGTTTCAGTGTCTCACCACTCTCATGGTGAAAAACTTCTTCCTAATATCCAATCTGAATCTACCCATTTCTATTTTTCCCCCATTCCCTCTAGTCCTATCACTCCCTGACACCCTCAAAAGTCCCTCCCCAGCTTTCTTGTAGCCCCCTTCAGGTACTGGAAGGCTACAATTAGGTCTCCTGGGAGCCTTCTCTTCTCCAGACTGAATAGCCCCAACTCCCTCAGTCTGTCCTTATAGGAGAGGAGCTGCTGCCCTTTGCTCATCCTCGTGGCCCTTTTGTGGACACATTCCAGCATGTCCATATCCTTCCTATAACAGGGGCTCAAGAAATGGACCCCGTACTCCAGGTAGGATCTCAGCAGAGCAGGAGAATCATCTCCCTCAACCTGCTGGCTCTGCTTCTCTTGATGCAGCCCAGGATGTGATTGGCTTTCTGGGCTGCAAGTGCTCATGTTGAGCTTCTCATCCACCAACACCCCCAAGTCCTTTTTTTCAGGGCTGCTCTTAAGCCAGTTGCTGCCCAGTCTTATTGCCACTTATAGTCAGCTGCTGGCTTAAAACTTCTCTTGGTAAACAAGCACACAAAAATAGTCTTGGGTTTGCCAACAGTGGCCTCACATACCAGAATTCATCTCTCCTAACTTGGCCTCCAGTGTGGATGCTTCCTTGTCAGTTAGCCATGCTCAAATACCATATGAGGCAATGAAAAGACATTATTCTGACTTAAGATTTTATTTCTCCCTTTTCCTACCTCACTTTCAGTCTCAATCACACAGTGCTGTCTGTGCTGCACTGTTAGTATTGGTTTGTTACAGCAGGAGTAGGTACAAATACTCAGACTGATAATTATTGCTATATCATAATATTTACCTTGCCCAAAAATTATTTCATGGTACTGATTGAATAGAATAGAAGAGAATTAACCAGGTTGGAAGAGACCTTTGAGATCACTGAGTCCAACCTATCATCCAACACCATCTAATCAACTAAACCATGGCACCAAACACCCCATCCAGTCTCTTCCTAAACACCCCCAGTGATGGCGACTCCACCACCTCCCTGGGCAGCACATTCCAATGCCCAATTACTCTTTCTGGGAAGAACTTTCTCCTCACCTTGAGCCTAAACCTCCCCTGGCACATCTTGAGACTGTGTCCTCTTGTTCTGTTAGTGTGGCTTATCTTTCCTTGGAGAAGTGAAACTTCTTGCATTTTTAAGATATACAGAACTGTGAAATACTTTCCATGACTGTGATATTTTTAGAAGTATCACACTTAGGAAAAAACAAAACAAAACAAAGCAGTTGTTGCTAAATGAACCTTTGCTCTTAATTCTGCTTGAAAATACCCTAGGCCAGCAAAGGTGTCTTATTCAGCTAACCCTCCATACTCATACCTAAATCTAACCCAGTTCAGCATAGTGCTAAAGATGTGCTGAAGTCTGTGATAAAAACAGAACAAAACAAAACAGAACAGAGCAAAGCAAAGCAAAGCAAAGCAAAGCAAAGCAAAGCAGTTGTTTCTAAATAAAATGGCATATTCTGCTTGAAAATAGCCTAGGCCAGCAAAGGTGTCTTACTCAGCAAACCATCCATACTCATACCTAAATCTAAACCAATTCAGCATAGTGCTAAGGATGTGCTGAAGTCTGTGATAAAAACAAAACAAAACAAAACAAAACAAAACAAAACAGTACAAAACAAAGAAAAGCAAAAAGCAAAGCAAAGCAAAGCAAAGCAGTTGTTTCTAGTGTGGCCAGCAGGAGCAGGAAAGTCATTCTGCCCCTGTACTCTGCACTGGTTAGGCCACACCTTGAGTACTGTGTCCAGTTCTGAGCCCCTCAATTTCAGAAGGACATTCAGACTCTTGAATGTGTCCAGAGAAGGGCAACGAGGCTGGTGAGAGGCCTTGAGCACAAGCCCTATGAGGAGAGGCTGCGGGAGCTGGGATTGTTTAGCCTGGAGAAGAGGAGGCTCAGGGGAGACCTTATTGCTGACTACAACTTCCTGAAGGGAGGTTGTAGCCAGGAGGGGGTTGGTCTCTTCTCTCAAGCAACCAGCACCAGAAAAGAGGACACAATCTCAAGCTGTTATAGGGGAAGTTCAGGCTTGAGGTGAGGAGAAAGTTCTTCACAGAGTGAGTTGTTCACCATTGGAATGTGCTGCCCAGGGAGGTGGTGGAGTCACCATTCCTGGAGGTGTTCAAGAGGGGATTGAATGTGGCACTTGATGCCATGGTTTAGTAGTCGTGAGGTCTGTAGTGACAGGTTGGACTTGATGATCTTTGAGGTCTCTTCCAACCTTATTGATTCTATGATTCTATAAATGAAATGGCATTTTCTGCTTGAAAATACCCTAGGCCAGCAAAGGTGTCTTTTTCAGCAAACCCTCCATACTCATACCTAAATCTAAACCAGTTCAGCATAGTGCTAAGGATGTGCTGAAGTGCAACTGGGTGGAACTGCTCTTGTGCTTACAATGAGCTATGTTCCTCAGAGCTTTGCAGAATCAATGTCAGAATCAGTCTGAAAAAGCTTAAGACAGTTTAGCCCTGGTGACCTGCAGACAGATCCAGGTGTAATACATGATCCCACTGCAGCTGCACATGGGGCAATTCAAGGATGGAGATGTACTTTCCCTGCTCCCGTCTCTTTAAGGTAGATATAACATTACTTTAACATAATTTTGATGCTGATTTCATTACAGTGTTTAAAGGAAGATCAATGTAAATGCATGATATCAGCTACCTCATAGAAAAGTCTTTTATATAAGCAGGTGGTTTTGGACCTTGCCTCCAGCTATGCCTTTTGATCATTTAGAAGGCTACTGATGTACCCCAGGCAACAGTTATTTGTACTCATTTAATGCTATACCTTTAAACACCTCTTTAATCTATTTGCAGCTGTAAAAGGCTCACAGTATGGAAATGTTTTAAAGGAATGGGTTTAACTTCCACAGTTCGACTGGACTACTTCTTTCTTCAACTTGTACACATCCAAACAGACACACACACACACACTCCTCTGTTGTTCTGAGAAAACCTCTAAGCAGAAGCTCCTCTATCAAAGGTGGGTGCTGCTGGATGGCAAGAAAGTGGATAAGGGATGCAGGAATTTGTATAGCTATTGCAGTTGAGTGCATTTCAGTGGCTCAGACAATTTAGGTAACCTGTTTATTGCCACCAAAACTGAAACATGTTTGTACCTGTCATTAAAAACCATGACAATTTGTACTCATTTCTTGTTACTATGGGTGAGGTCCGTCTGGCAAACAATGTAAAACAGGTAATAAGGGGGGTCAAAGGTGAAAGCACAGACTTCAGCTTCCTTCCTTCCTTCCTTACTTGCTTCACTAAATTTATGTCAGGGGTAAGGTTGGCCTAAGATTGGCAAATTGCTGAAAAAAGAGAGCCTGGTGATTAAATTCTTTATTGATTTATGATTGAACTAATTTTTTTCTCCATGTTGTTTCTACTTTTGTTTCCCTGGTCAAAACAGCCCAGTGAAGTCCAGGTGAAAAAAACAGGAAGAGCACTTAATGCAGCTTAATAATGTCATTTTCATGTAGGCTATGCACTCGTGTCCTCTGTGCTATGATCAGCAAAAAAGGTGCACAGCAAATCCATTTTATTAATACCTTTAATTGCTTCCAGAAGGTTCTCTGTTTTATTCTGTCACACCATCCATAGAAACACAATTAGGTATCAGTTAACACATTTACTGTGCTTACAGGGTTGGGGTTTTTTTTTGATAGCAACTATCATAAACCAATAAAAGCATTCCTCCTTGATAATGGTATTGTGGGGAGCCAAGTGTTCTGCATGTTAGAGCAAAATTGTTACCTGTTGTAAATAAAAGCATTGTATAACCCTGCAGTAGCAGAAGGTAGAAGAATGGAATGGAATGGAATGGAATGGAATAGAATAGAGTAGAGTAGAGTAGAGTAGAGTAGAGTAGAGTAGAGTAGAGTAGAGTAGAGTAGAGTAGAGTAGAGTAGAGTAGCGTAGAGTAGAATAGAATAGAATAGAATAGAATAGAATAGAATAGAATAGAATAGAATAGAATAGAATAGAATAGAATAGAATCAATGGAATTAACCAGGTTGGAAGAGACCTTTGAGATCATTGAGTCCAACCTATCATCCAACACCATCTAATCAACTAACAATGTAGTTAGTTACAGGCTCATAACTATTTTTCCTGCTTGGATTCATTTGTGGAAGCTAGACACACAGAGATATTTCTGTATCTGCAACAGAGAGACATTTCTATACAGGAAGGATCTGGACATGCTGGAAGGTGTCCAGAGAAGGGCCACGAGGATGAGCAGCGGGCAGCACCACCTATGAGGACAGACTGAGGGAGTTGGGGCTGCTCAGTCTGGAGAAGAGAAGGTTCCCAGGAGACCTAATTGTAGCTTTCCAGTGTCTTAAGGGGGCCTACAAGAAAGCTGTGAAGGGACTTTTAGGGTGTCAGGGAGTGGTAGGAATAGTGATGGGGGAATGGAACAAAAATACAAGTATGTAGATTCATACTGGATATTAGGAAGAAGTTCTTCCCCATGAGGGAGGTGAGACACTGGAACAGGTTGCCCAGGGAGGTGGTGGAAGCCCCATCCCTGGAGGATTTTAAGGCCAGGCTGAATGTGGCTCTGGGCAACCTGATCTAGTGTGAGGTGTCCCTGCATGTAGCAGGGGGGCTGGAATGAGATGATCTTTGAGGTCCCTTCCAACCCTAACAATTCTATGATTCTATACCTGCAGAGAGACATTTCTACATATGCACATACACATGACTTCCATTTTTTTTTTAAATGCAAAGTGGTGGCAGCTACCTCATAATCCACAAACAGGTCCGTTTCTCTAGTTTATGATGTGGCATCTTTCGATACTAAAAGCAACCACTGACAACTTTGTCTAAGCTGGTTGTAGAGGTTCCCTTCCTAAATAGTAAATTTCCTCTAAAATTTGATTTATGAAAGAGAGAGATGATGCCATAGTAGTTGTAGTACAGTAACATCAGTCAGGGTTGGAAGGGACCACAAGGATCATCTAGTTCCAATGCCCCTGCCATGGGCAGGGACACCCCACACTAGATCAGGCTGGCCAGAGACCCCAAAATAGTATTTTGTCTCCTCATTGGCTGTGAAGGAAGTTTGGCATGGTTTTAGTTGCAGATGCTTGTTCTGATGATACAAAATGACTATAATTCTTACTGCTCATTTGTTTTCTTTCAAAATTCAACAGAGAAGTCTTTCTGAGTTGGTCCTTTAAAAAAAATTATTATTGTAAACACTGATATCAGGAAATAATTTTGATGAGCACAGTAAATTGCATCCTGAGAGCTGAAAGTTAAAGGCTATTTTTCATTGGTTTGGTGACTTAAAACTTTCTGTTTTCCTAAAATCACAGGATCACAGGAAGTCAGGGGTTGGAAGGGACCTAAAGAATAGAATAGAATAGAATAGAATAGAATAGAATAGAATAGAATAGAATAGAATAGAATAGAATAAACCATGCAACCAAGCACCCTATCAAGTCTCCTCCTAAATACCTCCAATGATGGTGACTCCATCAACTCCCTGGGCAGCCCATTCCAATGGGCAATCACTCTTTCTGTGAAGAATTTCTTCCTAACATCCAATCTGAACCTCCCCTTATGCAGCTTGATACTGTGTCCTCTTGTTCTGGTGCTGGTTGCCTGGGAGAAGAGACCAACCCCCTCCTGGCTACAACCTGCCTTCAGGAAGTTGTAGAGAGCAATAATGTATCCCCTGAGCCTCCTCTTCTCCAGGCTAAGCAACCCCAGCTCCCTCAGCCCCTCCTCACAGGGCTTTTGTTCCAAACCCCTCACCAGCTTTGTTGCCCTTCTCTGGACACGCTCCAGCAAGTCAACATCTTTCCTAATCTGAGGGGCCCAGAACTAGACACAGATGTGCCAGATCTAAAAGGAGCAACTCAGTCTTATTGCAAATTTATTTTGTCCTTCAGCTTTCATCTGGGCACTAGAGCCTCTTCAGAATGATTTTGGCCGTAACAACATTATAAGCTTGGAAATGTGTGGACTGTCATTTTACCCCATACTGCTACGTAAAATGCATGTATTTATGTCTGTAAGTATATGCACACATATGTTTGTACAAAACACTGCGTGTATGAAATCATCACCAAAACCTCTCTCTGCACTCACAGAGTTCCTCTTGACAATCTATACAGGACTTCAAGAATTACTGCACCGAGAACTCTTTCATCTTTCTTCCCGTGTGATTTTGACCCAGACAGCTTCCCTTTCACCCAAGATATTCCTTCTTGTTTCTTTACTGTTGCATTAAATAAATCAGTATCCCATCATCTTTAACTATATTCTTTTTGATTTTGAACAGCTCACTCCTGTCAGTTCCCATCTTCCAGCCCTGACTGCTGTTTCACCATGTTCTTGTCACCTTGCAGTACTCAGATTCACAACCTGCACAGTAATTCATGCTCCTTCCCTGGAGATGAAGGTTGGGCTTTTGGCTTATCCATGAAGCTCTCTGTCCACATTTCCATGTGTTTTCTAAATGATATTTTCATGGCTCAACCTCTCTGCTTGTGGAAATAAGGAGAAGCAGAAGCGTCTATGTGTCATCTATTAGTATTTCCAGCCATCCAGTGTGCAACTTGTCCTTTTAAGCTGTGCAAGTAGATTTTGCCTGTGGTTTATAAAAGCTGTAACAACACTTTCTGCCAGGGAAAGGAACAGCAAATAGCCTCTGATGATGGAGGAAAGGAAGTTCCAAGCAATTAGTAATCAACACAATGCAGCTCCAACCCTGCTTAAAATGTGGGTCTTGTCAGGCCCTGCTCTATCAACCCAACAGGCTGCACTAAGAGTTCTCCTTACACTTCTGCCCTGCTTTTCCTCATAAGGAAAAGCCACACTGATAATACCAAAATCATGTCTGGGAACTATCTCAGTACAGAGAGTATGGAACCAGACAGCTTCAGGTTTAAAAGCATGACCTGCTTGGTTGAAATGATTCAAATATTTACAGGTTCACAGAAATAGCTCAACTCATTTGTGGATCACTGGGGACACAGAAGGCTGCTTCATCTTCCTCAGAAAGAATTGCTCACCAAGGTCTGAATACCATACAAATGAATGTCAGATACTTGAGGAAGTGACCCAGAGGAGTCTGCACATTGCAAGTTTTATAACATAAACTACCTGGCTCAAATGCTCTTGTGGCTGAAGGTCCATGAGTGAGAGCAAGGAAATCTTGGTATTCCATGCTTTGCCACATTTCTGTCAGTCTCTGAAGGAGGCCTCTGAATCTCTTTTGCTTTCATTTTCCAGTCAGGTAATGGGAGTAATAACTTCAAGCACCTGGATTGTGTTGCTGAACCTATCCACAAATGCACAGAGAGTTCAGCTACTTCAAAGAGTTTAACACAGGATTAAATTTTGCTATCATAGATGGAGCTGGCTAACAATAACATACATAAATATAGGTGTTTGAGGAGTGTGGACAGCTGGCATTTTTTTTTTGTTTGTTTTCATGATGATAGACATGTAAAGAAATCACTGCAGTTGGTCAAGGCAGTGAAGATAGAAGACATGCAAATTTACAAGCCAGTAATCAGATGCCACCTTCTGGTTCATGGAGAGAAGGAGAAAATCAATAGCCCTGTATAAATAAATCACTCAGACTATCTAATACCTGTCTGCAATATTCATACATCCACTGTGTGATGTGGACTTCATTCTTTTTGTTTACGATCAGTCACACAAACCCGTTGTGCTGGCAACAGGAAAAGAGGGTCTATAAAAGGGAAAAAGAAACTGGAATGAAGAAAGGCAGAGGGGAAGAAGGAGAAGGTAGAGTGGAGAAGGGAGAGCCTTGTTCTGGAAGGGGAAAGGAAGTAATGTGTAGCCTGAAAGGGATTTCACTGCGTATCAGCTCTCACCTAGGTCCCAGGAGTGCTCCTTGCTCCCACTCCTGCCTGGGTATCGGGTCAAGCATCATAAAAGCAGCTACACAGCACACATTAGAATACTACAGCCTTTCAAAAATCAAAGACAGTCCTAAAAGTAGCTAAACAATAAACCAAAACAGAACAAAACACAAAATAAAACCTAAACTAAAAGCCAAAAGCAGTTGTGTTGTTTTGTTTTGTTTTGTTTTGTTCTGTTTTGTTCTGTTTTGTTTTGTTTTGTTTTTAATGCCTTCACTATAATATCCCATTTCCATGAAAGAAATTAGAAACACTTTGAACAGCCATCTGTTTGTGCTGTGGTGTTGAAGGAAAAAAAAAAGAAAGAAAGATTAAAAGTAAGGATGATAATTTCGGTTTAAATACACAAGTTCTAAAACCTGGTTTAACTCCTGTTTAAGGTGATATTAGGATCAGGCTATCAGGTAGTGATAGGACTAGGGGGAATGGAATGAAGCTGGAGGTGGGGAGATTCAGGCTGGACGTGAGGAGGAGGTTCTTCACCATGAGAGTGGTGAAGCCCTGGAATGGGTTAACCAGGGAGGTGGTTGAGGCCCCGTCCCTGGAGGTGTTTAAGACCAGGCTGGATGAGGCTCTGGCCAGGCTGATCTAGTGCAGGGTGTCCCTGCCCATGGCAGGGGGTTGGAACTAGATGATCCTTGTGGTCCCTTCCAACCCTGACTGATACTATGATACTACAATACTATGATCAGGACGAATATTTCAGGGGACTCCTTTGGGGTTATGTAATGGCAGAATTTCAATGAATAACAATAAAATAGTAATAATATGCAGAGTAGAAATGAATCCTCTCATAAGCTGGAGCTAACAAGGCTGTTTCCTCACACAGTCAGGAGCAGAATGGGGAATGGCTGAAACACCATTAAAGTTTTCTTTTAATTACACATCCTAAAGTATACTCCATGGCTAATCTAAAGCATTCACATTACTGGAGCCTCTGATAGAGCAAATAATCACACACCCCCCTTTGCCTTTGCTATCAAAATCAACTCAAACTGAACAGGAACATAAATATTTATAGGGTCAGGGTTTAAATAAACTCCAGGCTTTAAAATGACTGCGTGGAGAATTACCTCTCCACTTGCCAGAGGTAAATATTTTTCCTTTCTGTGGTTTGGAAAGCTTTGTGTGTGTGTGTGTGTTTTGCTTAATTAGCTCTTCTTTAGTTTTCACTGTAATTCTGGGGTTTGTTCATCACGGTCTGGCATTGTGCCAAGTGCAGTTTTCAGTGTTGATTTAAACAGCTGGAAGCACAAGGAAGAGAAGGGGAGTACTTAACTAACGAGAACAATTCTGTGCTGTTGACATGTATTTTTCCTCTGAATCCACATACCCATGCAAACACACTTGCTACAAATTGAGTCTAAAATGTCAGTCACCATCTAGTAAGACAGATGTCATCCATCCTTTCCCAAGGTAAGGAAAAGGCTGAATACATATGTGAAGCTATATATTTCTTTAAGTAAATGAATAATATTTCAGTGCATCCCCTGGATCGCTAGAAAATACCAAGCACTGCATTGTCTTAAATTCTGTGTTCTAGTAGCTGAGCTGAACCAATAAACCCTGAAAATGTGCTGGGCCCCATGCTCTTTAACACCTTTATTGATGGTCTGGATCAGGGCATTGAGTCCATCGTCAGTAAATTTGCACATGACACCAAGCTGGGGGCAGGAGTTGATCTGCTGGAGGGCAGAGAGGCTTTGCAGAGGGACCTCGACAGGCTGGACAGATGGGCAGAGTCCAAGGGCAGGAGATTGAACACATCCAAGTGCCGGATTCTGCACATTGGCCACAACAACCCCAGGCAGTGCTACAGACTGGGGTCAGAGTGGCTGGAGAGTGGCCAGGCAGAGAGGGATTTTGGGGTACTGGTTGATGGTAGGCTGAACATGAGCCTGCAGTGTGCCCAGGCAGCCAAGAAGGCCAATGGCATCCTGGCTTGCATCAGGAACAGTGTGGCCAGCAGGAGCAGGGAGGTCATTCTGCCCCTGTACACTTCAATGGTTAGGCTGCACCTTGAGTCCTGTGTCCAGTTCTGGGCCCCTCAGTTCAGGAAGGATGTTGATTTGCTGGAACGTGTCCAGAGAAAGGCAACAAGGTTGGTGAGGGGCTTGGAACACAAGCCTTATGAGGAGAGGCTGAGGGAGCTGAAGTTGCTTAACCTGGAGAGGAGTAGACTCAGGGGTGACATTATTGCTCTCTATAACTACCTTAAGGGAGGTTGTAGACAGGCAGAGGTTGGTCTCTTCTCCCAGGCAGCCAGCACCAGAAACAAGAGGACACAGTCTCAGGCTGCGCCAGGGCAGGTTTAGGCTGGCGGTTAGGAGGAAGTTCTATACAGAGAGAGTGATTGCCCATTGGAATGGGCTGCCTGGGGAGGTGGTGGAGTCACCTTCACTGGAGGTGTTCAGGAGGAGACTTGCTAGGGTGCTTGGTTGCATGGTTTAGTTGAATAGGTGGTGTTGGATGATGGGTTGGACATGATGATCTCAAAGGTCTCTTCCAACCTGGTTTATTCTATTCTATTCTAAAATAACAGTAATTGAGGAAGGGCATTCAAAATGACAATTGAAACCAAGGAGTTTTGTTTGCATCTTTAAATCATGATGAAAATAGAAATCTTAAAGCACAGTGATACGATTCAAACCACTACGGTTTTAATTTACCAAAACACATGGTTCATTCTCATTTGAGTTCCACAGAATTGCTAACAGGATAATACCAGAATCCTAGAATCACACAATGTTAGGGGCTGGAAGGGACCTTGAAAGATCTTCCAGTCCATTCCCCCTGCCAGAGCAGGATCACCTATACCAGATCACTCAGGAACTCATCCAGGTGGGTTTTGAATATTTCCAGAGAGGGAGACTCTACACCCACTCTGGGCAGCCTGTTTCAGTGCTCTGTGACCCTCATAGTGAAAACGTTTTCCCTCCTGTTTCCATGGAACTTCCTATGCCTCAACTTCCACCCATTGCCCGTTGTCCTGTCCTTGGACATCACTCAGCAAAGCCTGGCTCCATCCTCTTAGTACTCACCCTTTACATATTTATAAACATGAATGGGGTCACCCCTTAGACTCCTCTTCTCCTAGCTAAAGAGCTCTCATCTCTCATAAGGGACAGGATCCACTCCCCTAATCTCTTTTGTGGCTCTGCACTGGACTCTTTCAAGCAGTTGCCTGAGGTCCTTCCTGACCTGAGGGACCCAGAACTGGCTACAGTGTTCCAGATGCAACTTTACCAGGGCAGAATAGAGGGGAAGGAGAACCTCTCTCAACTTACTAGCCACAGCCCTTCTAATCCACTCCAGAATGGTGTTGGCCTTCTTGGCCACAAGAGCACATTGCTGGCTCATGGTCCACCTTCCATCCACTAAGACCCCCAGGTCCTTTTCCCCTTCCCTGCTCTCCAGCAGGTCAGTCTATACTGATCTATGGGTTTGTTCTTTCCCAGTGCAAGACTCTACACTTGCCCTTGTTGAATTTCATTATATTTCTCCCTGCCCAGCTCTCCAGCCTGTCTAATACTGGGCATTTTTCCTCCAGGAGGAAAATTCCTGTGGACATTAAAAGCTGTCTGTGACTAAAAATCCTATGCAATATTGTTAGCATTTGTGCAAGAGCTGAGTAACATTTGGTGTCCTGTTTACTATTTGTTTCTTCCCCTGATTAAGAATATTTTCTCCTAGGTTAACAACCTCAGTGTGCTCTCCAGCATGGCCAATGTAATTGCAGTTTAGGCATACATGTATGGGTTATTGCAAGCTGAGTTTTCAGCAGAAAAAACTACTTCATTTTAACTGAAGTGAAGGAGTAGCTGTTTCAAATCTCAGAGTTCCTGATTCAATCCAACTTAGCGAAAATTCCTTAAAGGATCTTATTTAATATTAGTAGACAGATCACTAATAGGTTGCAAAGGGAACACATAAAGCCTGGAGACCTATACATAAATACTAATATACTTTAGGATTTATCCATCTGTGTCCCTCCACTGTCACATGTTCAAAGATGTTTGTGTTATTTTCAGAACCAGATAATTATGTAGATGTTTGGTGCATGGTCATATATATTCCCTGTCTCTCACAAATACAAGTCAGGGGAAATCTTTAAGGCTTCTTTACAGAACCACAGAATGTTGGGGGCTGGAAGGGAACTCAAAAGGTCATTCAGTCCAACCTCCCTGCCAGATCACCTGTACTAGATCACACAGGAATGCAACCAGGTGGGAATAGAATAGAATAGAATAGAATAGAATAGAATAGAATAGAATAGAATAGAATAGAATAGAATAGAATAGAATTAACCAGGTTGGAAAAGACCTTTTATTCCAACCTATCACCTGACACCATCTAATCAACTAAACCATGGCGCCCAGCACCCCATCCAGTCTCTTCCTAAACACCTCCAGTGATGGTGACTCCACCACCTCCCTGGGCAGCAAATTCCAATGGCCAATCACTCTTTCTGTGAAGAACTTTCTCCTCACCTCCAGCCTAAACCTCCCCTGGTGCAGCCTGTGACTCTGTCCTCTTGTTCTCCTGCTGGTTGCCTGGGAGAAGAGACCAATCCCCACCTGGCTACAACCTCCCTTCAGGTAGTTGTAGACAGCAATTGCCTCCAGATTACCTCCAGTTACCTCCAAATATCTCCAGATATGGAGATTGTCCTTCCTAAGATTGAATACTTTCTTGGTGGCTCTGAAATCAGGTGAAATTTGCATAGCTGGGGGTCTGTAAATCTCACAAGAGCAAAATGTGGACTGCTTTGGTCTTATCTCAGTACCACAGCTCAGTGTTTCTTTCTAAATATCCACAGTAAGTCTTAAGAAACTTCACACCCAAAGCATTAAGCTCAGCAATGAAGCCTATCAAAGTGAAGAGTCTAAGTCCCTTCTACAGTTAAACACTTGAGAATTTATGGGGAAAGGCTGATTGAATCTGAAAGCCTACAGAGGTATAAGATGAGCAAAGCTATCATGCTAGACCTGGTTCCCGGATGGGTACCTCACACACCCTCATCCACCAGAAATCTCTGTGGTGGTTTTCCTATGCTTGATAGGTACATGAACCACCAGAAAAGTAGATTTATTGTATATAACTTGCCAGTCAGGGAAACCCATGGCTCCCTTTGAGTAGAAGACTGACTTAAATGAATGTTTTAATCACTAAGCTGTTAATCAAAAGGTGATTGTCTTGGAAATCAGGGCTTCAGCAGCACTAGGAAACTGTGACAGGAGGTGAGCACACGGAATTCAATTATTGGAGCAAAGCACTTTTTTGGCCTTGAAATTTCCTTTCCTGGTTTATGGAGCATTCTTAGCAGGCATTGCCTGTGGCCAACCTGTGTGTGAAAGCAAGAGAGTTTTGTGACATAGAATCATTCAGGTTGGAAAAGACCTCAGAGATCATCAAGTCCAACCTATTACCTAGTACCTAACACCTCATGATAACCAAACCACATCCAGTGCCACTTCAAGTGCCACATCCAATCCTTTTTGAACACCTCCAGGGACAGGGACCTACCTCCCTGGGCAGCATATTCCAATGGCCAATTGCTCTTTCTGGGAAGAACTTTCTCCTCACCTGGAGACTAAAGTTCCCCTGGCGCAGCTTGAGACTGTGCTGGGGCTGTTTAGCCTGGAGGAGAGGAGGCTCAGGGGCGACCTCATTGCTCTCTACAACTACCTGAAGGGTGGTTGTAGCCAGGAGGGGGTTGGCCTCTTCTCCCTAGCAACCAGCACCAGAACAAGGGGACACAGTCTCAAGCTGCACCAGGGGAAGTTTAGGCTGGAGGTGAGGAGAAAGTTCTTCACCGAGAGAGTGATTCGTCATTGGAATGGGCTGCCCGGGGAGGTGGTTGAGTCTCCGTCCCTGGAGGCGTTCAGGAGGGGACTGGATGTGGCACTTGGTGCCATGGTCTGGTTGTGAGGTTGTGGTTACAGGTTGGACTCGATGATCTTCAAGGTCTCTTCCAACCTTGGTAATTCTATTCTATTCTATTCTATTCTATTCTATTCTATTCTATTCTATTCTATTCTATTCTATTCTATTCTATTCTCTTGTTCTGGTGCTGGTTGCCTAGGAGAAGAGACCAACCCCCTTTAAACAGCTCCAGGGATGGTGACTCCACCACCTCCCTGGGCAGCCTGTTCCAATGCTTGGCTGCATGGGGGCAGACAGTAGTAGGTGATCTTAAAATCAGAGAGCCCCTTTTAGCTATTCAGTTTACTTTAAACAGACATAGCTAAACATATTGTGAAAATAAACAAATACCTGACAGCATAAGTGAGTGGGAAAGACAACATAGAGAATCCTACCATCAACTCTCCTGCCTGCTCTGAATGAAATTTGAAATAAAATGTGTAAAACCCCTTCCTACTAAAGATGCTGGGCTTTTAAGATGAATCAGTTTGTGCTCTCACACCAGTGTGAGAAAAACACTGTGCTTGACGATTGAGAACTGCGCTTGATGACTGAGAACATGTTCCTAAGTGATGGCAATACTTTTCTTCCCCTAATAATTCCTGTGACATGGCTTGTGCTTTGCAGCTTTTGCATATTGCAAGTTTATATAGTTTTTTTTGATCCTCCAGTGTGCAGGCGTGTTCTCTTCACAACTGAACTTACTAGCCAATGCATTAGAGGAGTACTTCAAATTATTTCTTCTTAGGGTGCATTTCAGACTGCTCATTTGTAGACTCTGTCAAGAATTAATGTCAGCTGCCCATGACATCAGCCTTCCTGAAGTTCAGCAGTATTGCTTACCTTAAATCTTAGAATCATAGAATCAATAAGGTTGGAAAAGACATCAAAGATCATCAAGTCCAACCTGTCACCCAACATCTTATGACTACTAAGCCATGGCACCAAGTGCTACATCCAATCCTTTTTGAGCACCTTCAGGGATGGTGACTTCATCACCTCCCTGGGCAGAACATTCCAATGGTGAACAACTCTCTCTTTGAAGAACTTTCTCCTCACCTCCAGCCAAAACTTCCCCTGTCACAGCTTGAGACTGTGTCCTCTTGTTCTGGTGCTGGTTGCCTGGGAGAAGAGACCACCCCCTTCCTGGCTACAACCTCCCTTCAGGGAGTTGTAAAGAGCAATAAGGTCTCCCCTGAGTCTCCTCTTCTCCAGGCTAAGCAACCCCAGCTCCCTCAGCCTCTCCTCATAGGGCTTGTGCTCGAGGCCTCCCCCAGCCTCATTGCCCTTCTCTGGACACGTTCAAGTGTCTCCATGTCCTTAAACTGAGGAACCCAGAACTGGACACAGTACTCAAGGTGTGGCCTAACCAGTGCTGAGTACAGGGGCAGAATGACTTCCCTGCTCCTGCCTGCCTCACTATTCTTGATGCAGGCCAGGTTGCCATTGGCCTTCTTGGCCACCTGAGCACACTGCTGGCTCATGTTCAGCCAGCTGTCAATCAGTACCCTCAGGTCCCTTTCTGTTTGGCTGTTGTCCAGCCACTCCGACCCCAGCCTGTAGCACTGCATTGGGTTGTCTCTGTTTATTCTACTTACAAACTACAGATCCCTAACCCACATCTTGCCACCCTGCTCTCTCCTTGCTTGTTTCTGCAATATATTAGAGTAAATTGGGCTAATTAGTAAATCTGTCATGTTAGCTATTACTGAAGGGACATACTTAACAAGAATATGATAAAATTGCAATACAGTATTGGCTCAAACCTTAAATTAATAGCTTCTTGAAATACCTACATCTTTGGAGACAGTTCAAGCACCAGCTGCTTCTGTCTGTGAAAGGGATGAAACAAAAAACACCTGGAAATGTTCCATCTAGGAAGTTAGTAGAAGTCACTCTGAGAACAACTTCTTGTGGAATATGATATTAAATCTTATGGAAGAAAGAAAATTCATTGTCAAATTTAAAACAATTAAAAAGTTTCTGTTAAAAGCTCCTTTTGCCAAAAAAAACTTAATTTTTTTTTCCCCAATGAAATTCCAAGGGAATTTCTATACAGGATGATACATCAAGAATGAATGATGAAACGAATGTGAATGTTGCCACCAGTTCCTGCCTTACACACCTGGAACTAGGAAGATGGCTGTAATCCACCTCTGAATGACAGAAAACCTCTTAATGATAGGAAAAAAAAAAAAAAAGGATTTACCTGATTTGAAAACCTCCTAATGATAGAGGGAAAAAAAAAGATAAATAGGGTTTACCTGATTTGAAATGTACTTCCAGCAGTGGGCATGCCCAAAGTGCTGTCCTTGCTAAGAAAGACGCTTCCATCAGAAAGCTCCCAGCTCCCAGTATGCTGAGAGGGCTTTTTAAGCTTAAACAGAAGGCTAAGAAAGAGAGAGAGAGAGAAAGAAAGAGAGAGAGAGAGAAAGAAAGAGAGAGAGAGAGAAAGAAAGAAAGAGAGAGAGAAAGAAAAGAAAGAGAGAAAGGAAAGAGAGTGTGAGAGACTAAAGCTTGTCTCTCCTGGTGTGACTCAACAAAGATAAAATCACTTGCTTCTTGTCCAGACAATAGCTGATGTGCGTTGGGCAGAGCCACTGGAAGGACTCTTGAAGGTGCAAAGATAACATTGCTCACGGGACTGCAGCTGGCCTACAACAATGGCCCAAGGGCCCAGCATTCACACCTTCAGGACAAGATCGTTTCCAGCCATCAGATACCCCAGGAAAGGACAATGGTTCCTGATATGTAAAGAGTGTGTGGGTAGGTAGATGGAGCAGGAGGAGGCGGAGGCCTTCCCCCTCCATCCAGTGGCTGCCCAAACTCACCTGAGCACACAGAAAGATTTCCTGGGGAATGATACCTGGACCTAAAGATGATTTCCCAGAACGATATCCTGGGGAACAACACCTGGACACTTGCCTAGGGGCTAAAAAACTGTATAAAAGACTGGAGCAACTACTGGCTTGGAGAGGAGAAAATTGGAGAAGCAAGATGCAGAAGAAAGAAGACGGCAGCACACGCGGGAAACATCACGGGGCCAACACAAAGGATCTTGGACTCTGAAAACCCTCTCTCCGTGCTCTAAGTTCCGCCTGCTGCGACTCATGGAGCTGAAGAAGCTGCCCAGAGGACCTCATCCCTTCTACAGCCAAAGCCTCAGCACCCTTCCTCTACAGACCCAACATCTCCTGCAGCACTGTTTCTCTACAGACCCAACATCTCCTGCAGCACCTATCCTCCACAGACTCAAACTGTCTTGGGGGGTGAGGGGTGTGGTAATATAATTCTTTCCCTCTTCTCCCTCTCTTCTCTCTCTTCCTATTCTCTCTCTCTCCCCTTCTGATCCCTCCACCTTATTTATGTAATAAATAGTCTAGCTGTTGATATTTTGGCCTCGTTTGTGCCTCTAATTTCACAACATGGGAATATTAATTAAAAACCTGAATCTCTTTCCCTCTCCGGATCGAGACAGAGAGAAAGAAAGAGAGAAAGGAAAGAAAGAGAGAAAGGAAAGAAAGAGAGAAAGGAAAGAAAGAGGGAAAGGAAAGAAAGAGAGAAAGAGAGAAAGAGAGAAAGAGAGAAAGAGAGAAAGAAAGAAAGAAAGAAAGAAGGAAAGAAAGAAAGAAGGAAAGAAAGAGAGAAAGAAAGAAAGAAAGAAAGAAAGAAGGAAAGAAAGAAAGAAGGAAAGAAAGAAAGAAAGAAAGAGAGAAAGGAAAGAAAGAGAGAAAGAGAGAAAGAGAGAAAGAAAGAGAGAATGAAAGAAAGAAGGAAAGAAGAAAGAAAGAAAGAAAGAAAGAAAGAAAGAAAGAAAGAAAGAAAGAAAGAAAGAAAGAAAGAAAGAAAGAAAGAAAGAGAGAAAAGAGAGAAAGAGAGAAAGAAAGAAAGAAAGAAAGAAAGAAAGAAAGAAAGAAAGAAAGAAAGAAAGAAAGAAAGAAAGAAAGAAAGAAAGAAAGAAAGAAAGAAAGAAAGAAAGAAAGAAAGAAAGAAAGAAAGAAAGAAAGAAAGAAAGAAAGAAAGATTAAAAGAGGGGGGAAAAAAGAGAAAAGAGCATCAATCCCATCTTTTCCAGCAGTCTGATAAATGTCCCTGAAAAACATGCTTTGAAGGAGCCAGCCAACTTCTGAACAGGTCAAGAGAGGAGAGAAACCTTTACAGCATGCACAAAGAGGGTATCATGTTCAGTTTGGGGAGCACCTTACCTGATGAATTCTGGTTGCATCCTCATTTGACTTGTTTAAACTGTTACTAAATGTTCTTTAACACCCAGTGAACTAAACACATTGAGGAGAACTTAGTCTGAAAGCTATTATCGTATTCATTTCTTTTACACTTCTGAGAACATTGCTTATGGCACCTTACGAATTCCTGTGAATTCCCTTTTTAGTACCTTAGATAGAGGGTGTGAAAGAGAATATGATCAAAATTAATGCTGAAACATCTCCATGGGCAAAAAACTGCCTGGAAAAATCAGGCCTTAAGGAGAATTCACTCTTCGGCTTCGGCTTTGCATTCTCAGCCGAGCGTCCTCTAAGTGTTTTATATGGAAAGTAAGAGATAGGAGCGCTGGGCTTAGCAGGGAGTTAGGAAATCCTGCTGTTCTGCCACTTTGTGCAGAGTATTGGAAAAGCAGAGATGATACACAACTTGTGAACAGTGATATTGCTCTACAACATGATGGCATTCAACAAGTCCAAGTGCTGGGTGCTGCACTTTGATCACAACAATCCCATGCAGTGCTACAAGCTGGGGTTGGAGTAGCTGGAGAGCAGCCAGGCAGAAAGGGACCTGGGGGTATTTGGTGACAGTAGGCTGAACATGAGCCAGCAGTGTGCCCAGGTGGCCAAGAAGTCATCCTGGCCTGCATCAGAAATAGTGTGGCCAGCAGGAGCAGGGAAGTAATTTTGCCCCTGTACTCACACTCATTAGGACACACCTGGAGTCCTGTGTCCAATTCTGGGTTCCTCAGTTTAAGAAGAACACTGAGACTCTTGAATGTGTCCAGAGAAGGACAACAAGACTGGGGAGAGGCCTTGAGCACAAGCTCTGTGCGGAGAGACTAAGGGAGCTGGTGTTGCTTAGTCTGGAGAAGAGGAACCTCAGGGGAGACCTTATTGCTCTCTACAGCTTCCAGAAGGGAGCTTGTTGCCAGGAAGGGGGTGGTCTCTTCTCCCAGGCAATCAGCACCAGAACAAGAGGACACAGACTCAAGCTGTGCCAGGGGAAGTTTAGGCTGGAGGTGAGGAGAAAGTTCTTCACAGAAAGAGTAATTTGCCATTGGAATGTGCTGCCCAGGGAGGTGGTGGAGTCCCTGTCCCTGGCAGTTGCATGAGGTTTGTGTTTAGGTAAGGAAGGTCCCTTGATACATATAAGACTGCTGCTGTTTGTATGTTTTTTTCCTACCCCTTTCCAAAGTACAGTACAAATGATGATAAATAAAAAGAGAGAGAGTGGTCTTGTCAGCCACGTCAGCAGCAGGAGTATCTGTAGCCTTTGGTGCTCTAACTGATGGAGTCCTTTTTAATCTGGAGGAGGTCAGTTGCTATTTCCCACTGAAAACTCTATGGAGATGGCTTTATGTTGCTTTAGTAGCTCCATTTGTCTCAAGGCCCATCAGTCTCTTCCCATCTATCCCATTCCTTGGAATTTTTTGGAACTGCCTCCTTTTATTCTTCTGGCAGTATTTGGTGGGCTCTAGGAAGTGCTTTTCATCTGAGCAAGCACCACATGACAACGCTACTGCATATCTATGAAATCTGGGATGTATCCTGGAGGTTATTATTGTTGACATTTAAATATAATAGTGACACTAATAACAACAACAACAATAATAACAGAAAAGTAATAACAGCAATAATAATAAACAAAGCACAACAAGCAAACCCCAAAACAAATGGTTGGACTCAAGGATCACAAAAGTCTTTTCCAACCAAAATTGCTTTGATTCTATGATTTCAAATGAATACAACTGAGATGGCAGATTAATTACTCCCTAAAAGTACCTATTAATCTGTGTTGGCTTTTCTGGGTCTTATAGGAGACCAGCCCAGCATATATTGTGACCTGGGCAAGATGCATGGGGTGCTTGGTGCCATTGTTTATTTGATTAGATGGTGTTGGATGACAGGTTGGACTCGATCTCAAAGGTCTCTTCCAACCTGGTCCTATTCTATTCTATTCTATTCTATTCTATTCTATTCTATTCTTCTATTCTATTCTATTCTATTCTATTCTATCCCATCCTATCCTATCCTATCCTATCCTATCCTATCCTATCCTATCCTATCCTATCCTATCCTATCCTATCCTATTCTATCCTATGGTGTTTATGTCAGACATGCCCTCATGGATATAACCACTACCACCTCTAACATAAGACAGAAACTTGAATATTGTCTGTCTTCAGGAGCAACCCTGAAAAACTGGGGATTAAGAGCAGAAAGGTGGAGAAGTATTGTGTAGCTTTATTGCCTACACAATATCCTGATAGCATCAATGTTATATCTCTAAGAACCCTCACTAGGTGCAACATGGTTTAGTTAGTCATGAGGTGTTAGGTAGTAGGTAGGACTTGATGATCTCTGAGGTCTTTTCCAACCTGGTTACTTCTGTTTCTATGTAAGCAGATTGAAACTGTGGTCTGGCATAAAATCTAGCATGCATTCAGAAGAAGAATATCTTGGTTTCCTGAAATAAACACTCATAGTATTCATCAATAACACTCGGTTTGCATGTGTACCTGTGTTTTTCTCTCCTAATCCTGTTGATTGCACCGTGTTTTAAAGTCAGATGAAAGGAAGAGAAAGCAAACAGAGTTTTTCCCCTTGCTTTGATGTCACTAATGTTCTGTCAACTGGCTTATTAAACCATACACTCTTAGTACTCTAAGCAAAAGCTTGAGTGCTTTACAAGGTGTCTAAAAATATACTGTGATCCTTAAAAGTATGATCATACTTATTGGACAAGACACTAAATAAAAGATGATGCCCAAGACCTCTTTTATATTTTATTCACCTCTACATATAAGTTTAATCAGAGCGGCAGAATTTGCCATTCAGTCCTAGTAGGTTAGGGAAGCCTTGCAGAGTCTGGAGGTGAGGATTTTACCCTGTGTATTTTAAAGACAGCACAAACACCACCATGCAGCTCATTTCCAGTGTGGAGCAAATCGGAATGAAAATGACGCCGAGAGGATAAATCGCTTGCAGCACTGTTTTGTTGCAATGGAATACAACAATCCTACAAAGGAGCAAGGGGATTAGTGATATCATGTGTTGAACTCACAGCTCTCATACATAGAGTAAGCAGCTAACAATCTGCATTGAATTCCAAGTCCAAACTGGCCTGTTGCTGTGTTGTCAGTGACTCCATCCTCGAGCTGCAAAGAAAAGTTCTTTTCTACTCCCTTTGCCCTGAGAATTTCTATTCATGCTGAATAGCTGAAGAATTCCTGAACTTATTCCATGACACTTCAACTGAATAGAAAGAGATTGGCTGAAAAATGTGGCTAGGTGGCCAAATTCAGCTGGTGCAACCTGCCACCCCTTATGTAGTGGATAGGCAGATGACGTGTCTCCATACTCTGCTTTGAAAGGTATGCAATTATCTGCAGCCCTAAGATATGTAATTATCTGCAGCTTTAAGAAACACTGGAGACTGGAGCAGTCTTTTAAAGAAAGGCTGAGAGAACTGGGGCTATTTAGCCTGGAGAAGACAAGACTGAGAGGGGATCTTAGGAATGTTTGTTAATATCTAAAGGGCAGGTATCAAGATGATGGGGCCAGGTAAAACAATGTAAAGGAAAACCTGACCTCAGACTGTAACACCTAGCCCAGAATTGTTTTTTAGTTCCAGGATGAAAATACCTAATTATCTGGAAATTTACTTTTCTTGCTTTTTATTCTGTGCCTTCACACTCTCTGATGTCAATGATGCCTCCAATAGGCACATCTCTTGTGGCCAAGGAGGCTCATGGCAACCCCTGCTGGGTTCTGGCCAGCAGGTCAAGGGAGGTTCTCTTCCCTCTCTACTCCGCCCTAGTGAAACCACATCTGGAGTACTGGGTGCAGCTCTTGGCTCTCCAATTCATGAGAGAGAGCAAACTACTGGGGAGAAAACAATGGAGTGCTACAAAGATCATGAAGGTACTGGAGCATCTCTCATGAGGAGAAGCTGAGAGAGCTGGGGACATTTAGCCTGGAGAAGACAGAGATGGGATCTTATCAATGCTTATCAAAACCGAAAGGGAGGGTGTCAAGAAGATGAGGCCAAACTCTTCAGTCTTGGCCAGCAGAAGCACAAGAGGCAATGAGCACAAACTGGAACACAGGAAGATTCACCTAAAAATAAGGGAAAACATTTTTTTCTGTGAGAGTGACAGAGCACAGGAACATGCTGCCCAGTGAGGTCATGGAGTCTGCCTCTCCAGAAAGAGTCAAAACCCATTTGGATGCAGCCCTATGAAGCCTGCTCTAGGTGACCCTTCTTTAGCAGGGGGATTGGACTGGGTGTTCTCACAAGATCCCTTCCAACCCTTACCATTCTGTAACTTCCAAACTGTGATTTCCAAACTGTGATTTCCTGAGACTGAAAGAGCCAGAACACAACACTACTCCATAAACTTTGATTTTAAGAGTGTTTTAAAACAATGAGTCCAAACTCTAAACAGATTTTGTGTTGTTGGGAATCTCTACATCTGCTGCTATCAGCAGTGACTCTCTTTTGGGCTTCAGTAGGACCAAAATGTTATAACCAGTTTCTTTTCCAAAGGATATTGAGACATTTGAATGTGTCCAGAGGAGGGCAACAAGGCTGGGGAGAGATCTTGAGCACAAGCCCAGTGAGGAGAGGCTGAGAGAGATGGGGTTGCTTAGCCTGGAGAAGAGGAAGCTCAGGGGAGACCTTATTGCTCTCTACAACTACCTGAAAGGAGATTGTAGACAGGTGGAGGTTGGTCTCTTCTCCCAGGAAACCAGCAGGAGAACAAGAGGACACAGTCTCAAGCTGTGCAATGGGAAGTTTAGGCTCAAGGTGAGGAGAAAGTTCTTCCCAGAAAGAGTTGTTGGCCATTGGAGTGTGCTGCCCAGAGAGGTGGTGGAGTCACTGTCCCTGGAGGTGTTCAAAAATGTTTGGATGTGGCACTTGGAGCCATGGTTTAGTTGTCAGGAGGTGTTAGGTAATAGGTTGGACTTGATGATCTCTGAGGTCTTTTCCAACCTGGTTGATTCTATGATTCTAAACAGAAAATGTTTTCTTAGTATTTTCCCTATTACCTTATTGCAGATATGTTTTTTTTTTTTTCATTTTGTTTCTGAGTAGCATTCCCAATAAAACTGGGTCACAGGAGTAGCAAGAGGTAGCTTGAGAAGACAGGTATCTCTTGCTCTTTCTCTGTTTTCTGTTTGGTACTTTAAGCCGCTGTAGAGCTTTTAATCCCAGATCTCTGGATGGGATTCAACAGGCTTAGCAACAAAACATAAAAGCTCACCAAAAGCACCACAGAAAGAACTGCATCCTCTCTGCCTTTTTTTTTCCTTAGCTGATCCCTTATTCATGTTACTTTCATATCTATCATTTTTAATTAATTTCCCTCAGCTTTGGAAGCCACATGCTATTGCTTTGCATTTGGAAAGTCTGTCTTGCTAAACCCATGCGGTCCTTTTGAATGGGGAATCTGCATTTCTGCCTCCAAAGGCAGCCTCCAGGTCAGCACATGAAAACTCTGAGGTCAAAATGTTGTCAGTAATGAGATCTCAGGCATTTCAAAAGTTCACATAGCTCTTTGTACAGTGCAGGAGAATCCCTCTGTTTCCTCTGGTGCTGTTTCATGCTAATTTGGAAGCTGCAGACCGGCATGAAACATTTCAAACATAACATCAGTTCATCTTGGATCCTAATTTATGGCTTTTGCAGAGTGCTGGGGTTGAAGCTGTTGAGTTCTTTCAAATGGGAAAAATAAAGATAGTGTATGTAGCTACACAGCACACCAGTCTCAGGAAGAGGCAGTTAATTACAAACACCCCAAATACATGTTTTACACATATTCAGGGATTGGTTGTGTCTTGCTTTATATTTGTTGATAAACATTCCCATTATAAAAGGTGCAATGAATCAAAGATGCAATGAATAAAAATGTGTTTGACCAAAGACTTTATTCCCTTGTCTCCCTTTTTTCAAAGGATACCCTACAATGCTAGGCACAAATTAAAAGCCTTGAGAGTTAATCACCTTCTTCTGATAGTCTTAAAAGCAGCTCATCTCTTCATGATATGCTCATTCCATTTTGCAATGCGTGTTGTTGCAGAAGGATGGGAACTGAATATCTTTATCACTGTACACAGGGAAAGCTTTGTGCCCTGCCACCCAGAACTTCTCAACTATATCCTCAATCAAACACCAGCAGTTCAACAGATGAAGATCAAGGCTTGAACATCTGGAACCCTTTATACTTTTAAAGTGAAACTATTAATTTGAGATTTAAATCCACACATCTTCAGCTTTTCTTCCCCACTTATACCCCAAAGCTCCAGTCAGAAGCTGGAGCATCTCTCCTACAGAGACAGACTGAGGGTTGGGGCTGTTCAGCCCAGAAAGGAGAAGGCTCTGAGACCTTATTTTGGCCTTCCAGTATCTGAAGGGGGGCTACAAGAAAGCTGGGGAGGGACTTTTAGGACATTGGGTAGTGATAGGACTGGGGGGCATGGAACAAAACTAGAAGTGGGTAGATTCAGATTGGATGTCAGGAAGAAGTTCTTCCCCATGAGGGTAGTGAGACACTGGCACAGGCTGCCCAGGGAGGTGGTAGAAGCCTCATACCTGGTGGTTTTTGAGGCCAGGCTGGATGTGGCTGTGAGCAACCTGGTCTAGTGTGAGGTGTCTCTGCCCATGGCAGGGAGGTTGGTACTAGATGATCCTTGGGGTCCCTTTCAGCCCTGACAATTCTGTGCTTCTATAACAAGGCATAGAGAGAAAAGAGAAACTTTTTCCTCCTTCTGAAGCTAAAGAAAATAATGGACATCAGTGAAGTAATAGAGATTTATGAAGTAACATTTTACTACAGACATTGAGGTCTACAGTTTGCAAGAGAACAAGTGCTAGGTAAAGGCTGAATAACTTTAAAGGTTGGAACTGAGTACCAACTTTTCAACATCAGAGAAGTCTTATAAGCCAAAGAATTAAAGGCTGGCCTATGTTCTAAGTGATGAGGTTCTAAATTATGGGGTGCTTGGTGCCATGGTTTAGTTGATTAGATGGTGTTCGATGATGGGTTGGACATGATGATCTTGAAGGTCTCTTCCAACCTGGTCTAGTCTAGTCTAGTCTAGTCTAGTCTAGTCTTGTTTCAAAACTCTAAATATTTTAGAATATATATAGTGACATTAAATATTTACCTTTATCATATGATCACAAAACAGGCTTATGCAGTATCTGTAGTCCAAGGCCCTAGAGATTAAGAGAAGCTTGGATCCTCCCTATGCCAAACCCCGGATCTGAACCTTTTGAGGTTTTTCTGTCGCTGATGTTTGTATCCTGATGGAAATGCAGAGAAACTGGACTTCCAGTCCTTCAGAAACAACTCAGAGATGCAAGTAATGTTATTTCCCCTGCTTTGCCCTCCTTTAAACAAACCCCGCAGGGTACATCAGAGGTAGATTGAGGATTAAGTTGTAATTGCAATCAATATCTTTGCCATGGCCGCTTTGCCAAATAATATATATTTCAGTCAGTGCACTTTGGGGATTTCTCTCTGCAAGGTCTGTTTCTGCCCAAATCAGTGTGTCTTTCCCTTTGATATTCCCACAGTGTTCACATGTACCCTCAAACATACACAGCCCTGGGTAATATGTCTCCAATGCGCTGAAATCAATGGGAACACAGCCTTTTTTGCCTGACAGTATTGTCAGGGTGTATTATCTGGTTTAGGCTGTGGCTTCAGTTCATAGCAGTCGTCAGTTAAATTTCCCTTTCTGAAGCTGAGCAAAGTGTGGTAATGTCACAGCCACAGGCGACTGCCGCTCACAGGACGGTTTACCGGTGGAGCTTAGCCTCCTGGCTTGTCACAGTGTATATATCTCAGGGTCTTCTTTTCCTTCCTACTCAGAGGTTTCCAAGAATGTTGCCTGGAGCAGTCATGGGATGCAAAAAAAGAGATTTTTGTTCTGCACTTAGCAACATTACCACACTTCACACTCGGTTTCTGATAAGGGGAAATTTAACTGACTGCTCTGAACTAGATATACCAGATAATACGCTCTGACAGTGCTGTGGATAAAGGCTGGCAAACCTACTAATTTATATTTCATTATCTCTGCACTTGGCTTAATCTGTTATCCCTTACTGAACGTTAGAAGGCTCTCAGAGAGAGCAGCACTGAAAGCAGCAAGTGGAACCACAAACACCTCTTGAACACTGGGTGGCTTCTGTGCCAGGGGGCGGATGGGGCATTTTGGCTACCCAACCTTCCCAAAAGCTAATGTGCAGAACTGATGCCTCTTGTTTTAAACCAAGAGGGTTTTTTTGCCCCCTGTACAACCAGCTGTCTGTCAATGTAGAGTGCTTTTCCTTCCCTGGGTCTCTGAAGGGGCGTTCATTCCATCTGTAGGTGTTCAAGATAGAGGTTTATCAGGATAGCTGTGGCTGTCAACACAGCCCACAACTCAAGCTATTTCAGAAGTGGGTGATATACACAGATCAAAATGCACCCTTATTTTCCAGTCTCCAAGGAATGCAATATGAGGTGATGATCAAGTTTTAATCTCCTCAAGGTCTGAATACAAAGTTCAGCACCTTGCACAGTTTAACCTGTTCTTTAGTTGTCCATTTTTCACCTTAGCCTCCTGAGTACAGTGAGCAAGTTCCTCCAAGACTGGGCAAATGGTCCCTTTCTTTGTAATAATAAAGCTATGAAATATGACAGATGGAGAGAGAGACACATAGCTGGATGGGTGGGTGGGTGGATGGATGGATGGATGGATGGATGGATGGATGGATGGATGGATAGGATGGATGGATAGATGGATGGATGGATAGATAGATAGATAGATAGATAGATAGATAGATAGATAGATAGATAGATAGATAGATAGACAGATAGATGATAGATGGATAGACAGTGGAGAGATGGATAGATAGGTAGATAGGTGGATAGATAGATTGACAGTAGATGGATAGATAGATGGATAGATGCACCGATAGGTGGATGGATAGGTAGGTAAGTAGATAGTTAGGAAGAAAGAAAGAAAAAGAAAGAAAGAAAGAAAGAAAGAAAGAAAGAAAGAAAGAAAGAAAGAAAGAAAGAAAGAAAGAAAGAAAGAAAGAAAGAAAGAAAGAAAGAAAGAAAGAAAGAAAGAAAGAAAGAAAGAGAGAAAGAGAGAAAGAGAGAGAGAAATCCATGTGTATGACAATCTAAGTAGACCTTGATATGTTTAATGTATAAAAATATCTACACCTATTATTATTTCTTCTGCTCACCTTCATTACAGTCCTTCTTTTCCTTACCACTCACAGAAATAACTCCTCCGTTCTTATTTGTGCTGCACCTTCACTTCACAAAAGGTTCATAATATTTATTTTACTTCCTTACTTGCAGGGCCAGCCTTTGTGCCACTTTGTGATGCTTCCACATCAGAAGGGACTTTTATATCCTTGTATGCATTTTTCAATAGGGACTGTTTGTTTTCCCTGCCTATTTGAGCAGATGCAGTATTGTTATGATCTCCTTCATAGACTGCCAAAGATTTCCCCCTGCATTTAAAGTCGCTTTGCAAATTTAATCTTAAGGAAACCCAAAATGACCTTTCCAACCTTAATTTTTTTTTCTTCCTTTGCATACTTTGATTTTTACCACAGATGGCTTTCACCACTAAGACTTCAAAATTTCATCCAAATACTTAAACTGATTTGACTATATCATAGTGTCATAGTATCATAGTATCATAGTATCAGTCAGGGTTGGAAGGGACCACAAGGATCATCTAGTTCCAACCCCTGCCATGGGCAGGGACACCCTACACTAGATCAGCCTGGCCAGAGCCTCATCCAGCCTGCTCTTAAACACCTCCAGGGACGGGGCCCCAACCACCTCCCTGGATAACCCATTCCAGGCCTTCACCACTCTCATGGGGAAGAACTTCTTCCTCACATCCAGCCTGAATCTCCCCACCTCCAGCTTCATTCCATTCCCCCTAGTCCTATCACTACCTGAGATCCTGAGAAATCCCTCCCCAGCCTTCCTGTAGGCCCCCTTCAGATACTGGAAGGCCACAATGAGGTCACCTCGGAGCCTTCTCTTCTCCAGACTGAACAGCCCCAACTCCTTCAGTCTGTCCTCATAAGAGAGGTGCTCCAGCCCTCTGCTCATCCTCGTGGCCCTTCTCTGGACACGTTCCAGCATGTCCACATCTCTCCTGTAATAGGGGCTCCAGAACTGGAGGCAGTACTCCAGGTGGGTTCTCACCAGAGCTGAGTAGAGGGGGAGAATCACCTCCCTTGACCTGCTGGCCACACTTCACCTGATGCAGCCCAGGATCTGATTGGCTTTCCGGGCTGCAAGTGTGATCTCAAACTATAGAAGAGGCTTGGGTTTGATTTTTTGTGACTTATTTGGAGGAAAAAAAAAAGTTTTTAGGCTAGGATTTTGCTTTCTTTCACTTTGAATATACACAAACAAAGATTTTCTCCTACTAAGCTGTCCTTTTTTGGCTGGATCAGCATTCAGCAAGCACATTGCGAGCTACTGATGGAAAAAGACTCGATGAAATTTGGCTTTTTCTTTTAGATAAAAAAACCTCTTCGAGGTACAGAAGTGTCTGGTTTAAAACAGGCCATGGAAAACATCATGTACAATTCCTTTCATTTTAATTCTTTCTTCTTTGTCAGAGGCTTAGGTCCTGTACAAAGAGTGTATGTCCTCCACACTGGCTTGCTGTGACTCCTTTGCCAGATGGTAGTTTTCCAGGTTTTTTGCTAATATTTCTAACTTTATCATTTTTTTGGTGTTGTTAATTATTTCCTCTGAAATCTGGGACATCTCTAGAAAGAAAACAACTTGGTCTGAATAAGAAAATAGTAATTTTTGTTCAAGAAAGAAACAGACCCTACTACTGTTAGGCTAGAAAGGGAGAAAGGAGGGTAGATTTTTGCATGGCTGTGTTTAGGATGCAAGCTGAATTTGTTTCATGTTCAGAGATGATCATCAAAGCACTTATTCAAGTAGGCTCAATGTGAATGTGAAGACTTCAGGATTGCTTTTGATTTTTGTTAGCATTCTGTTAATCTGTTGCTAGCCCATGTAATATTAATTTGCTTAATATTTCTAAAACATGTTTAATATATGGAGAATATGTTACTGGGTGCAA
Source organism: Picus viridis (assembly GCA_033816785.1). Taxonomy (NCBI): domain Eukaryota; kingdom Metazoa; phylum Chordata; class Aves; order Piciformes; family Picidae; genus Picus; species Picus viridis. The sequence goes on along the minus strand of CM066576.1, from coordinate 5,330,144 downwards.
ACATGCCAGTCCGAAAAGTAGGTGGCTTAGATTCTGTTGCTGGCTTGGCTATAGATGTCCTGTGTGTCACAAGTCAAGTGGTTTGCTATTTCTATACCTGTTTTTAAAATGGGGTAGCCAGTCCCTTCCTCACAGGGGTATATCAAGAGAGATAAATTTTATAATGATGCTGAACACCACTGGACAGGGAGTAAAGGTGGCTTTGAGCTCAACGCTGTCAATTAGGATAGCCCTAGGGCTTGTCTAAATAACGTATTGCTTCTCACAAGCGTTGTGAAGTTAATGAGCTCTGACAGTGCCCCATTTCTGGCCTTGGCCTGACTCTCTCCCTCCCTTCAACACTCGTGGCCCACCTCCTCTCCTGTCAGCTGGGGATGGACATGGTGACAGAGCTGAGCTCTTTGTCATTTGTCTTGTTGTTTGCTCCATGTGTGGCATGATCACTCAGGGAGAGGTTTAGCAGGGTGGTCTTTAAACTCAACCAGCTGCAGAATGTGTTCCCTCCACAACTGTAAGAACACAGACTTTGAGAAGACCTGCAAGTCCATCTCCCAAAACTCCACCCCTTAGGGAAAAGCACACTACAACTCACATCAGATGCTCTGATACCTCACCTCTAGATTTACCATGCAAGAGAAATTTTCCTTTGTTAACCGCCTTCTGTGCTCTGTGAAACTGTCCTCATTTTGAGGGCTGTTGTCTAAAAAACATTCCACATTGCCAGAGAGGTAAGGGACAAAACCTTGAACTTCTGCTTTCCAGGAGCCTGGTATTGCTCTGGGTGTTTTACTGCATCACCTAAATTTTCTAGAAGTTTAAAATCTTGAGGTCAGCTTAGAGTAATTCAGACTATATGAAAAAGAGAAAGAAAGACATCATAGCAAGAGTAAATAGTTCAATTTTGTAGTACAAAGCAAATCAGTTTATTAGTAAGAGAATGGAGGTATCTAAGATGAAAACCACAAGGAATATTATTATTTTGGCTTCATACACTAATGCTGAAAACCAAATACTTAAATACTTCTTGAAAATGGATGGATTTTGTGTATTCTGAAACTGCCCACTGCAATTGTGACAAAAAGAAAAAAAGAGAATGCCTCATTCAAACAGCAACAGGGTTTCCCAAGGCCTTTTATGTAACACAGCAACAGTTTGGACCCAGCTAATTTGTTGGCAGTAATTATGTATATAGGACCTTGCGCTCCTCACAATATTCTGGACTAATCACTCCTTTTACTCTCTTACTGGAGTGACTGTGCTTTGTTTAAAATATTTAAATATTCAGGACTTTGTCCTGGTGCTTGGATGATCACTTGGGAGGTGGGACAGCTGTGTCTCAGCCTATGCTCCAGTGCATGTTTCATTATTTATGCAAGGAGAAATAGCACCAACAGGAATGACTGAAAGCATTCCACCCCGGGGTATGTTCCACACTGAGGATGAAGGCACTCTTCTACCCAGTGGAAGATGAGGGTTCCAACCTCTGTGTGTGAAAGAGGGGAAGTGAAATGGTTGTTTCTCACCTGTAAAGTGAATGTCCTACCTCCCCACTTGTTCAGTAAAAAGGGGTGGTCTACTTCTATGGCAATGCTGTGAATCAATCTTGTTTATTGGTATCTTGCATCAGATGGAAGAGTTCATGTGATTGTGTACATTTTTATTTCAAATAAAATGACATCTTTGATGAAGCTGAATGTCATTTTCTTCTCCTTTTTCCTGGTTCTGCTGCTAAATCCCCGGTAGTCGTATTTACAGCCAAGCTTGAAACAAGTAGGTAAAAAAAAAAAGAACACCCAACACCCAACCAAAAAGCAATTTGTGATTCTATGATTCCATAAGGTGTAAAAGAAGGGAGGGCCAGTAAAAGAACATGAAAGCTGTCGTGACATAATCCAGTGGAGAGTTAGGAAAATGATCTTTGCAGGTTGTTTCTGGTTAGATTTCACTGTGCAAAATAATACATGTGAGGAGGAGGGAAAAATCCTGCAACAACTGAGAAGTGCACTGATGGGTTTCCAGTGGAGCTGTATAAGTGGGTGGAACAGACCATGTCTTTCACATAGTCTGTAAAAATATGTCTACCCTATACATGTGTCTGTTTTCAAGGACGACACCTAAGCTCTCAGCTAAGTGACAACAGTAAAAGTCCACATGCTGTGGAAGACAAGAGGTGGTAAGGAGTTTCTGAGGGCAAAGGTGAAGAGTTCTTTTTTAGGTAGTTCTATCATCATTCCTTCCCAGCCAATTCAGACATTACAATTCATAGAGTGAGCCTCTCTATATAAGACCAAGAAAAGTTCCATACATTATTGAGCTCCTAAGACTTGTAGAATAGAATGGAATGGAATGGAATGGAATGGAATGGAATGGAATGGAATGGAATGGAATGGAATGGAATGGAATGGAATGGAATGGAATGGAATGGAATGGAATGAAATTAACCAGGTTGGAAGAGACCATTGAGATCATTGAGTCCAACCTATCATCCAAAATGTTATGTTGTCCCAAGGCTTTTTTTTTTTTTTTCCTTCCCCAGACATTCTGACTCCAGGCAAATTTCTCCCACTCCATAATTCTGCTGACTAGGATTCATTCACCTCACTTGAAAGCCAATAATGAATTAAGCCCTCGGTGGTGAACAATGCTCTGACTAATTTTAGTTGTCTACATGAGATCAACCATACCATGGAAATGCATATTTTTTCCCATTGACTGCCAAGACAGCCTAGGACAACTAGCTCAGCATTTACAGCTGAAGGAAAAAACCTCCATTCATGAATGCTTTTCCTGTATATGCTGCCATCCTTAACACTAAATCCCATAGTACTAAAGCTACTCAGAGTGTGCTGTTGGCTTCAATCAATAGGGAGCAAAATATCATGGTAATCTTTAAGCCATGGATAAGCAAAAGCCACAAAATTTTAAGCTCAGCTTTTGAGTTTCTTTTATTGTAGGTCTGTTCTTCCCTCTAACTTCTGATAGATGGTCACTCAGCTTCAGTTTGCAGTATCCAGGGCACCTCGGGGCATTATTCAGGGCCCATTACCTTTTTAGCTCTAATGATATCCTGCCAACAGCAATCCTCTCTGTATGCCATTTATTCCATTACACTAAACAGGAGTAATTTGGTAAATCGAGTGTTTAAGTAGCCTTAAGGTAAATATTTCTTTCTTTTTTTTTTTGCTCTTTGGCAAAATGATGATGTTTCCCTTTGGCCTCAGCAGATCCTTCTGGTTTTGGAAGGGCTTATTTGCATTTGCCTTTAATTGTTCATAAAAGTGAAAGGTCAAATAATGTCAGCTAGGGAAAAGTTGAACAAAGCCCTCAAACAAATGTTAAGTAAACCCCAAATCAAGCAGTCATTACATTAAGATTCTTCTCTCTTTTCAGATGCATCTTTGAATGCTGTCATAGACCATATTTTTTTTGCTCAGCAACTAATCTATCAGTGCTAAAGCACCAGGGGTAGTTATAAGATGCTATCTTAAGCTCAATAGATTATGACTTTTACAGAGCAAAGGCTAGAGGAGATCCTTTTGATTGCTGTCTCTAAATAAAAATAATTGAACTTGATGGTTCCACTCAATTAGCTTTTTAATTTAGGGGACTGCAAGTTATTTGAATGAACAAACACAAATTATCCATCAGAACAAGAGGACACGGTCTCAAGCTGCACCACGGGAGGTTCAGACTGGCTGTTAGGAAGAAATTCTTCCCAGAAAGAGTGATTGCCCCTTGGAATGTGCTGCCTGGGGAGGTGGTGGAGTCACCATCACTGTAAGTGTTTAGGAAGAGACTTGATAGGGTGCTTGGTGCCATGGTTTAGTTGATTAGGTGGTGTTGGATGATGGGTTGGACCTGATGATCTTGAAGGTCTTTAGGTGTTCAAGAGGGGATTGGATGTGGCACTTGGTGCCATGGTCTAGTCATGAGGTCTGTGGTGACAGGTTGGACTTGATGATCTTTGAGGTCTCTTCCAATCTTGGTGATACTGTGTGGTACTGTGTGTGTGTCTCTTCCAACCTGGTCTATTCTATTCTATTCTATTCTATTCTATTCTATTCTATTCTATTCTATTCTATTCTATTCTATTCTATTCTATTCTATTCTATTCCATTCCATTCCATTCCATTCCATTCCATTCCATTCCATTCCATTCCATTCCATTCCATTCCATTCCATTCCATTCTATCATGATGTTCACTACACTACTGAACTGCAAATGTTTTTTCTATGATTCTATGTAAGAGAGGTAAGAAATGAGTCAGTATTAGGACACTGCTCTTTGTCTTTTCATCCAAAGATAAAAAATGCTTTAAAATAGGAATTTTATAATTTTAATGCCTCACATCCCTTCCCCAGAGCATTAGTTTCATCCAATGACTAAATGCCACAGACATCCTGTCTCATTTATCTTCATATAGCCCCTCCTTTCCTACCAAAAAGGGGTTTGTTTAGGAAAGCCTTAGAGCCACAGAGCATAATTAGTCATTGAATCAGGCTCACAGGGAAGCTGTGATCCACAAACAAACCACATTGAGAAACATGTTGAATTACTCCAAGTCTGTGAGGCAGGGGTTTTATGTATTTTTATATGCACTACTTGTGACATGCTTGATGATCCTGAAAAGGACAGTGGGGTTTTTCAATTTTTATTTATATTAGAATAGAGAAGCAAGAACTCAGAGGTGACCAGAGATTCAGGCAAAGGAGAATCTGGCCCCACCAAAAGAGTGGCTGTCCATGGGTCCATGTGCCAGTGGAGGCCAGGGACAAGCGGAGTCTCTCAGGGATCAGTCCTGGGACCAGTCTTGTTCAACATCTTTGTAGGTGACATGGACAGTGGCATCAAGTGCACCCTCAGCAAGTTTGCTGATGCCACTAAGCTGTGTGGTGCAGCAGACATGCTGGAGGGAAGGGATGCCATCCAGAGGGACCTTGACAGGCTGGAGAGGTGGGCACAAGCCAACCTCATGAGCTTCAACAAGACCAAGTGCAGGGTCCTGCAGCTGGGTCGAGGCAATCCCAGGCACAAATCCAGGCTGGGCAGTGACTGGCTGGAGAGCAGCCCTGAGGAGAGAGACTTGGGGGTGCTGGTGGACGAGAAGCGCAACAGGAGCTCTCAGTGTGCACTGGCAGCCCGGAAAGCCAATCAGCTCCTGGGCTGCATCAGGAGAAATGTGGCCAGCAGGGCAAGGGAGGTGCTTCTCCCCTCTACTCAGCTCTGGTGAGACCCCACCTGGAGTACTGTGTCCAGTTCTGGAGCCCCTATTACAAGAGGGATCTGGAGGTGCTGGAAGGTGTCCAGAGAAGGGCCACGAGGATGAGCAGAGGGCTGGAGCACCTCTCCTATGAGGACAGACTGAAGGAATTGGGGCTGTTCAGTCTGGAGAAGAGAAGGCTCTGAGGTGACCTCATTGTGGCCTTCCAGTATCTGAAGGGGGCCTACAAGAAGGCTGGGGAGGGACTTCTCAGGCTATCAGGTAGTGATAGGACTAGGGGGAATGGAATGAAGCTGGAGGTGGGGAGATTCAGGCTGGATGTGAGGAAGAAGTTCTTCCCCATGAGAGTGGTGAAGCCCTGGAATGGGTTGTCCAGGGAGGTGGTTGAGGCCCTGTCCCTGGAAGTGTTTAAGCCCAGGCTGGATGAGGCTCTGGCCAGGCTGATCTAGTGCGGGGTGTCCCTGCCCATGGCAGGGGGTTGGAACTAGCTGATCCTTGTGGTCCCTTCCAACCCTGACTATACTATGATACTATGATAGAATTTACTCCAATGTAAACACTAATCTGTTAGCTGCTAGGGTGTGTTGCCCTTAATAAGGATCATTTAGCCTTGGGGTAAAAGAAAGCACAAAAGTCAGATTCATCCCATTTAATAGAAAGTACAAAGTAATTAACCTTCGGACAATTGTGTGCTTGTGGTCTTCCTCAACTGGAGTTGTTTAGCCTGGAGAAGAGAGGACTCAGTGGGGACCTTATCACACCCTACAACTACCTGAAGGGAAGTTGTAGTAAGGTGAGGGTTGGGCTCCTCTCTTAGGCAACTTAGTATCATAGTATCAGTCAGGGTGCTTGTGACAAGAGATGAGGACATGGCCTGAAGCTTCACCAGGGGAGGTTTATGTTGGATGTTAGGAAGCACTTCCTCACAGAAAGGGTAATTAGACACTGGAATGGACTGACCAGGGAGCTGTTGGTTCCTTTGCCATTCCTGGAGGTGTTTAGAGAAAGATTGGATGTGGCTCTTAGTGACATGGTCTGGTCGATGTGGTGGTGTTAGGTCGTAGGCTGGTCTTGATGATCTCAGAGGTCTATTCCAGCCTCCATAATTCTGTGATTCTGAGATAAGAGCATTCCAAAAGATCACTCACTCTGTCTTAGGACAAAGTCTGTCACCCTTTGGAGAACCTTATCCCACCTCAATTCCTATCCAGGGAGCCTACAGCAGTTATACAGAAAATGGCATCTTTACATCACCTAAGCATAATTTACCCCAAATTTTATCTAAGTGGCCCAAAACAATCCAGCTTGATAATCAGCCATTGATGAATGTGGTGATGTCACTAAACACAGGACAAGCTGGCCCAAAAGCACCTGGGTAGGAGCACCCAAAGCATGTGCATGCCGGCAGGGCCATATGAGTGCTCTTCTCTATCCCAGACCGCATTCAACACATGCTTGACTTGTGCTACAACAGATAGTGTCTTATTTTCTTGTATGCTAAATTCACTTCTTTTTAAATGCAGAACACTCAGATTTAAAGAGCTTGCTATGATTAATATTTCAATTCATTGTAGAGAGGGAAGGAAGGGCTGAGATGCTGGAAAAGCATCGTCTTAAGGATGTCTTCTCCTAACCATTTTGAATTTTATTGTTTTTTTCAGCAGATGGAATGTGTGACATGAGTATATTTGTGTACAAAGAGGGTGAGGCAAGAGAGAGATGCAATCAGTTGTACAACATATCGTGTACTCTCTGCATTGAAAGTGTGTTTTCCTCTTTGCACAGGAAAAAAGGGGGAAAAAAAGAACAAATCATTCACATGGAAATGGAATAGATCCCCGCGGTGATTAAAACCTCCAGTAGAAAGATACATATTTAATGAACAGATAACACAGATAAAGAGGAAGAATGCATTTGCAGTAGAAAGCAGATAGAATAACTTGAATGCATAGCCTTTATTGCACTGCAGAACCAACTGAAAACAGGGGCTTGTTAAGTTGTTTAGGTACCAGGGCAAGGCATTTAGGGAGGAGAATGGAAAAGCTGGGGGCATGTGAGTACAAGAGGCACGTGATGTTATGGCTGTAGCTACAGTTTGATTCTTGAAAAGAGAGATCGGATGAATTCACATTCAACTGTTGCACTAGGAGAAAAACTCAGGACATACAAGGGGGTGGTTTATAGCCTCTGCTGCTTGAAATATAATTTGCCTGTCCTCTCTTATCAAGTAGTTGGATTGTCTGTTTTACATTAACCGAAGATAAGAGTAAGAAATAGACTGGTTTCTGCATTTGGTTTTGAACAAAGCAGGTGCAACCAAGGGGTCAGATAAAAGGATCCCATTTTTCAAAGCACAGTCACATGGATGAAGACATAAACACAGTAGTATAGTCTTAAATTTGTTGTGGGGGTATCTGATCACCTTTTCTACAGCAAGTCTTAATGAATGTTGAGTGCAAGTTACAAAGCATTCTGTCTTAGGAAGAAAATACGCCTCTGGAAAAGATTATTCTGAGCACTCTAGATAAAACATGCTACAGGCTTCTGGATCACTCAGTCCTCCAGCATTATGTAAGGCAGAATTCCTGGCAGATCAGAAAGCATACTGTGCCAGCCTGACCACCTCAAAGGCAAGAATGTTTTGCCTCCATTGTGAGACAGCAGTATGTCCCATGGATGACCTTGATGGATGCTGCACTGGTGATGTGTAACCTCTATTTCCAATTGCCCAATAGTCTAGAGACAGTAGTTGAATGTGCGTCTTACACCCTGTCATCACTTGTCATAGAAGGAAGTTGGGAACAAGCCAACACCTGTATTTAAGCCATTCAAAGGGACCTATAGATATGACTCAACTGGTTGTCACTTCTCTTCATTGCCAGTAGAGAAGCAAACTTTAATTGCACATTGCAACTGTTTTGTTTGAGAGTTTAGAACTGATAAATTGCTCCTTGGAGATGCCTCATTGTCTTAGTTATCTTTAAAGGGATAGCCCACACCAGAAGACATAAGTCCCATTTCACCTTTCTTGCCAGCCTAGATCCTGTGCCTTCAGTGTCAGGCAGGTAGCAACACACCCTGGGAGTTATGGCTGAGAAAGATGTTATAGAGCCAGGAAATGTGAAATGGAAAACTAGGTGATGAGAAAAGGGGAAGCACAAGGTAGCACAAGGGGAAAAAAAGCAAAACCAAAACCAAATAGTGTGGCCAGCAGGAGCAGAGAAGTCATTGAGCCCCTGTACTCAGCACTGGTTAGGCCACATCTTGAGTACTGTTCTGGGCTCCTCGATTTAAGAAGGACATTGAGACTCTTGAACATGTTCAGAGAAGTACAACAAGGCTGGGGAGAGGTCTGGAGAACAACCCTATGAGGAGAGGCTGAGGGAGCTGGGGTTGCTTACCTGGAGAAGAGGAAGCTCAGGGGAGACCTTATTGCTCTCTACAACTACCTCAAGGGAGGTTGTAGCCAGGTGGGGGTTGGTCTCTTCTCCCGGGCAACAAGCACCAGAACAAGAGGACACAGTCTTGAGCTGTGCCAGGGGAAGTTTAGGCTGGAGGTGAGGAGGAAGTTCTTCCCAGGAAGAGCTGTTGGCCATTGGAGTGTGCTGCCCAGGGAGGTGGTGGAGTCACCATCCCTGGAGGTGTTCAAGAGGGGAGTTGACATGGCACTTGAAGCCATGGTTTAGTTAGTCACGAGGTGTTGGGAGACAGGTTGGACTTGATGATCTCTGAGGTCTTTTGCAACCTTATTAATTCTGTGATTCTATGATTCTATGAATCTGTGATTCTATGAAAAAGAGTTCCTTTTTTCTCTCCTAAATCATTGCTCTGAAAAACACCAACCCAATGAAATTCAAAACACGGAACGAGTCCAGAGCTTCACGGTATTTTATTTTTAAAAAACACATGAAATCAAGAAAAATAAGATGCAACTTTGAAAAAAATTTTAAAATAAAGCCAAGCATTGGTAGGATTTTTTTCAGTCTGCTCTAGAGCCAGTGGGATTTTTCATCTGGGACATTTCTCCCATCTTCTTACACCTCCACCCTTTACTTCTGCAGCCGTTTTTTGCAGTGAGTAGGAAAACTAAAATTATAATCTGAGGAAGACTTCCTAAATAATAAATGTGCTCACATTTGGGGATTGTTTCAGGTGTGCTATAAACCTTTGTGAAACTGTCTGGGTAAATAAAAAGTTGGTATTAGTTGGTTATAATTAATCCCGATAGCTTTCAGGCAGAATCTTCCTGCTCCAGGGGTTCAGAGAAGGAGAGAGCTAGAAAAGCAAGGAGGGATTCTCTGGGTAGGAAACTGAGCAGATGTAGTAAATAAGTTTATTCAAACCTTAGCAACACTTGATGATTTGCAGAGCTCTTGCTTCTCTCTGACCAAGACCTCTGAGCTGCACTCTGCTGAGGAAATTAGCATTTGTCAGGCTCTGCTTTCACCCTGGAAATGAATAAAATACAAGCCCTGAGCACCTTAAAGGGAAGACTGCTCCATAAAAATAGAGATTTCTTTTTTTGATTGCACTCCTCTGCATTAATTTTCCTGCACTTGTTGAAAATATTTGCCAAAGTAGAATAGTTGGAATCCACCTTTTCTAGGTCAAAAGTGACTTTCAGAATCCACTGATCTGAATTAATTTTTGCAGGCTGCAGAAGTGAAGCAGCTAATTCTTGCCTACAGTACACTGTCTGGAAATCTTACAGGTGATCTAAGCGTCTGGCTGGTCAGGCTACATATCTGTTTATCTATTCACACTCCCATGAAGTGTCTCCGCTGCAGTTCAGAGGATTTGGTAAAGAGATGCTCAGGAATGAGTTTGAAAGCACTAGGTGTGAGTGCCAGCATAGGTATGCACTCACTGGCTTGGGCACCACAGTTGGTGCCTGCTGCACCTTGTCTACAGAGTTACAGTGAAAAGTGGGTCTACTTTTCTCCCCATAAATTCCCTTCCAGGTTCCAGTGGAGGCATGCTCTTGATCTTCCCATGCTGTGTCTCACAGCTTCCAAAAAATGGCTGTTTAGGTGGAAAGAAAGCTCAGGGGAGACTTTATTGCTGTCTACAACTACCTGAAGGGAGCCAGGTGGGGGTTGGTCTCTTCTCCCAGGCAACCAGCACCAGAACAAGAGGATACAGTCTCAAGCTGTGCCAGGGGAAGTTGAGGCTTGATCTTAGAAAGAAGCTCTTCCCAGAAAGAGAGATTGGCCATTGAAATGGGCTTCCTAGAGAGGTGGTGGGATCGACATCCCTGGATGTGTTTCAGAAAAGACTGGATGAGGCACTTAGTGCCATGGTCTCTTTGATTAGTTAGGGTTGGGTTATCAGTTGGACTTCATGATCTTGGAGGTCTCTTTCAACCTAGTTGATTCTGTGAAAGTTCTACAGGAAAGGAAACATTTCTCCCCACGTATTTCCTGAAAGCTCTGCTACAACAGTCTGTACCAGGAGACAGGTGAAGGAAGGAATTTTTAATTAGGTCATGGAAAACGTTTCAGTTTTATTTCTTTTTTTAAGTATTACTATGGGTCATTTAACATCAACTTGTCTGTGTAGTTTGCACACTAAAGCATGAGATGGAAAGCTGGGATATATTTAGAGCAATTTAAAAGCCAGTCTTTCCAATACACCTACAAGCTAAAATGAGATATGTCATCTCCAGATATGCACAGGTCTGCATGTGTCAATGCCTGTCTGCTCTGTGTGAAAAAATTGCCACCCTACACCATCAGGTCATGTTAAACATGAGATTTGTTCAGAAGAACCATGGCATTAAAGCAAGAATATCGTGAAACCTGTTGTAAAATAAGCCTGCCTTCTTTTCCTAGGTCATTTTGCCAGTGGCTTATTGGTAGCTTTCATCTAGGACCTACCTTTCCAGTTTATTAGACAGGATATTGAATCTGTGAGTGCATATGCTGTTATGTTAGGGTAACTAATTGCAGACAGTTCACCCAGCAGGACAGCCAATGCAATAATATTAAAGATTAATGCCCCAGTTCAGCAAATAACCTGGGCATGTATGTAATCCCTGTGGCTTCACTGAGAGACACTTACAGGCCAGGATGTTGAACTAAATATATTGCTCCACCAGGGCCTTAAAAATGATGAATTCTCATCTCTGGTGCCATGCAAACAATTCTAAGAAGTTTGAAAAGATTACTGGCTTTAACAGATCAAAGTTTAATCTCTAAATATTGTTAGAAGATGTGATATGTTACATTATAAATAGAAGAATCCATAATTCCTGTTGCTGGAGGTCTTTTTCTCTGAAACAGTTGATAACAGTGATAAACTGGTTTGGCTGAAACTAGGTTAATCTGATCAGTATGGAAGTCCTTCTATTTTTTTCACTGGGATTCTTCTCCCATGACTTCAGCTATATGAAAGTCAAGTAACTGATCTCAGCTAGAGATCAAAGATCTCTCCATAGCCAAAGAACATCAGTAGGTACCTCAAGGGGGAGACCCACTCAGTTTGCTTTAGGATGTATTGAATTGCCCTCTGGAGGTACCTGGTTCTTTACATCATCTGCAAGGGGCAAGACTAATTGCCCACTTTTGGACTTCAAATGTTAGGTGCTCTGAATGCTATCCTACATGTTCACTCCCTTCTATGGGAATTTTTTTTTCCCCTAGCACTTTAATATTTCTGTTGTATATGTGCAGCAGAAAAAATCCCACTGAAATAAGTACACCAAATAAATCTCTCCATCGACACCATTCCACTCCGCTCACACCAAGATGGGTGGGAATATAAATGACAGCGGTGGTCGGCCTGCCACTGCCACCTATCCACACATAAACAGTCACTGTTAGATGAGAAGCTTCACAGTTTAGTGCAAAGTTGGTTTCTTTGAACTCCCTCAAAAAATCAAATTAAAAAGCCCAGCTTCATTTACCTCCTGTTGACTGCAATGGACATTAGAACATCCCACATCACCACAGGTTTGGTCTGAGGCTAACGCCGAGATGTTGGCAATCAAAAAAGGACTTGGGGCACATCACATTTCTTTATCACCATAGGGATAAACTTAAGTGACAGACATGAATGGGCTAATTACTTTTAATAGTTTCCCATTGCTCTGGTTGATGACACAGTGCTAAAAACCCATACCACCTTCCCCCCTCCCATAAGCCAGAATTTCACTTACATGGCACTATGTCTTTATTACTACTTCGTTACTTCAGGGGAGCTGCATTCTCTAAAATGCCTTTCCCTGTGGCTTAAAGTAAAGATTTTTTAAATAAATAAATACAGTTTATGTTGGGCATCTACCACTTGAAGGGCTAATGATTATTGACTACCCTCCAGCAGACATCAGGGAGTCTAGCCTCAGGCCCTTCCCGCTCGCCCCCAAACATGCCGAATGTTAACACATGTTTTTAGATCCTGGCTGGGATTGGACACAAACAAGGCAGTCAGAATGGACCATTTAGTGTACAAGTCAAGATGACAGATCTCTGCTTAATACAAGGAAGACTAAAACTCGTATCTTATTGAAAAAGGCAGAAGAGCCCCGGGTGCTTTCGCTTTGTGATTCTGCAGCAAAAAGTGGGTTGTGTCAATATAAGTCTATGTCACCCGCTCGCAGCTGCCACACTGGATTGACCCTGTTAGCTGCAGACAGAAAGGCCTTCCATTTCCAGATTCTCTCTAATGTTCATCTTCGAGAGCAAACACAAGGATGGGGGAAAAAATAAAGCCAAGAAGTTACTCCTGAGTATGGCAGCAAAACCAAAACCAACCCAAACCCAACAATAACATAAAAACGCCTTAATGCCATGAGACTCTCTTGGCTACCTGTTTCTACTGAAATCCTAGGGAACCTTCCTGGTCTGAAAGCATTTCAGAGGATGCTTTGACAACATTGAGCTTTGTGTTTTGTAAATCATGTTCTTGTAATTCCTTGTAAGTCTCCAGATCCTCTTCAGATGGAGCAGCAGAGCATTAAATATTCTTGCAGCGCTCACCAGAGCTTAATTACTAGAAGTTGAAACGTCTTTTAAACTCGGTCTCTTTTTTGTTGTTGTTGGTTTTGTTTTTCCCCCTGGGTATTCCCCAAAGGAAAAAAAGGCAAAAAAGCTGAAAAGTGTGCACAATAACCAGTAGTTAAGACCATGTTTCCAAAGGGGGGAAGAGAAAATAAACAATTTTGAAACTAAAAATAGAATGTGTCTTGATATCATTATAGTTTAACATGATAGCATTCACTGATGAGTCTGTTCCTCATGTGGATTCTTTACTAAGCTCAGATGTTCACACTGCTGAATAGATTTAATAGAAAACAAAGCAAAACAAAAATTAGAAAGGGAAAACTACCAAGTTCCCCCCAAAATGGCAAAAATAAAGGGATCTTCAATTAGTTGAAGCACAGAATTCTACTTATTTCTGGAGAAGTATGATAGTTTAAGGAAAATGAAGATACAGCTATTATTATAGCCCTATTTAAAGCCTTTTTTATGGACCCACTCAAAGTCCACTAACATCTCTAAAAAGATTCTTTACCACAGACTACCCTACACCAACAAATTTGGTGAGGGGTTTGGAGCACAAGCCCTATGAGGGGAGGCTGAGGGAGCTGGGGTTGCTTAGCCTGGAGAAGAGGAGGCTCAGGGGAGACCTTATTGCTCTCTACAACTACCTGAAGGAGGTTGTAGCCAGGTGGGGGTTGGTCTCTTCTCCCAGGCAACCAGCACCAGAACAAGAGGACACAGTCTCAAGTGTGCCAGGGGATGTTTAGACTGGATGTTAGGAAAAAAAATTCTTCATAGAGAGAGTGATTGCCCATTGGAATGTGCTGCCCAGGGAGGTGGTGGAGTCACCATCATTGGAGCTGTTTAGGAGGAGACTGGATGGGGTGCTTGGTGTCATGGTTTAGTTGATTAGATGGTGTTGGATGGTGGGTTGGATGTGATGATCTTGAAGGTCTCTTCCAACCTGGTTAATTCAATTCTATTCTATTCTATTCTATTCTATTCTATTCTATTCTATTCTATTCTATTCTATTCTATTCTATTCTATCCTATCCTATCCTATCCTATCCTATCCTATCCTATTCCTATTTTATTCTATTCTATAAGTGAGTGGCTGATATATCTGAAGAGGCAACAAGAACTGAGCATATTTTATTAGCAGAAGATGGAGATTTTTGGTTGTCTGTTTATTTGGGTTTTCTGTGTGTTTGTTTCATTTGGGGCTAGCGAAGCTTTTATCAACCCCTTATCTAAAATCTCCTACTGGGTATTCCAACCTTGTAACCTGACTTAGAAATAAACCTCAGCTGATTGTGATACCTTCAGAGGTGGCTGGATGCTGTATAAGCATCACAGAGAGGAAAATTCATCTCACCTAAATGTGACCACCTGCAGGCAGCAGTCTGTGGTTTTTCTATAAGCAAGAGAGAGAGAAAAATTGCAAGGAGAGCATTATCATAGAATCATAGAACCGTAGAATCATAGAATCAGTCAGGGTTGGAAGGGACCACAAGGATAATCTAGTTCTAACCCCCTGCCACAGACAGGAACACCTCACACTAGGTCAGACTGGCCAGAGCCTCATCCAGCCTGGGCTTAAACACCTCCAGGGATGGGGCCTCAACCACCTCCCTGGACAACCCATTCCAGGGCTTCAACACAATTCATCATGCTTGTCTTGCAATGGCTTTCCACAATCTTGTGGAAACCCTTGTTCTCCACTGAAAATCAACGCATACATGACTAATGCAGATGAAATGTCTGTCTTCCACACAGCTAATATTGAGTAAGATGCATGCTGGTGTATTGAAGAATAATGAGGTTTCTATTGCAGGGAATTAAGAGCTGTCTCTAAAGTAGGATCAAAGTAAAGCATAAGTTAAGGGTCAGGAAATACTGAGGCTTGTCAGTTTTTCTCCTCTGTCTGTAAAAGGCAGTGTAGATGATTAGGTGAGAGAGAGATGTTTATGATGTAGTCAGTCACAGAATCATAGAATGGCTTAGGTTGGAAGGGACCTTAGAGATCATCTGCTCCAACCTCCCTGCCGTGGACAAGGATGACTCTCAACTAGACTTGGCTGGTCAAGGCCCCATCTAGCCTGGCCTTGAACACCCTCAAGAAGGAGGCATCCAAAACCTCCCTGGGCAGCTTATTGTATGGAGAGTCTTACCACCCTCTTAATCTTCCCATTATATTTAAGAGGAAATATTCTTGCGCCATGATCTGCTCCCTTAAGTATTTCTCCAGATTTTTGGACTTTCCATTAATGACAGGGAAAAAAAAAAAAGAAAGAATAAAAAAAAAAAAAAAAAGAAACCACAGCCAAGCAGTCAGGAGAAAATCAGTGCATTTTTGTTCTGCTTGTCAAATTTTCATCTGCCTGAGAAGTTCACTCTACCTTTGTGGACTCGCTCAGTATGCTTTGGGAGCGTGGCCTTTCTGCCAGCAGCTTTCTCCATCCTCAGAACAGACCTTCAAGGCATGTCCACACCATGCAGTGCTGAGAGCTCGCTGCAGACATGTTGACTACAGAATAAGAAACCAGGCAACTCTCCTGCTAAGCTGCTTGCTTCAGAATCAGATGCTTCTGTGCTAGGCTGCAACCTACATAGGCAATAGTCAATTTGTGCCTCAGTCAGGTATCTACACAAAGATGTCAGACTGCATAGTTTCTGTTCAACTTGGAGAAGAGAAGGCTCTGAGGAGACCTTATTGTGTCCTTTCAGTGTCTTAAGGGGGCCTACAGGAAAGCTGGGGAAGGACTTTTAAGGGTGTCAGGGAGTGATAGGACTGGGGGGAATGGAGGAAAACTAGAAATGTTAGGAAGAAGCTCTTCCCCATGAGGGTGGTGAGACACTGGCACAGGTTGCCCAGGGAGGTGGTGGAAGCCCCATGCCTGGAGGTTTTTAAAGCTGGGCTGGCTGTAGCTGTGAGCAACCTACTGTAGTGTGAGGTATCGCAGGGGGATTGGAACTGGATGATCCTTGAGGTCCCTTCCAACCCTAACAATTCCATGATTCTGTAATTTAGTTACCTGAACATAATGATCTTGTGCCATTGGAGATGCTCTTGGGTATCAAAGGAATTATAGGAGTCTTGATCTCTTCTTGATGAGTAAGGTAGCCTATAGTGCCCAAAATGGCAACAGATATTTGTGTTTGAGAAGCAGAATACTGCTCAATGTGTTCTTTGCAAACACTGAAATCTAAGGTGGGATTGAATTCCTCCAGTATAGATGCCTAGTGTCATTTTAAACACTGAGTAGGTCCTTTGGCTACCCTGGGCTATCCCAGGTGGCACTGTACTGCTGTCTTCAGGAACTAAATCCCACTGAAAACGCAGAGCCAGCTGATGAAGTAATTATACTCTTATATAACACTTTCCCTATCTCTCTGGTAACATTGTAGGTAAAGTCTGTCTGATTTAGTTGCAAAGTCATACATGTCCTTGTACTAAGACACTCTCCGGGGTCTCAGCATGATGCAACATGTACTTATGGGAGAAAGAAAGACTGCAAGTGCTCGCAGTGGTTAAATGACGACGAGATCTGGTCCAACAAAGCTTCACACTGACTCAGCTGGTAAGTAAGGCTGTGTTGAGCATGCAGCATGTGGATTTATATTATAAGACTTGAAAGGATAAACTCCACTCTTAAGTTGGCAAGTGACTTTGAGTTAGACAAATATGATACAAGCAGAAGAAAGGAAAAAAATGTGACTATTTTCCTCCACTTTGTGGAATATATTGATAAACGTATGTTAGCATTTAACTATTCATTCTTCTGGAGAAAACTGGTTAACCCCTTAAGTGTTTTGCCCTGAAGGCAGACATTAAAAGTTAATTATAACCACATGGGACAAGCCCCTGGAGAACCATGACAGCATTAAGCTGCTACCAACCAAGCATGCAGGATGCGCAGCACTCTCCGAGAACATCGTGTACAAAAATGATGCTGTCTCCTTGAATGAGTTTTCAGAAGTTAAAAACATGCTACTTTTTGCATGCACAGTAAAAAGGCAGATTGCAAATGTTCTGCTCATAGCAAAAAAAAAAACCAAAAAACAACCAAAAAAAAAAAAAAAAAAAAAGGGCAAAAAAAAGGCAACCAGATGAAGGAGAATTAGAGCAAATGAAAGCACTGAGTAATGTGATTAAGCAATGTGGCACAGAGAGGGAGAACTACCTACCACAAGTACAGTTCCACTTAATGCTTCAAGAACATGGTGAAACCTCTTCTAAAGACCTTGGATTCTTACCTCATGATAAATCCTTCTAGTACCATATATGGCCTAGGAAGCATTTTGATTTTACCACTACAAAAAGGGAGAGGAGATGACACTTGTCCTTGGAGAGCATCATTTAAACCATATGGGAAAAAAAGGAAAATTCACTTTTTTGGGAGAGATGCTGACCATGGCTGTGCAAGTAACACAATGTGTGGCTAGAAGGTGTTGAGGTTAAGTGACCTGGGATGGCCTGAACCTAAACAATTAAACTTCCCCTTAAATTAAAATACCTGTCTCGAAGTTAACTCTTGGGTATGGTTCCTGGGGGTTGGTCTCTTCTCCCAGGCAACCAGTACCAGAACAAGAGGACACAGTCTTCTAGCTCGAAGTGAGGAGAAAGTTCTTCACTGAGAGAGTCGTTCGCCATAGGAATGTGCTGCCCAGGGAGGTGGTGGAGTCACCGTCCCTGGAGGGGTTCAAGAGGGGATTAGATGTGGCACTTGGTGCCATGGTCTAGTCATGAGGTCTGTGGTGACAGGGGAGGTTTAGGCTGGATGTTAGAAAGAAGTTCTTCACAGAAGGAGAAACTGGTCATTGGAATATGCTGCCCAGGGAGGTGGTGGAGTCACCATCACTGGAGGTGTTTAGGAAGAGACTGGATGAGGCACTTGGTGCCATGGTTTAGTTGCTTGGATGGTGTTGGGTGATAGGTTGGACAGGATGATCTCAAAGGTCTTTTCCATCCTGGTTAATTCTATTCTATTCTATTCTATTCTATTCTATTCTATTCTATTCTATTCTATTCTATTCTATTCTATTCTATTCTATTCTATATTTCCCACACCATGATGGGAACCATCTAGGAGAAGCCCTATTGCTGTGTACCCAAAAGCATGTGAGGGCCTTTTCTAATAACACAGTGACAGAGAAAGACAAGTTTCAGCAATGGGGAATATCTTTGACTGTTGCTTTAAACACAGAAGTAATGACCACGTTTTGAAAATAAGCCAGAAGACACTAGGGAACTTAATTTTGGGTTTATTTCTTTTCTCACATTGAGCAACTGGATTTGTATTACAACGACCAGAATAAGTGTGACCTAAAATGTGAGGGCCCCTATCCTGACAACATTCAGGGCTAGCATACCTCTTATCTAACTTAACCTTCAAAAACCTAGGCTACATCTATATACCTAATTTGGAAGTTATCCACCCAGGGAGGTGGTTGAGTTGCCAACCCTGGACGTGTTTAAAGGTGGTTTGGATGTGGTGCTTGGAGGTAGGGTTTAAGGGTGAACCCTGTAGTGTTCTGGGTTGGACTTGGTGATCCTGAGGGTCTTTTCCAACCTGAATGTTTCTGTGACTAAGTAGGAGTTGGACTCTCTGTAACAGTGAGTCAAGCATAGAGTCATAGCTCTTACTAGCGGACCACAGATAAGACCATATTAGTGGACCACCACCCAGCTGTACCTAATTCACTGCTTCACAGAACATGGAAAGACCACAGCACTGTGGTAGAAAATTTCTGAGGACGGGAGAGGCAAGAACTGTGGCATGCAAAAGCCAGTTGTGTGAAGCCATACTTCACCTGTGAAGCCAAGCAGGCTCAAGACGAACCCTGCAGCTCTTGCCTCACCAAGAACTGAGATTCTGAGAAAGGAAGCCTTCACTTCCAGAGAAGAGATATTGTGGCTTCTAAGAAATGTTGTCTTTAACCACTACCTACCTTGATGGGTTTGGAGCCTGTACAGAGCAGAGCGCAGGGTGTGAGCACAGGCTCAGATGAAAGAAGTAACCCACAATGGGAACTGACAAATTCAGAGACATGAAGAAACAGAGCAAAGAAAACTTTGCAAAGACTTGTTAGTTTTATTTTTTAAACATCCTGATGGTACCTTTAAAAGGTATTTCTTTAGCCCTGGTGCTCATGCTTATGCAGACATAAATGTTTGAAATTAACAGGGACTTTTTTAGCATGTTGGGTAGTGATTGAACTAGGGGGAATGGAACAAAACTAGAAGTGGGTAGATTCAGACTGGACGTTAGACCCTCTTCACCATGAGGGCAGTGA
The DNA here is from genome assembly GCA_033816785.1 of Picus viridis. Taxonomy (NCBI): domain Eukaryota; kingdom Metazoa; phylum Chordata; class Aves; order Piciformes; family Picidae; genus Picus; species Picus viridis. The sequence continues at coordinate 5,310,646 of CM066576.1, read as the reverse complement.
GACACTTGATCAGGTTGCCCAGAGAGGTGGTAGAAGCCTCATCCTTGGAGGTTTTTAAGGCCAGGCTGGATGTGGCTGTGAACAACCTGATGTAGTGTGAGGTGTCTGTGCCTGTGGCAGGGGGCGTTTGGAACTAGATGATCCTTGAGGTCTCTTCCAACCACGACAATTCTATGATTCGATGATCATTATCCCCTCTCGAACCCTCCAAGGTAAGGAGAGCTACTAATTCTGTTTTAATGCTGTGGAAGTGATTAATTTTCAGATCCATGCAGGAAGGGACTCAGGCACCCTATGGAAGGAGAAAGGCAGAACTGAGGAATGGGATTTTCCCCACCTAGATTTACCCATCTAGCAATTTGGCTTCTCACTGTGTTGTCTAGAATCCCTCTCTATCCTCCACTGATAAGGTTTAATTAAGCCCATTCAACTTTGATATAAATCATAACACTGCACCACTGGCTACCTGAATCCTGAAAAGAACTAAACAGCCTGCCTACTTAATGTTTTTTACTTGAATTCTAAAGAGAATAATTATTTTTCAAACCCACACTTTTCTCAGCTCTTGGAACTACCTTTGTTCCATCCTTTCAATCCCTAAGAAGCACACAGGTTTTTGCAGTTCTCTTTGCACGTCTCTCTCTCTCCCTGTTTTCCCCTGTTTAATTTAGTTTATTTTTCTTTAATGCACACACATTGATTCCTTGCTTTTATTTCTTTTAACTTTTTGCTTTACAAGCAATAGACTGTGAATTCAACTACCATGCAGGGGAATAAAATGTTCTGATACTCCTGAAGGGGCTGCTTGCACTGTGAATCCAGTCAGGTAAGAGAAGTGCAGTGATTTGTTTGCTTATGCTGCGCCTCTAGCAAAGGAACAAGAGGCAAGGTAATAAGAGGAATGGGAGATGAATAGAAAATTGGCTCCCTACTTCTGTTAATTTCTGAACAGAGGACTAGAATATTAAATAGGGAAAACCAAGGGAAGCATTATGGAGATGTGCAAGGACTCTGAACTAATAGTTGCTGTCGTAGCTCCAGAAAGAAAGGGCAGCTCTTCCAGCTCCATATCTGCCCCCGTGTTGTTTTGAGGGCAAAAAGCCTCCTGTGACAAAGTGGAATGTGAATTTTGAAGGCTTGGGCTGAACGAGCTTCCCGGTCTTATCCTCGCAGGAACATTGCAAAGGCTAAATGTCTTCTTCAGCCATTGCAGCACACCCACATATTTACTGTAGAGTGTGGCCATTTTTTCCTGTTTTAGCCAGGAAAACTGTTTCTGAACCATTCCTCTGTGTGGGCCACATTGCACCAGATCAGCTCAGCTGTGCACAGACCCTGTTTTTGATTCTCACCTGACACAGGTGCAGTAGAGCCAACCAAACCCAACATGAAAGGCGGTGCTGTTCCCCACTCTGACACACTGAGGGTCATGGGGACTTTGCAGTCACATAAACATCATCTATTATACATCTGGAAAACGGCTGAAACCCAGTGTCAGAAGTTCCAGCAACATATGAACCTGTGAAGTGGCAAACCCATCAGCTATATGACAGCTTCATGCCCAAGGCTAGCAAGGCTGGACGTAGCAGGAAGGGAAGACCCCTGCAATGTCTCGGGAATTGGCTAAATGGACCTAATAGGCCTTTTCCATCGCTGGTGTCTGTGGGTTACATTGCGCCCTTAGGCTGAGCCCTGAGTAAGGGGTGGCATGTAATTAGGCTTCTTTGGGAGCACTGCAAGGCACAGCCTGTGACAGAGAGAGTTATGATCCTTTCCCTGTGAATTACTTTAGCTACAGAGTGGGAGGCATAGTGACCCGGGAGGAAAAGATTTTACTGCTCTGGTAGCTCTCCTCCAGTTTTACTCATTGTTGCACATTCTTCTTCCTTGCCACTTCCCTGCTTCCTCTTCCTATCTCACCTCGTGAGAAGATGTGGGCATTACACTGGGCCCATCCTCAACACTCAACCTAAATCTCATTTGCATAAAGTGTCTTCTTTGCTTGAAATCTGTAGGGCACCAGCTGTCATGTCCAGCAAATGAGATTGTGTAGCAGGGTACAGTGATTCTGCTGCCACTTGGCAGATGGACAGCATTGTGGAGAGCCAGAGAAGATCACTTCTCATCATAGCATGGAGTACTATGACAAGGTCTTTTTTTGTCCTATGAATCAGGCTTGAGCCAGAGAAGAGTATGCATGAGCATACTCCAAGTAATTCCACTCTCAGTTTAAGAAACCAAACACATCTGCCAACTTATGGTCTTCATATGTCCAGTAGTGAATTGGAAAAGCCTTTATTTCCCATCAAAAGTATAATCACAATCTCACAGTATGATTCTTTCATCCTTTCCCCACAAACATTCATACCTTTCAATAGGTAAAGTGCTGGCATGGCTGAATTCAACCTGTACAAGCTCTGCAGTCCTTAGAGACACATCTTCACTGGAAGAACACCAATTACAGATAGTGATTTTAAGATCATAGAATCATAGAATTATTTTACCACCTCCCTGGGCAGCCTGTGCCAGTCTCTCACCACCCTCATGGGGAACAACTTCTTCCTGACATCCAACCTGAGTCTACCCATTTCTAGTTTTGTTCCATTCCCCCTAGTCCTATTACTCCCTGACACCCTCAAAAGTCCCTCCCCAGCCTTCTTGTAGCCCCCTTCAGATACTGGAAGGCCACAAGAAAGTCTCCTGGGAGCCTTCGTGTAACTGGGAATCATAGAATCATAGAATTGTTAGGGTTGGAAGGGACCTCAAGGATCATCGAGTTTCAACCCCCTGCCATGGGCAGGGACACCTCGCACTACATCAAGTTGTTCACAGCCACATCCAGCCTGGCCTTAAAACCCTTCAGGCATGAGGCTTCCACCACCTCCCTGGGCAACATGCTCCAGTGTCTTACCACCTTCACAGTGAGGAACGTCTTCTTAACACTCAATTTGGATCTACCAACTTGTAGTTTTGCTCCATTCCCCCTAGTCCTATCACTGTCTGACACCCTAAAAGTTCCTCACCAGATTTCTTGTAGGCCCCCTTCAGATACTGGAAGAAATAAGCAATAATACTACTGGATCATAGTCTACTGCCTCTCCCTATCCATCAGCAAGTATCTTTCTTTGAGATGCAAGAGATTAAGAAAGTTACTATCCATTTATGGTTTCTTATAGGAACTAAACTAGCTAGGGATTTTGTGTAAATATGTATATACATAATACAGGTTCCTCTTTTAACACAAAAGTCATAGTACTGTCTAGGTGAGCAGAATATTTAAAGTCATTATCACCGAGCTTTTTGCAAATACACAGAAGCAGCTGAGCCATGAGAGCTGCAGGTTGGGATTCTTTGAGATGCCTGACACAGCTGATGGCAAAAAAGGAAGGTAATCATGCATAGAGGCAAAGATAAATGAGGAAAAATGCTCATGTAAATAGATGTACTCTGATGAGACTGTTGGACTTGTAAAAGAGCATCAGGTGATGCTCCTTGGTACCTGGATTTCCATTCACTGGTGATCCCCTCTACTCTGCCCTCGTGAGACCCCACCTGGAATACTGCATCCAGTTCTGGAGCCCTTATTACAGGAAGGATCTGGACGTGCTGGAGCATTTCCAGAGAAGGGCCACGAGGATGAGCAGAGGGCTGGAGCTCCTCTCCTATGAGGACAGTCTGAGGGAGTTTGGGCTATTCAGTCTGGAGAAGAGAAGGCTCCAAGGAGACCTAATTGTGGAATTACAGTATCTGCAGGGGGCTGCAAGAAAGCTGAGGAGGGACTTTTTAGGATGTCAGGTAGTGATAGGACTATGGGGAAAGGAACTAAAATAGAAATGGGTAGATTCTGATTGGATGCTAGGAAGAAGTTGTTCCCCATGAGGGTGGTGAGACACTGGCACAGGTTGCCCAAAGAGGTGGTGGAAGCCTCATGCCTGGAGGTTTTTGAGGCCAGGCTGGATGTGGCTCTGAGCAGCCTGCTGTAGTGTGAGGTGTCCCTGCCCGTGGCAGAGGGGTTGGAACTGGATAATCCTTGAGATCCCTTCCAACCCTAACAATTCTATGATTCTATAGTTCTATGATTCTTTCTTTCCCCTCTATTTATTGTCTGAGGTAGTGAGCAAGTTGTTAAGATATCACCAAACCTTTTAAAATCAAACACTTCCTCAAGCAGTCCTGTTCAGGGACAATAATAATCTGCAGTTTTACAAATAGGGGCACTAAAGCAAAAGGTGCTAGCTAGTTACTGGAAAAATAACCCAATAGGTGCAATTCTGGGTATGTTCTCATGTGCTGCTTTGAAAATAGGTGGTCTTAATCCAACTGGTTTGCTCTGCCTTATAGCATGACATAGTGAGTTGACAGTACACAGTTGCAGAATCATAGAGTCATGGAATGGGCTGGGCTGGGCTGGAAGGGACCTCCAAAGGTCATCTAGTCCAACCTCCCTGCAGTAAGCAGAGGCATCCTCAACCAGATCAGGTTGTCCAGAGCCTTGTCAAGCCTCACCTTGAATACCTCCAGGGATAGGGCCCCAATCACCTCCCTGGGCAACCTGTTCCAGTGTTCTACTACCCTTATGGTAAAGAACTTGTTCCTAATATCCAATCTAAATCTTCTCTCCCTCACTCAATCTGCTGTCCGTGCATCTTTTCACAGTATCACAGTATCATCAAGGTTGGAAGAGACCTCAAAGATCATCGAGTCCAACCTGTCACCACAGACCCCATGACTAGACCATGGCACCAAGTGCCACATCCAATCCCCACTTGAACACCTCCAGGGACAGTGACTCCACCATCTCCCTGGGCAGCACATTTTGATGCAGCCCAGGTGTGATTTCAGTGTGGGAATGCTATTTCAAAAAGTCCATGAATGTTAAAATAATCACAGAATCACAGAATCCCCAAGGTTGGAAGAGCCCTCAAAGATCATCAAGTCCAACCTGTCACCACAGACCTCATGAATAAACCATGGCACCGAGTGCCACGTCCAATCCCCTCCTGAACACCTCCAGGGATGGCGACTCCACCACCTCCCTGGGCAGCACATTCCAATGGCTACCAACTCTCGCAGTGAAGAACTTTCTCCACACCTCCAGCCTAAACTTCCCCTGGTGCAGCTTGAGACTGTGTCCTCAAAAAAACGGATTCCTCTGGGTTCTATGCTAATTTAAAATTAATTTATTACAGAATAACTAAAAGTTTTGTACAGCTGAAAGTTCCATCAGAAAAAAAAAAGGCAAATTTTGTCAGCTGAATTAGTTTTTACCACAGCAGTGCATTTTTTTTTTTCTTTTAGATTTGAACACCAACTTCGAAAATCAGTTATTCATGAAGTTTATTTATGAGTAGATCTGGCTTATGACTGTTTTTTCTGCATCAGAAAATGACTTTTCCTTAAGAAAACCAAACTTTTCTTGAAAAATTGGCAGCGTTAAAGGCATTTCCTCTAATCCAGCAAAACCTGTTCACATTCTTCAACAGTTTTTGATAGTGGATTTTGTTTACACTAAAGCACAGGCCTAGATTTTTTTAATAAGTTGTGTTTATTTTTAAATGGTATTATATAGGAAACATGACAGCAAGTTTCAAGGAAATCAGAACATGAGTCCGTTTTCTCTACTCTGCTCAGGTGAGACCCCACCTGGAATACTGCATCCAGTTCTGGAGCCTCTATTGCAGGAAGGATCTGGACGTGCTGGAGCATGTCCAGGGAAGGGCCACAAGGATGTTTAGAGGGCTGGAGCTGCTCTCCTGTGAGGACAGACTGAGAGAGTTGGCTCTGTTCAGTCTGGAGAAGAGAAGGTCCAATGAGACCTAATTGTGGTCTTCCAGTGTCTTAAGGGGGCTACAAGCCTCAACTTCCACCATTGCCCCTTCTCCGGGCATTGGGCACCACCAAGAAAAACCTGGCTCCATCCTCTCGGGACTCAGTCTTTACATATTTATAAACATTGATGAGGTCACCTCTCATCTCCTCTTCTCTAAGCTAAAGAGCCCTCAGCTCCCTCAGTCTCTCCTCAGTGCTGGACTCTTTCAAGTATCATAGAATCATAGAATCAGTCAGGGTTGGAAGGGACCACAAGGATCATCTAGTTCCAACCCCTGCCATGGGCAGGGACACCCTACACTAGATCACGCTGGCCAGAGCCTCGTCCAGCCTGGTCTTAAACACCTCCAGGGATGGGGCCTCAACCACCTCCCTGGACAACCCATTCCAGGGCTTCACCACTCTCATGGTGAAGAACTTCTTCCTCACATCTAGCCTGAATCTCCCCATTTCCAGCTTCATTCCATTCCCCCTAGTCCTATCACTACCTGAGATCCTGAGAAGTCCCTCCCCAGCCTTCCTGTAGGCCCCCTTCAGATACTGGAAGGCCACAATGAGGTCACCTCAGAGCCTTCTCTTCTCCAGACTGAACAGCCCCAACTCCTTCAGTCTGTCCTCATAGTATCTCACCGTCTGTCTTGAACTGAGAGGCCTAAACACTTTTAGAGTAACTCATCCCACCACTTGTGAACAGTGAGAGAATTCACCACTTCCATCCTTCTGGTGTCTGCAGAATACAGACTGAGTTTAGTGTTTAATCAAACTTTTAGTTTTAGAACTCTTAACAGAAGTGAAATGGACTCCAGATAAGCAACATGATCGTTTATGATTGCAAAGCAGGCATCATCTGCAGCGCTTGGCTCATCTATTTCAATCTCGAAGGGCTGAGCCTGATGCAATCTGAAAACTAACAGCAGATCAACGCTAAAGAATTAATTGAAAGAGATCCAAGGCCTAATCTAGAGCTTTTAAACCTGTTTTTGCCTTTGCTGCCTTCCCACACCCAGAAACCCAGCAGAAATAAGTCTGACCATAACCTGGTTTAACTGGGATTTGTAACATGAACTCACTACACTTTGGACATGCATCCTTTTTTCTTTTCTTTGTTTGTCTCAGGAATAGACATGAAAATAGGTTAAATTTATCACAGTTGAAACAGTACTCAACAGGTGGGCTAAATCTTCTTTGGAAGTGCTTCTGTATCTCCTTTAAACCAGATGCTGGGATCCACTCAGCTCATTGAAAGCAGCATGATATCTATATTAATTTATTGCATCTGAAAACCAGACCCTCTGACATTTCCTGATGGTTGTTTTTAAAACCTACTGAATTGCAGCCCTGAGCCTTACATTCCTTTGCCAAGACTGTGAATGGGCACATTCAACAAAAATTATGAGTTGGTTTATGAAGACTAAATCAGGTTTTTAAATTCAGCTTCAGCTGGACAAAATCAAACACAAAGTTAAATAAGGACCAACTCCAGTCCCCCAGACTGAGATAAATGCTAAAATATAAGAAAAGCACTCATTGGTGTTTTCAATTATGTGCCTCCTTTTGGAAAAACAAAAAGATGCATTTTCAAAGTAAAATTGAAGGCAAAATCTAATTGAAAATATCCACCTCCAAAAGAAAACTGAGAGTGGAAAAAAAAAAAAAGAAAGATTGAAAGATATTGAGTTGCTGGAATGTGTCCAGAGAAGGGCAACAAAGCAGAGGTTTGGAGCATATGCCCTGTGAGGAGAGGCTGAGGGAGGTGGGGTTGCTTAGCCTGGAGAACAGGAGGCTCAGGGAGACCTTATTGCTGTCTACAACTACCTGAAGGGAGGTTGTAGCCAGGTAGGAGTTGGTCTCTTCTCCCAGGCCAATAGCACCAGAACAAGAGGACACAGTCTCAAGCTGTGCCAGGGGAGGTTTAGGCTGGATGTTAGGAAGAATTTGTTCATAGAAAGAGAGACTGGCCATTGGAATGTGCTGCCCGGGGAGGTGGTGGAGTCACCATCACTGGAGGTGTTTAGGAAGAGATCGGATGGGGTGCTTGGTGCCATGGTTTAGTTGATGTGATGGTGTTGGGTGATAGGTTGGACTCAACGATCTCAAAGGTCTTTTCCAACCTGGTTAATTCTATTCTATTCTAACACAAGGGATTCTACAACACAGCAATAAAGGACCTCTGGGAGGACTACTGAGATCCTCTCCTCTCCTCTCCTCTCCTCTCCTCTCCTCTCCTCTCCTCTCTCCTCCTCTCCTCTCCTCTCTCCTCTCCTCTCTCCTCCCTCTCCTCTCCCTCTCCCTCTCCTCTCCTCTCCCTCTCCTCTCCCTCTCCTCTCCTCCTCTCCTCTCCTCTCCGAACCTCTCTCCTCTCCTCCTCTCCTCTCCGAACCTCTCCTCCGAACCTCTCCGAACCTCTCCTCTCCTCTCCGAACCTCTCCTCTCCGAACCTCTCCGAACCTCTCCTCTCCGAACCTCTCCTCTCCTCTCTCCCTCTCCGAACCTCTCCGAACCTCTCCTCTCCGAACCTCTCCTCTCCTCTCCTCTCCGAACCTCTCCTCTCCGAACCTCTCCTCTCCGAACCTCTCCTCTCCGAACCTCTCCTCTCCTCCTCCTCTCCTCTCCCTCTCCTCTCCTCTCCTCTCCGAACCTCTCCTCTCCCTCTCCTCTCCTCTCCTCTCCTCTCCTCCTCTCCTCTCCTCTCCTCTCCTCTCCTCTCCTCTCCTCTCCTCTCCTCTCCTCTCCTCTCTCCCTCTCCTCTCCTCTCCTCTCCTCTCCCTCTCCTCTCTCCTCTCCTCTCCTCTCCTCTCCTCTCCTCTCCTCTCCTCTCCTCTCCTCTCCTCTCCTCTCCTCTCCTCTCCTCTCCTCTCCTCTCCGAACCTCTCCTCTCCTCTCCTCTCCGAACCTCTCCTCTCCTCTCCTCTCCGAACCTCTCCTCCTCTCCGAACCTCTCCGAACCTCTCCGAACCTCTCCTCTCCTCTCCTCTCCGAACCTCTCCTCTCCTCTCCGAACCTCTCTCCTCTCCGAACCTCTCCTCTCCTCTCCTCTCCTCTCCCCTCCCCTCCCTCCTCCCCTCCCCTCCCCTCCCCTCCCCTCCCCTCCCTTCCAAACCTTCCCAAACCTTCCCAAACCTTCCCTTCCCTTCCCAAACCTTCCCTTCCCTTCCCATCAAAATCAGTTTGAGTTAAATCATGATTTTAAACCCAACAAGAAATTTCCTTCTGGGCTCAGCACAGTCTAACACTTTTGCTCAGGCTTGTTATTCCAGCAGCAAACTGAAAAACTTTCCTTTATCCAACCCTTGTTGCTACTGAAAGATTGAGTTATGGCCAAAGAAGAATCAAAAGGGAATGCTTTCAGTGCTGAGCACTGGGGCTGGAGCTTGGCAGATGTGACAGATAACTCTTGCTGCTCTAATCAGGAAGAAAGGTGCTCATTCCATGTGTCAAGGATACAAAAGAGCTGAATCTTCCATTGTTTTTATTTACTGATTTTCCAGGTAGTTCAGGTGTCTGTAACTATCCTTAAAAATGAGGAAGAAAAAGACATTACATTATTTGTATTGCCACTAGCTAGAAAATGATGGATTCCCACAGCATGGCTGGAGGGGGTTTTATTGGATTTGCTTTTATTTTTTTTTTAATCTTCCCTTCATTAATATTTAAGTCTAAATTTAGGGAAGCAAAAATGAATACATAACAAACAACAGCCCAAGTTACTCTTTTCAGGCCTGTTTTGAAATTCAGAGCACAAGCAGCTGGTGAAAAGATCCAATAGTAAATATATATTCTGTAGGACATGTTTTTACAGCACCTTACCAAGAACAGTGTATCGTTTCTTAATGCAACCTTGCACTGCCTCCTTCACTAATTACTCTACATTGGCACAGCTTCATACTGCTAAGAGAGTCCTGCCAGATTACACAAGTAGATAACCTGGATCACTGCTCAGTAATTTCTTTTGCAGAACTTTGTCACTAAACAATGTTTCCCTCTTGGAGAGGAAACTAAATCTCTACTGATGCAAACTGATCATAGAATCATAGGAGCATAGAATCAATAAGGTTGGAAGGGACCTAAGAGATCATCGAGTCCAACCTGTCCCCAACACCTCATGACTACTAAACCATGGCACCAAGTGCCATGTCCAGTTCTCTCTTGAACACCTCCAGGGATGGTGACTCCACCACCTCCCTGAGCAGCACATTCCAATGGCTAACAACTCTTTCTGTGAAGAACTTTCTCCTCACCTCTAGCCTAAACTTCCCCTGGTGCAGTTTGAGACTGTGTCCTCTTGTTCTGTTATTGGTTGCCTGGGAGAAGAGACCAACCCCCTCCTGGCTACAACCTCCCTTCAGGTAGTTGTAGACAGCAATGGACTCGATGATCTCAAAGGTCTCTTCCAGCCAGGTTAATTCTATTAAATAAGGTCTCCCCTGAGCTTCCTCTTCTCCAGGCTAAGCAACCCCAGCTCCCTCAGCCTCTCCTCGTAGGGATTGTGGTCAAGGCCTCTCCCTAGCCTCATTGCCCTTCTCTGGACACATTCAAGAGTCTCAATGTCCTTCTTAAAATGAGGGGCCCAGAACTGGACACAGGACTCAAGGTGTGGCCTAACCAGTGCTGAATACAGGGGCAGAATGACTTCTCTGCTCCTGCTGGGGACACTATTCTTGATGCAGGCCAGGATGCCATTGTCCATCTTGGCCACCTGGGCACACTGCTGGCTCACGTTCAGCCTACTATCAACCAGTTCTCGCAGGTCCCTTTCTGTTTGGCTGCTCTCCAGCCACTCTGACCCCAGCCTGTAGCACTGCATGGGGTTGCTGTGGCCCAAGTGCAGCACCCAGCACTTGGAACGATGTTTGATTTGCTTGCTTTGTGCCTGATTTCTGGAGAGTTTACTGTAAAATAATTCCACAGGCTTGGTGTATACTAGCATGAGGGTAAAAAATAAAGTAAAAAAAACAAAAAAAAAAAAAAAAAAAAGAGAAAAAGTTTTTCATGTAATTAAAAAACCACCCAAACCCTCAAATTCTGAAATGCTTAATTAAACAGTTCTAGGGAGAAGTGGCTAGAGGCTGAATTTAGCATGGAAAATACATTGGAAACAAACTTTTCTAAAGGACTGAATGAAAATGTGTTTTGATTTGATTAAGTTAGAAGTTTTCTAAGGAGGGAAAAAAAAATAAATCCCACATCCTTCAAAGCAGTTAACTCTGTAAGTTCCTACAGGACAATTAATGGCAGGATAAAGAAAGTATTGAATGTGAGCATAATTTGACTTGAAAAATGAAAGGCCATCTCTGAGTTTTACAAACAACAGTTTCCTGGTAAAGTCTACCAGATATTCTTCTTGTATGTCATAGGTAACTCTGCTTTGTAATGGATAGTCTTTTGGGTTTAGAATTGTCTATAAGGTAACTGCAGGGGCCAGGTGTTGCTCCAAGAGTGTGGAAAACCAATCAGAGCCTGCAGTCTATTGTTTTCTGTATGCACCTATCCTTAGCTTTTGACTGGGATTAGTGTTTTGGGCCAAATTAAACACCTTCCATTGTATTAATATCATTTTGCAATAGAATCATAGAATTGTTAGGGTTGGAAGGGACCTTTAAGGATCATCTAGTCCCAAATCCCCTGCCATGGGCAGGGACACCTCACACTACCGCAGGTTGCTCACAGCCACATCCAGCCTGGCCTTAAAAACCTCCAGGGATGAGGCTTCCACCACCTCCCTGGGCAACCTGTTCCAGTGTCTCATCACCCTCATGGGGAAGAGCTTCTTGAATGTCTGCAGCACATCTGCTGTATTCATTGGGCTTTGCAGGAAGTCTCTATGCCATTGAAGCTGATGCAGGGGAACAGAGGCAAAAGGGCTAACTGTGGCCCCTGCTCAGGCTACCTGGAGGGGATGAAGAAAAAGGTTTTTTTCTGAGTTTAAAGTCTTTTATCCAAAATCAAATTAAATACTCATAATAGCAGTCCTAAGAGAAGCTGCCTACAATGTTTTCCAGCTTTGAAACATATCAGATTGATTCACCAGGGAAGCAGTGCAGGAATTTGGGGTTCGAAGGCTGATAACAGCTAAAGGAGCAGGTGCCATTTATGCCAACAGCATTTGGGAATTCCCTTAGTCATGAAAAACTGCAATCCAAAACCAAGCTGCAAACCTCATGTAAGGTTTGATTCTTTCTCCTCATATATTCAACCACCTCCATCATCTCCAGCTGCTCTTTCTGCCATGACATAGAATCATAGAATAAATCACAGAATCATAGAATCACAGAATCATAGAATCAGTCATAGAATCATAGAATCAGTCATAGAATCATAGAATCAATCACAGAATCATAGAATCACAGAATCATAGAATCAGTCATAGAATCATAGAATCAGTCATAGAATCATAGAATCAATCACAGAATCATGGAATCACAGAATCATAGAATCAGTCATAGAATCATAGAATCAGTCATAGAATCATAGAATCAATCACAGAATCATGGAATCACAGAATCATAGAATCAGTCATAGAATCATAGAATCAGTCATAGAATCATGGAATCAATCACAGAATCATAGAATCACAGAATCATAGAATCACAGAATCATAGAATCAGTCATAGAATCATAGAATCAGTCACAGAATCATAGAATCACAGAATCATAGAATCACAGAATCATAGAATCACAGAATCATAGAATCAGTCATAGAATCATAGAATCAGTCATAGAATCATAGAATCAATCACAGAATCATAGAATCACAGAATCATAGAATCAGTCATAGAATCATAGAATCAGTCATAGAATCATAGAATCAATCACAGAATCATGGAATCACAGAATCATAGAATCAGTCATAGAATCATAGAATCAGTCATAGAATCATGGAATCAATCACAGAATCATAGAATCACAGAATCATAGAATCACAGAATCATAGAATCAGTCATAGAATCATAGAATCAGTCACAGAATCATAGAATCACAGAATCATAGAATCACAGAATCATAGAATCAGTCATAGAATCATAGAATCAATCATAGAATCATAGAATCAGTCATAGAATCATAGAATCAATCACAGAATCATAGAATCAGTCATAGAGTCATAGAATCAATCGCAGAATCAATCATAGTATCAATCATAGAATCATAGAATTATAGAATCATAGAATGGTCTGGGCTGGAAGGGACCTCTAAAAGTCATCTTATGATGAGAAATTGCCTTGAAACAGGACAGAGGAATGAAGAGTGGACAATGTAGACCTTCTTCAGGTACTGGAAAGCTGATAAAAGGTTTCCCCAGATCCTCTTCTCCATGCTGAGCAGACATGACTCACTCTGCCTGTCCTCATAGGACCCTGATCATCTTTGTGGCCCTCCTCTGGACCCTCTCCAACAAATCCATGTCCTTCTTGTGTTGGGGGCTCCAGAGCTGGATGCAGGACTCCAGGAGGGGTCTAACAAAAGGGGGAGAATCACTACCTTTTGAGCTGATAGTGTTATATATGGCTAACTAGGTGAGTGTTCTGAGGTTTTAATTTTCTTTATCTATTCTCTCCTTTTTCCTCCTGTATCACTCCCTGGAGCTGCACCAGTAAAACTAGTGGCAAATCAGGCTTTCAGAGCATGCCTGGCACAGAGATGATGAGGTCTCATTGATTTCAGATGGAGCAAGCCAGGGAACCGGGTATTATGCCCTGGGACACGGGGAAGATGTGTGAGAAAAGGAGAGTGAGCTGTCAGAAAACGAAGTATGGGACTCACAGGACGAGATACGTGTCATCAGGAGCCTGCAGTGTGTGAGAGCACTGAACCCACAAATACTCTTGTGGCTATGAACAGAGATGCTTTCCTCCCCAAACATGTTCCACTTTGTTCTGTCTGGCTACCTGACAGCTGGTTGAGCTGCCTTAAAAGTTGAGAGCTTTGCAATTCCTCCCCACTTCTTTCCTGCTTCCCCGAGTCCCACCCTTCCTGCTCCTGCTCTCTTTATCTTTCTACCCTGAAAACGCTAACAAGGATAAATAAACTTTTTAATTCTTTTTTTCCCTATACCTGAATAACCTCTTGTGTGCAGGATATTTTCTGCTTTAGGGCACAATCTGTTGCAGCACAGTTATAACTGTTGCTAAGGCACCTATTGGTGTTATATATGCCTCAGCAACAAGGCATTCTGTCGTGTTTCTCATCTGTGAACCCAGTGATTTATTGATAATGCTAAACTTGTTTGAAAGTTATAGAGCTTGTAAGTCAATTGTGTTTAAAGGGAGAGATGGAGCTTCCTACTCCTCAACTTTTTATTGCTTGCATGTCAGAATTAGCAAGCTTTTCAGCCACCGTTAGAGGAGCTCAAGGTGTTTGGCAAGCATGAAGGAAGCCTCACAATGGTAAAAGAAAAGAGGCTTTTTAGCATCCTCATTAAATGCAACAGAGAAATGGAGTAGCAGAAATGACAATGCATAACCTATCTGATGTCAAACAACCATGGAATTGAGCCTCAAGGGGATTTTGGGCAGGTTTTATGTTGTCTGTTCTTCAATACAGAGTAATTGATCTGTACACCCATAGCCTCTGCTGAGAACACAATTTGCTATTAAAACCAATTTGGATGGATACTTTTTTATTACCTTTCCTATATGATACTCTTCTATGGTAAAAGATGGTCTCTGCCCTAAAGTGCTTTTCCATCTGATCAGCTCAGCCAGACAAAATCAGTTTTGCAATCTCTGGTTTACAAATGGGGAAATAGGATATGGAGGCATTAAGGAGGCAGCTTCTGCAAGATGCCAGCAGACAGAGGGTTCTGAGATATCATAAAGTGAACTGCAAATTCTGACCACTTATGGAAATACAACTATCAGATAAAAAGAGAGATAAAGAAGCTTTCTATTTCTTCCTCTCTCTCTCTCCTTATTACAGAAGGATCTGGATTTTACTGTCATTGCAGTATTCAGCTCTCCTTCAAAATGGTAAGGCACTGTCTAGCTCCATTTTTCAGATGGTGAACTCCAGAATAGAAAGGGATTTGGGCACCCAAATGCCTCTGTGTTCTCTTGAATTCAATATTCCAATTTGACTGGCATTTACCTGAGTCTGGTTTAATTTTGTCCTTGATCCTTGTGATGTTCTGTTGACAGCAAGGATCCAAATTGTACCTAAGTTCAGATTTTTCAAGTGAAGTGTTCATTTTAGAGTTCAACTCACTTTAAGTTAGTTTCCCAGAAGTTAACTATCCTTGCTTGTCAGTTTGGTGAGGATTTGGTGAGGAAAAGAAAATATTGCCCCTCTGAGATCCAGATCACCTCTTCTGAAAGTGCTGGTACCTCAGCACAAAAAGAAAGAGAATTTTACTGACTAAGATCCTAAATCAGTTAATTCAGAGATGTTATGTTTTAGGTAGAACACCTTCTACTTCCTTTATCTCCTGCCACTGCTAAACAATTCCCTTGCACTGTGTTCCGCTCTCCTGATCTTTTCTCTTCCTCCACCTCTAGAAGGTAAAACTTAGAAAATTAGGTCTAGAAAAATTAAAAGGACAGCTTTCAAGTTTCCAAACCTCAACAGTATGCATTGTAGTCACACTTTGTGAGGGCTCAGATAAGTTGCCTTATATTACTCAGAGGAATGTATCAACTACGAGGCTGCTGGGAATGAGGGGCTGAGGATCTTCCCCTTTAGCAGGGTTGGCGATTAGATGGGGTCAGCTATGACATGGATCTCTTTGGTTAGTCATTAGGTGGGTTCACCTATAGCATGAAACTCTGGTTAGTCAGGTGAAGTGGGAATGTATCTGACACAGACACAAAACTGTGGACCAAAGAATAATTACTGGATTGTGTTGTGTTAGCTCTGCCTCTTGACTCCTGCTCAGTAACATCTGCAGTTTTCCATCATAATTTTTAAGATGGCAGTGTAAGCAAAAATAAAGTTAATTAGGTCCTCTCTACTATCAGACTAACTCAGTGTTAGTCCGATATGGTGAGATGTTAGTCCAGTGGTGAGATATTAGTGGTGAGATACTGGAACAGCTTGCCCCAGGGAAGTTGTGGGTGCCCCCCTCCCTGGCAATATGCAAGGCCAGGTTGGGCAGGGCCTTGAGCAACCTGGTCCAGTGACATATGTCCCTGCCCATGGCAGTAGGGTTGGAACTAAGCGATCTTTAAGATCCCTTCCAACCCAAAACATTCTACGATTCTATGTCTAAATTGACCAGTGTCAGAAATTATTCATCAGTGAAGGGACTAAAATACAGGTCCAGATGATTATGATGTTCTCACCCCAAAAAGCTCTACTGACACTATGTGTACTTCTGTACAGTCTTGCCATGAACCATCTGCTTGACATTTCTAGACTATTAAAATGACCTACTGGCAAATCTAGGAACCAATGTCAGTTTGTCTTACAGAGTTAGCTCCAAAACCACTACTCCTGCTCAGCTCACTTACTGGAGGTCTGTGTAAATCTGTGATACTTTGTGCAGCTTCACTAATTCTACCTCACACAGATGAGAAAAGCTGACAAAACACTGAAATAAAAATCACTTTTATGCTTTAAAACTATTGATATAAATGTAAATATAAATATAGAGATGGAGATAGAGACATAGAGATAGAGATAGATGAGATATAGATATAGATATAGATATAGATATAGATATAGATATAGATATAGATATAGATATAGATATAGATATAGATATAGATATAGATATAGATATAGATATAGATATAGATATAGATATAGATATAGATATAGATATATCTGTTAAACCAGCTCCAGGCACTCAAACACTGAAGCTCCTCTTCAGCCTTCTGGCTTTTGTCTTCCTTGAGTGATGAGAGAGAGCCGGCCGGCATGAATCAAACATTCATGACTGCAAAATTCTCTCCCATCTGTTGTAAAACCAGTGCAAGCATGAACAACTGAGAGGTGAAACAATTTTTCAGCCTCCTCAGCAATCTCATAAATTATCTGCAGCTAAATAACCTAGAAAGAGGAGCAGAATCCCCCAGCCTTAGGTAACAATTACACTACGTGAACTTTGAGAAACCTCTCGCTAGCACTCGAAATTAGGAGCTTAATACACAAATGAATAGTGAAGACACAGTGACAGCAGTGTTTAGAAAATGTTTTTGCAGCTCACCCAGGTGTTGTACTTACTTGTTTCTGGATGGGGAAGTGTTGTAATTGGTTTCACTGAAGATAAAGAGGTGTAGACTGGTACTGCCTGTCTCTGAAATACTGATCAGTATGCATCAGTTTCCCTGCTCATGAAAGGCAAGAGAATGATCAGGTCACCTGTACAGCATCAGGTTCTTCATTTAGTCATCAGTGCAAGAGTACAGTTTTCTGACCTCTGAGGTCTTCTTGATGAAAGAGTGAGATTTGAGTTCTTAGTGCTATTGAAAATAGTCCCTGACAATATGTTTTCAAAAGCTTTTTCTCCCAGTTAAACATGGATCTTTTTATTAGGCCAAGCACTTTGGACCAAATACTTCACCCATGCTGCTTAACTTTTATAGAATCATAGAATTGTTTTGACTGGAAGAGAGCTTTAAGATCATCAATTCAATTGTTAACCTAGCACTACTAGGTCACCACTAAATCATATTCCTCAGCACTGCATCCACACATCTTTTAAATACCTCCAGGAATGTTGTCTCTACTACTTCCCTGGGTAACCTGTTCAATGCTTGATAATGCTTTCTGTGAATAAGTTTTCCCTGATATCCAACCTAAACCTCTCCTGATGCAGCTTGAAGGTGTTTCCTCTTGTTATTGCATTGTCAAGTTACCTGGTTATCCTCTCCATCTGAAACAGTATTTCTTGAGATGGACCTCAAATATTGTGTATAGCTATTTTATTCACATTTCCACCTAACTCAGCTACTCATCAGTGTTTTACACTTATGTGCCTTCTACCTCCACTTTTGCACAGCTCAAAGACAGAAGATCTCAATAAGCTAGGGAGTTCTCACAAACAGATGATGACTTTCCTATAGCTCCATTTCAGAACAAGGCTGGGCTGAGCCTCCTATGACACAGCAAGGCTTGCTGTAGCTCTAGTTTGATCAGCTTTTCCCATTGAGGAAGGGTATATGAGTGGGCAGCCTTTGTGTCACTATGGTGGTTTAAACACAGCTGCCCTCACCACCCTCCCCAGTGTGACAGGAAGGAAAATTGTGAAGAAAAGTAAAACAAAACCAGAGTTTAAAATAGAACAATACAGAGATACCATGACCTTCCTCACCCTACTCAAGGTGGAAAAAGAAAGGGCAAGAGACTGGAAGTGGGAGAAGAGAGAAGGAAGCAGCTCTACATCACAGTCAGGAGCTCAAAGCCACAGAATGACAGAATCACCAAACTTGGAAGAGACCTCAAAGATCATCAAGTCCAACCTGTCAGATCATCAAGTCCAACCTGTTAAGTCCCTATCCTTTGTCCCAGCCATCCCTTCCTATAGTGGGCATGATGTCAGCATGGCATCCAATGTGCATTGTCTGGTTGAGGCAGCTATGTCCCCTCCCAGCTTCTTATGAAGGAAACCAAAACCAGCCCCATCCAAGCCAAGCCCCATTCCATGACTATGATTCAGGGAATGGATAGCTGCCAGACACACAGTCAAATCATACCTGAGCAACAGGTTAGCTTCCACTGATGCAGTTCACAAGGCCCACAAGTTCTTGTATTCAGCTCACAGCTCCCAGAACACTTGTTAAAGGTAAGTACAATTATGCCAGTTTTACACAGAGGACAAATATGACAGAGAAGCTCAGGAAGTCATCAATAAGATTCTAGGATAGAATCACAGCCTCTTTGCATAGACATGGTGCTCTGCTGCTATTTCTGTTCCTTATCTTTAAGGGATAATCTTCTTGTGGAGGCAGCTGAGGCAACATGCAGCCCACGTGCACACAGTTGTAGACCATACTGATAAACTCAGGACTTCCTGACTGCCCTGCTATCACCAAGGAATAATTTTATTCAAGCAAAACACAGTGTTCTCTTTAAAAATGGCCCTCTCTTCTGTATTATCACATAATTACATGGTCTCCAAATAACTGCCATTCCTCAAGTTCATAACAATCCTTTCTACTCTCATTTTTCTTAATATTTCTGGTTTGTTTTGCTTTTGCTTTGCTTTGTTATGTTTTGATTTGGTTTGGATTGGTTTGGTTTGGTTTGGTTTGGTTTGGTTTGGTTTTTTTTTCCCCCAAGAAGTGCAGGCCTCAGGTAGGTCTCCTTGTTGTGTTCTCATGAGTACCTAATAGCAGCATACTAATCTCCTCTGGCTCTTTGATTTAATGTTTCCCAAAATCACATTGGTCTGTGCTATTATTTTCTGCTACAGCCCACAGCAAGCATGCAGCAGCTTCACTGTTTACTCTCATCCCAAATTTCATTCAGCATTCATTTCCACACCCCCCAAGCCTCTGCCTGTGCATGCCAGGACTTCGCTCTGCTCATGATTATTAAACCCAGCTGAAGCAAAGGGTAATTTGGCCCTTGTTTCTTAAAAATACATCTCTTCTGGTAACCACAGCAAATTGTTTGGGATTTTTCTCCATGAATTATTCAGGAGATTCAATTTAGCATGACTATTAATTCTAACCTCTGCAGTGTATGAATAAGCAATCTCGTTGCTTAATATTAGTGCCTGACCATTCTTCTCTACAACTAATGACCTGTCAGATAGCTGGGTCTAACAGTCATCAGGAAGCTGGCAAGGACTTAATTACTATTAATTTAATAAAACAATGATTGAACTAATGGTGAAAAGCTGTCAGTGCTTTGCTCCCAATTAATAAGAAAATAAAGTAGTGATACCTCTGGAGTGACAGATCAGCAATCAAAATACTTTTTCATATGGGGGCAATTTTCACTATGCAGTTCCCTATGCCTGTGTCTTGCACTGTCACATGTCATCTCAGAGGAGAAAAAAACAGAACTCTGCCATCCCCACTTCTGTGAGAACTTCCTCATGTTTTTCTTATTACTTTTAACTTTTCTGTGCATAATACCTGATAGGAAGGGCTGTTTTCCTTGTGCTCAAACCTCAGTCTGAAGGACACACTTGTACTGAGAAATGTTATTTTGGCCCTTTGATACTCAGGAGTTCTTTAAACTGTGTCCAGCATTAATTCCTCCACTTCATCTGCCCTAACCTTTAAATCAGTTCAAACTGATATCTCAGTTTTATGAGGTGGATCTTGGTAAGTTCACTGAGCAGTCTCACAAGCAGCTGGATAACAACTGAATGAGTGATTACTGTACAGCGCCTGTGTGCACTGGGAGAACAGGAGATCCGCCATCTGGCTGTGCTGCCAAAGCCAATGTATTATCCAACCACTGCCTCTGAGGTCATTCTAACCTGCAAATCATACAAACTATTCAAGACTTGATGCCCAGAAATGTGACTAGTTTCAGGAAATGGCACAATTCAGAAGTGAAACAATGCTGGTAATCAGGGAACGCTTTCTAATAACAGTGTTTTTAACTTCATTGTTTTAGGGGAGGGAGCTTAAAAATTCTATTTTTATTGTCCTAAATTCATGTGACACATACTATGGTAGAGGATCTTTCACAATCAATAAATAAATAATCATTCATTATCCAGGGAAAATTTTTGAATAAAAATAATGTCAGAAATATTAGCATTGGACAAAGCCACCACCCATGTTAGGCTTTGTGACTGCAGATAAACACATATGGTGAAGAGATTTCCTTAACCTGAAGAAAAGCTGTGCTGAGAAAGTTTGTTCCCTTCAGTAAAATGAAAGGTGTGGTGGGTTGAAATTTCCCCCCTGTACTCAGCACCGGTTAGGCCACATCTTGAGTCCTGTGTCCAGTTCTGAGGCCCTCAGTTTAGGAAAGATGTTGAGTTGCTGGAAGGTGTCCAGAGAAGGGCAACAAAGCTGGGGAGGGGTCTGGAGCACAGCCCTGTGAGGAGAGGCTGAGGGAGCTGGGGTTGCTAAGCCTGGAGAAGAGGAAGCTCAGGGAGACCTTATTGCTCTCTACAGCTACCTGAAGGGAGGTTGTAGCCATGTGGGGGTTGGTCTCTTCTCCCAGGCAGCCGGCGCCAGAACAAGAGGACACAGTCTCAAGCTGTATTTCAGTATATGACTGAAATCCAGACCAGACCACCAGTAACAGATTGCAAGGCTAAGAAATGAGTCATGGCTATGAAAGTGTAGAAGAGAAGTGATAAGTGAGGAAGAACAATTTTATAGACCTCCAGATTTATAATTGCATATATATGTGTACATGTGGAATGGAATGGAATGGAATGGAATGGAATGGAATGGAATGGAATGGAATGGAATGGAATGGGATGGGATGGGATGGGATGGGATGGGATGGGATGGGATGGGATGGGATGGGATGGGATGGGATGGGATGGGATAGAATAGAGTTAACCAGGTTAGAAGAGACCTTCGAGATCATCCAGTGCAACCATCATCCAACACCATCTAATCAACTAAACCATGGCACCAAGCACCCCACCCAGTCTCTTCCTAAACACCTCCAGTGATGGTGACTCCACTACCTCCCAGGGCAGCACATTCCAATGGTAAATCACTCTTTCTGGAAAGAATTTCTTCCTAACATCCAGCCTAAACCTCCCCTGGTGCAGCTTGAGACTGTGTCCTCTTGTTCTGGTGCTGGCTGCCTGGGAGAAGAGACCAACCCACACTTGGCTACAAACTCCCTTCAGGTAGTTGTAGAGAGCAAAAAGGTCTCCCCTGAGCCTCCTCTTCTCCAGGCTAAGCAACCCCAGCTCCCTCAGTCTCTCCTCATAGAGCTTGTGCTCCCAACCCCTCCCCAGCTTTGTTGCCCTTCTCTGGACATGTTCAAGAGTCTCAATGTCCTTCTTAAATTGTGGGGCCCAGAACTGGACTCAAGGTGTGGCCCAACCAGTCCTGAGTACAGGCCAGAATCGCCTCCCTGCTCCTGCTGGCCACACTGTTCCTGATTAAGCCCAGGATGCCATTGGCGTTCTTGGCCACATGGGCACACTGCTGGCTGTGAGAGACTAAAGCTTGTATCTCCTGGTGTGACTCAACAAAGATAAAATCACTTGCTGCTGGCCCAGACAATAGCTGATGTGCGTTGGGCAGAGGCACTGGAAGGACTCTTGGAAGGTGCAAAGATAACATTGCTCATGGAACTGCAGTTGGCCTATAACAATGGCCCAAGGGCCCAGCCATCACGCCTTCAGGACAAGACCATTTCCAGCCATCAGATAGCTCAGGAAGGGAGGATGATGAGACAATGGATTCACCACCTGTTTCCTGATGTGTAATGAGTGTGTGGGTAGGTAGATGGAGAAGGAGGAGGCGGACGCCTCCCCCTCTCCGTCCAAACTCACCTGAGTACACAGAAAGATTTCCTGGGGAACGATACCTGGATACTTGCCTAAAGATGGTTTCCCGGACCGATTTCCTGGGGGACAATACCTGGACACTTACCTAAGGATGATTTCCTGGAACCATGTCCTGGGGAACAACACCTGGACACTTGCCTAAGGACTAAAAAACTGTAAAAAAGACTGGAGCAACTACTGGCTTTTAAGAAGAAAATTGGAGAAGAAAAATGTAGAAGAAAGCAGACAGCACCACAAGCTGGAAGCATCACGGGGCAACACAACGGACCTTGGACTCTGAAAACCCTCTCTCCACCTCTGACCGTTGCTAATATAATCCCTTTCCTACTTTTTCCTTCTTCTCCCTATTCCTTCTCATTCTCCTTCTCTATTTTTCCTCTCTCTCCCTCTGTTTCTGATCCATCCACCTTATTTGTGTAATAAATAGTCTAGCTGTTGATATTTTGGCCTCGTTTGTGCCTCTCATTTCACAACACGGGAATATTCATAAAAAACCTAGGTCTCTTTCCCTCTCCGGACCGAGACACTGGCTCATGTTCACCTGCTGTCAACCAGTACCCCCAGGTCCCTTTTTGCCTGGCATCTCTCCAGCCACTCTGACCCCAGCCTGTAGCACTGCATGGGGTTGTTGTGGCCAGTGTGTAGAACCCGGCACTTAGTGTATACACCCATAGGCCTTTCAGGTAGCACAGCACAGAATGTAGGTTACTGCTTATGTCCTGATGTCTTAGTCTGATTTTGACTCACGTAGCCATAAATTATCCACCGTTGTGTATAATGTAAATAGATATGTGTATATAATATAAATTGCATAAGTACAGATGAACTGCTGCAGCTGTCATATCATCTTTAGACAGCTTAGGCTTTGAAGTCATTCTTTATTATTTGGGTACTGTGATTTTCTGACTTTGATTGCTATAATAACATCAAAACACAGTGCAGCTTTTAAATATATTCACTTCATCCCTTGTTCTTAAAAGAGACCAGTTATTTATTTCTGTCTTCTGAAGAATCTCACAATCCTAGTAAGGAGTCAAGTGTCAGGAATGCTATGAAATGACTGAAGATTCATGTCCATGCAGGTTTCTACATAATAAACATGTGTGTGGCATTTATTTTTATATATCATAGTAGCATCATAGAATCAGTCAGGGTTGGAAGGGACCACAAGGATCATCTAGTTCCAACCCCCTGCCATGGGCAGGGACACCGTCAGGCTGGCCAGAGCCTCATCCAGCCTGGCCTTAAATGCTTCCAGTGACAGGGCCTCAACCACCTCCCTGGATAACCCATTCCAGGGCTTCACCACTCTCATGGTGAAGAACTTCCTCCTCACATCTAGCCTGAATCTCCCCACCTCCTTTTTACACTTGCTTTTATCTGTTGGAGAAAACCAAACATTGATAGAGTGTATGTTTCTGTATATACATGTAATGCTGGCCTGTGGCAGAAATAGTGTGGCCAGTAGGAGCAGGGAAGTCATTCTGCCCCTGTACTCAGCATTCATTAGGACACACATTGAGTGCTGTGTCCAGTTCTGGGCTCCTCAATTTATGAAGGACAATGAGACACTTGAATTTGTCCAGAGAAGGGCAATGAGGCTGGGGAGAGGTCTCAAGCACAAGCCCTATGAGGAGTGGTTGAGGGAGATGGGTATGTTAGGAAACTTTTTTTCCTAATGTTCAGTCTAAACCTACCCAGTCACAGCTTGGGTGGAGATTTGGCTTAAAGGGGTTCTGTGTTAAGCCCAGACTATGGATTTTGGAGTATTTTATATGTTTTGCACTGGTTTATGAATTTATGAGCAGCATTTCCATTTAAACTTTCCAACCGTACCCAGTCCTTTGGGTGAGTGTTTTTCTTTTGCCCCTTTTGGAAGAGGTAAAAGAGCATTTGTCTTGCTCTAAACTAAGACAACCTCTATAACTGATGAAAGAAGAGAAGTGCTCATTCTCTTGAAATAAATAGTGAATACAGAAAATGTACAGGAGATGCTCTTTTGACATGGTGATTGGGGTATATAAATAAAGAGCATGATTATTACACATATAAGTGACTTCTTTTTCTTGCTCCAGAGGCCTCAATCATAGAATCATAGAATCATAGAATTGTTAGGGTTGGAAGGGACCTCAAGCATCATCTATTTCCAACCCTCCTGCCATGGGCAGGGACACCTCACACTACATCAGGTTGCTCAGAACCACATCCAGCCTGGCCTTAAAAACCTCCAGGGATGAGGCTTCCACCTCCTCCCTGGGCAACCTGTTCCAGTGTCTCTCCACCTTCATGGAGAAGAACTACTTCCTAACATCCAATCTGCATCTACCCATTTCTATTTTTGATTCCCATTCCCCCTAGTCCTATCACTATCAATATTTGTGTCAAAGAGTGATTTAACCTCAGGCTCTTAAGGGATACAAAATCAGCCTAACAAATGTCACAATGACATGTCTTAAATGGATATAATTTATAGTATTTTCCAAAGGCTGGATTTTCACACGAGGGCTTTTTCCTTGGAATACTTTTTGCTTGGATACATTTTCATTATGTTTAAAAAAAGAAAAAAAAAAAAAAAAAAAAAAAAAAAGAGAAAAAAAAAAAAGAAAATAGTTTTGCTAATTATTTGGCTAAGCATCCCAAGAAAGCATGAGGATGGAACTCCTATTCCCAGTGATGGTAATTGGGCTCATTTTGGGCTCCAAGATGAATACTAATTTGACAACTTTGTCTGAATTCCATCCTTGCCTACAAAAACCCTCTTAGCTTAGGCCAGTGGTCTTGAAGCAGTAGGCAGAAGTCCTAACTGACTTCAACATTTTTTATCTTCCTCAGAATTATGCATAAAATCTGTACCTCTCCTGTGAGACCATCTCGAATAAATTGCATTAATTCTTGTATTTGCTGAAACTGCCTTTCTCTCGCTGAGCCACGTGCATCCAATTATGTGAAATGGGAAATGCTTTAAAAATATCACATTCTGGCATGAAGTGTTTGGAAATCTTCGGGGGATGTTAGTTTGTCTTTAATAACAAGTCCCAAATTGTGCCTGGTGGGCCTCTTCCCTGAAAACAAAGATTCCAAGCTGATATTAAAACAAAAAAAAACCAGCCCCCAAAGCCTCAAAAACACAACCCAAAATTATCTCATGGCTACTACCTGTCAAATGAGGAATAATTCTGCACCTATGAAGAAAGGATGAAAGGTGAAAGAGATTTTTGTTTATTTCAATGAATACAAGGCGGGGGGGGGGGAAGCTATTTTAATTTTCAGCCCCTCCTTTCCTTTATAATTAAAGCTTCTCTTTATAGCTATTCTATTCTATTCTATTCTATTCTATTCTATTCTATTCCATTCCATTCCATTCCATTCTAGTTTCTTTTCTATTCTATTCTATTCTATTCTATTCTATTCTATTCTATTCTATTCTATTCTATGCTATTCCATTCCATTTGATTCTATTTTCTATTCCATTCCATTCCATTCCATTCTATTTTCTATTCTTTCTATTCTATTCTATTCTATTCTATTCTATTCTATTCTATTCTATTCTATTCTATTCTATTCTATTCCATTCCATTCCATTCCATTCCATTCCATTCCATTCTAGTTTCTATTCTATTCTATTCTAGTCTAGTCTAGTCTAGTCTAGTCTAGTCTATTCCATTTCATTCCATTCCATTCCATTCCATTCTATTTCTATTCTATTCCATTCCATTCCATTCCATTCCACTCCATTCCATTCCATTCCATTCCATTCCATTCCATTCCATTCCATTCCATTCTAATCTATTTGCCTGGGCTTTTAAATTACTTTAGAAATATACATATATACATATATATTTTCTTTTTAATGTAGCGCTGTGATAATTTCCCAGGAAAGAAAAAGAAAAAGGAAAAAAAAAAAAAAAAAAGAGAATAATAATAAAAAAAAGACTTTTAAAAGAATTTCTTCCAGGCATTTTATAAATTGACTCCTTTGTTCTGCTTTGTGCTACGTTTTGCCTCTGTCAGATGCACCATGGAGAATGCCAGTGGGCATTGGAGGGTTGGTAGGTGAGTACATTTTATTTCCCAAAATTTTCTTCCTAAAAAGAAATGGAAAAAAAAACAACAACAAACCAAAATAAAAATCAAACAGCACTTGAAACATCTTTTTTTATTTTGTGTCAGACAGGCATTTGCTTCTGGGTGTATGGAAAGTGCAAATTAGCAACCAAACATCAGAAGAGAGAATGAGGGAGGTCCCTATTGAGTAGAGATGGGGGCGGGTAGGGGGTGTGTGCCTCTCTTCCTCCCCCCCCCATTTTTTTCCTTATTTTTTTTTCCTTGGGATCTGAAAATACAGACACATCCATGGGGAAAAGGGAGAGGAAAAATTGATAGCAAATAACATTCATACAATTAGTCCAATCCTGCTCCAAATGGAAGCGGCAGTACTTCCCTTGGATACCACAGAGGTGTTACCTGAAGAGGTGTTTACCTGAAGGGAGGTTGTAGCCAGGCAACCAGCACCAGAACAAGAGGACACAGTCTCAAGCTGCACCAGGGGAGGTTTAGGCGGGATGTTAGGAAGAAGTTCTTCATAGAGAGAGTGATTGCCCATCGGAATGTGCTGCCCAGGGAGGTGGTGGAGTCACCATCACTGGAGGTGCTTATGAGGAGAGTGGATGGGGTGCTTGGTGCCATGGTTTAGTTGATTAGGTGGTGTTGGATGATAGGTTGGACTCAATGGTCTCGAAGGTCTATCCTATCCTATCCTATCCTACCCTATCCTATCCTATCCTATCCTATCCTATCCTATCCTATCCTATCCTATCCTATCCTATCCTATCCTATCCTATCCTATCCTACTATCCTATCCTACACTATCCTACCCTATCCTATCCTAGCCTATTCTATTCTATAGATCTTCTTATGCTCCTTTTGTTCTCTTGTCTTCTGGTTGGCCTCCATCATCCTCCATTCCATTCCATTCCATTCCATTCCATTCCATTCCATTCCATTCCATTCCATTCCATTCCATTCCATTCCATTCCATTCCATTCCATTCCATTTTTCTCTCCAAAGACAAATGGTAGGAACCTGAGAGCATCAGGCTGGAAGATGCATCCTGGATTTCCCAGCTTCTTTCCCAGTTATTACAGAATCATTTAACGATTTTTGTAATACACATACCAAGTTGGTGAGACACTGGAACAGGTTACCCAGGGAGGTGGTAGAAGCCTCATCCCTGGAGGTTTTTAAGGCCAGACTGGAAGTGGCTCTGGGCAACCTGATGTAGTGTGAGGGGTCCCTGCCCATGTCAGTGGGGTTGGAACTGGACGATCCTTGAGGTCCCTTCCAACCCTAACAATTCTGTGATTCTACAATTCCACCTGAACAACTAATTAAACTTTGTATTTCTGCTCCCACTGCAAGCCTGTACTGCAAGGCTGTTCGAAACCATCCTCCTCTGATACTTTATCAGCCTGCTTCAAATTTCCATGATGAAATCATTCATGAGCATTTTACACCTGATTGTTCTTAGACCAGACCTCCTCTCTGATGTGAGCAGTCATTCTCTCTCTCTGGTGTACACATCCTGCTGTGTTTGTAAACAAGTGGGGAAAGCACATAGCCTGTCATGTGGGACACAGTGGGACCTCAAATGAATCCTCTGGCCACTCTTCCTCAATTATCCAAAAGCCAAAGCCAAATGCATGAAAATTCTTGCCTCCAGTACCATTTCTTGAGCCCAAGAATTCCTGGAGCCTCTGGACTTCATACGTGACACCTCCAGACCAAAAATGAGAAGACAACCTAGCAAGCTCAGAACTAACGCAATGATGTTACTTGTAACAACCTTGATATTTCAGCTGGTTTCCAACATGTCAAAAGCACAATATCAAGACTTCAAGTAGATAAATGATATGGATAGATCCACCTTCTAACATTAGAGAGGTTGGTCTTGATGATCTTTGAGGTCTTTTCCAACCTTGATTCCATGATTCTGTGATTAGGTATCTGCAACTTCCTTCAGGCTAGAGCAAAGCTACTTTACAGCCACTAGAAAAGGACATGATTGCCAGGCCTGTACAAGATCCCTACTCTAGCATGGCATGAACTACAACCAAGGAGTCTTTTTTGGCCTCTTTTTCTACAAAAGAAATCTATATTGGTACCTCAAATGTGAGGTGGTGAGGAAAAGCATCTGTTGGCCCTTCTTACCTCTACGTGCACTTCAGATTAATAAAGTCGATCTAATATGAAGCAGAACCATTTTCCCCTTTCCATCTGCAAAACAGACATGAATGAACATTTTTCCCCCAAGTAAGTAGCATCAAAGACATTGGCTACCAGGAGAAGGTAGGGCTTTGAGGTCCTGCTCTTCCACAGAATGAGAGGAATTGCTGACCTCGTTAAGCTCTGCCCTCATAAGAAGGGCATTTCAGAGAGGTTAAGGAGACAGAACAATAACCATAGGTCAGAGTAACAGGAGGGGAAAAAAGTAAGAGCTATACATTAGGTACCAAAATCTTTTATAATGAGGTCACAGCTACAGTTTAACACCCAAAGGGAATATATCTCCATGGGAACTCCTATACACTGCCTTCCCCTTTTCATTATCATTTTATCCATTTGTGTAATTTCTGTTATAGAAAATGAATGTCAGAAACCAGAAGGCTTTGCTTTATTTGTACACAAGCCAGTGCCAATCAATACCAGAAGTATTCCCAGTGCCCTGTCAATGCACTTCAACCCTACCTTGTTGAGAGTCCTTCTTAATTGACTCCAGTGAAGCAAATCCAATTTCCACACTCTCAGTCCTTGTACACATATGCTAAGACAGCTAAATTTAAACTATTCCTGCTCAGTTTTGTGGTGTCTACCCTGACACACACGACAGAATGAGATCACCTGAGTTTGCTTTATATCTTATTTTTAAGACCATTTAATTGGAATGATTTTCTGCCAGTGTTTCTGGGTGATATTAAAGTGATATCCTAGAGGAAAAAAACACAAATGCATTATTCTACCCCATCATTGACTCTCTCTGAAACCACCTTCTTTACTTTTACTGCCGGATCTGATTTATATCTGAGACATAAGTGTCAATAACTTGGTTTTGATGGGCGAAATACTGCCAGAAAGAATGGATATAGTTGAACATTAGGCTATAAAGTGGGGTGTGAAGTATAATTCAGATGGGCTTCATGACACTTGTCCCTCATATGACACACATTCTTTTCATTTCCAATTTCACTGGAACAAGGAGAAAAAACTGTTTCCAATCTGTCCCACCCCATAAAAATAGACCTGTGTTTAATTCTTTGGGACCTAAAATTATCCTTTAGATGCTGTCAACCAATCATCCAAGGAAAACGTTCAAGGCTGAAGTAATAGAGAAATCTTCTAGGTACAGAGATGGCTAAAATATTTCTATGGCTTCAGTTTTAATGACAGCACTTAAAAAGATTAGGGGGAAGCTAAATGCATGGATAATAGTGAGATCATCTGGTATATGCTTTTATTTTTCCAGTAAACAGTGTAGTTTGGTCCATATATTGCTGACATTTATACATATAAATGATTTCACAAAAGGAAATAGCTAATAATATCCCTTCTTTATATACAGCAGAGGAACTGCATACTCTGAGAGAGCATCAGATACTACTTGGTTATATATAATGGCAAGAGCAAAAAGGGGGCTGGGATTGTTTAGCCTGGAGAAGAGGCGGCTCAGGGAGACCTCATTGCTGTCTACAACTACCTGAAGGGGCGTTGTAGCCAGGAGGGAGTTGGCCTCTTCTCTCAGGCAACCAGCACCAGAATGAGAGGACACAGTCTCAAGCTGTGCCAGGGGAAGTTTAGGCTCAAGGTGAGGAGAAAGTTCTTCACAGAAAGAGTTGTTAGCCATTGGAATGGGCTGCCCAGGGAGGTGGTGGAGTCACCATCCCTGGAGGTGTTCAAGAGGGGATTGGATGTGGCACTTGGAGCCATGGTTTAGTAATCATGAGGTCTTGGATGACAGGTTGAACTTGATGATCTTTGAGGTCTCTTCCAAACTTAGGACTAGGGGGAATGGAATGAAGCTGGAGTTGGGGAGATTCAGGCTGGATGTGAGGAGGAGGCTCTTCACCATGAGAGTGGTGAAGCCCTGGAATGGGTTGTCCAGGGAGGTGGTTGAGGCCCCGTCCCTGGAGGTGTTTAAGCCCAGGCTGGATGAGGCTCTGGCCAGCCTGATGTATTGTGGGCTGTCCCTGCCCATGGCAGGGGTTGGAACTAGATGATCCTTGTGGTCCCTTCCAACCCTGACTGATACTATGATACTGTGATAATAACCTTTGTCATGTTTGTTCTTGTCTGGTGATTAGAATAGAGTAGAGTAGAGTAGAATAGAATAGAATAGAATAGAATAGAATAGAATAGAATAGAATAGAATAGAATAGAACTCTTCTATGTGAGTTATGGACAATTTTCCTAGGTAGACTTCTGGTTATATCCAAGTAGACTTGAAATAAAGTATTTGGGGGCCAATGGTTGGCATTCTTCATGTTTGGGAACACAAATGCCAGAATCTCTAGTGTTTCTCCATGTTTTCATTCCTGAATATCAGGGTCATATCATGGTGAACAAGGAGCTATAGAAGCTGTAGGAGCAGACTAAAACCTCCTTCCTGGATGCTCAGCTAGTAACAAAAAATAGTTGAATCAGTTAAAAAAATAAAAAGGCAGCATACTACTCTGCAAATATGCCTTCAAAACTGGGATAAAAAAAAAGCCAGAAGTTTTTCTCTCCTGCTGATGAAGAAACGAATTGTTTGACTCAGGCTCACATTACTGACTGTCTTCTCCAGACTGAAATCTGTTAATAGTGTTGATGATTACAATTCTGGCATTGCAGTCCCCTCAGATGCTAGAAATCTGATTCCAGTGTAATGAGTGATAGTATCATAGTATCATAGTATCATAGTATCAGTCAGGGTTGGAAGGGACCACAAGGATCATCTAGTTCCAACCCCCCTGCCATGGGCAGGGACACCCCACACTACATCAGGCTGGCCAGAGCCTCATCCAGCCTGGGCTTAAACACCTCCAGGGATGGGGCCTCAACCACCTCCCTGGACAACCCATTCCAGGGCTTCACCACTCTCATGGGGAAGAACTTCCTCACATCCAGCCTGATTCTCCCCACCTCCAGCTTCATTCCATTCCCCCTAGTCCTATCACTACCTGATAGCCTGAGAAGTCCCTCCCCAGCCTTCTTGTAGGCCCCCTTCAGATACTGGAAGGCCACAATGAGGTCACCTCAGAGCCTTCTCTTCTCCAGACTGAACAGCCCCAACTCCTTCAGTCTGTCCTCATAGGAGAGGTGCTCCAGCCCTCTGATCATCCTCGTGGCCCTTCTCTGGACATGATGGTGGCATTAACTTTAGCAAGAGTTGAGAAAGATCTGGAACATTTCTGAAAGCCTCAGATATTGCATCTAATGCAACACAGGGTAGACCCAGACTCATTGATACCTATTTTCAGTGTCTACATCTGATGCTAAGGACAATTATTATTCATCTTGACAACCCCTTTCTGCTGCATTAGCACTTTCAGGGAACCAATTCATCAGAAGACCAATTTAAATCAAGCTCTGAAGGCAGATGACAAAGCTGCAGATGAAGAAATCTGGGGTTTATTCCTACTTTCCAGTATTGTGAGTTTCAAACCCAGCTACACCATTTTTAGCACTAGTAACAAGTGGATTCTCCAGCAAGTGATTTTTCAGGCCCTATTTTTGCAGTAGACTGCATAATTATTTCCCTGTCTTTTCTGTTCTGATGTTAAATTTGTCATTGGTCTTTATTTTGGCTATGAAGTAGATGTTAAATAGGATTAGAAATACCTAACTGTGGAAGATGTTAGAAGAGTTCTGGCATTCACTTAAACTATTCTAGAAATACTCCTCAGCTCTACAGTGGCTAAAGAAAGTTGTGTAAATCTGTGTAGGGTAGACACACTAAAGAAGTTATTCCACGGAAGCTGAGCTGTGAATATGGTCCCTTGAGTTAACTGGATGCCTGTATAAGCACCACAGAAATGAATGGAGGCACACCAGAGATTAATTTAAACACATTTCCACAGCTAAATGGAAACATTCCTATGTATTGCCTGCTATAGCAGGGCTGAAAGACACTATTCTTTTGAGCATTGGCTTGTAGGGTAAAGAAAAGGCTGCTGATTTGACCCTGAAGGATTTAGACCTGAGATTCTCCTTCTGGTTTGCAAACCCTGCAGCACCACAGAATGTAAATCAGCACAAGAAACTGGTCTTTCATCTTTTCCACTTCCAGGACCAGATTAAAACAGTAGGATAAAATGTGTAGAAGTCCCAGGGAGGTGGTGGAGTCACCATCACTGGAGGTGTTTAAGAAGAGACTGGATGAGGCATTTGGTGCCATGGTTTAGTTGATTAGATGGTGTTGGGTGATGGGTTGGACTTGATGATCTCGAAGCTCTTTTCCAACCTGGTTAATTCTATTCTATTCTATTCTATTCTATTCTATTCTATTCTATTCTATTCTATTCTATTCTGAAAGGCAGGCTAATCTGTTTCTGTGATTAAGCAAGATTATTTGTGCTCTAAAGATAGGAGGGTTTTTATCCACGTATTTAATGTCAAGGAAGTTCAGGAAATTGCTTCTGAATATCTTCAGTGAAATACAGACTTAGTGTCTTTATCTCCAGAAAATAAAGAAGTTCCATTGTTTTTGGTCTTCTGAAGGCAATGGTGTCCCAGAATTATAGAATAGTTTGTCTTGGAAGGGACTTTTTACATGACTTATGTGATTTATCTTTATGTGACTGTTGTCATTAGCCAGTGAGAAGAGGTAGGATCCTTCAGAGCACAGTCCAAGCATCTGTCTTTGCTAGAATAATCCTTCTGAGAAATCAAGGGGTTGGTTGGTTTTAAATTGATCATATCAGCTAAATCTGTACTGGTAAATCAATCCTCCCTGGGTTGTGTTAAACCCTGTGCTGCCCAACATGAGAGCTGGCCCAAAGCAATATCATGCCAGGCATGTGGTTAATAATCATTATCTCGGTCATGCCCTCTTCCTCTTACTTTGCTGGTGTGGATGTAGTATAGAGACTACAGAAGAGCAGCTTCCTGATTTAATCACTTAAAGTCTATGGCTGAATTAGATACAGGAGATAGTTCCCCAGAAAAATCTTGACACATTTACAATGAAGGTAATGCAGGGATGACTTCAATATGCAAATGTGTCAGGGAGGAAAAAAAGCAGTTAAGTTAATGAAGATTGCTTATTGTGATGACTATAAAGTAAACACAGACTAGGAAATGAATCTGTCTAATGCCAAGAGCGGCAAAATATAACCATAGAGAATTCTCCTGTACTCCAGCATTCAGATAGTGAATTTTACCTTTTTATGTAGTTTTCAGACTGTAACGGTACCTTCTTCCTTTAACTCATCTCCAGTGAGTCACGTCTCAATTTTCATGCAAGCTGTCCCTCCAGTTGGCTCATTGCCTTGTGATTTTACTCTTCTGGACAAATTGAAGCAAATTGCTCCCAGGACATATTCAAGAGTAGCTAAACCAAGCAGACTTGTTTTCCCTTTTCCTCCCAGGCTAAAACCTGCTTCTTGACTGCAGGTGCTGCTGGGCTGAGCTTGCTCCCATTTCTCTGCAAGCTCTGAGCATGGCTTCCTGAAAAACACATGCTTCATCAATTATCCCAGATAACTTAATAAGGGTTCCTACAGCTCTTCCTCAGAAATTAAAATACCAGATTTAGCTTCTTTCAGATATTTCAGAGTTACCTTCTTTCTTTTGTCAAAATCATGCTGCCCAGGGAGGTGATGGAGTCACTATCTCTAAAGGTGTTCAAAAAGGATTGGACGTGGCACTTGAAGCCATGGTTTAGTTAGTGATGAGATGTTGGTGACAGGTTGGACTTGATGATCTCTGGGGTGTTTTCCAACCCTATTGATTCTGTGATTAAAATATCTTTTCTGTCCTTTTGCCCTGGGTAGCTCAAGACTCAAAGCTAGGGCAGATCCATGCAGCAACTTGCCCGAGATAGCCACAGATTATAGAGATCATTGATCTTACTGTTTTGGGAAAGTGAATGAAAAATAGAATTTGTTGTTATGAAGACTCTATTATTCATATTTATGCTAATCAGATGTTCTACTAAATGGCTGTAATCATGCAGATGTCAGGCTAAAGTTTTTAATTGAATTTTAAAGCAATCTTTCAACAGTAACTCAGGGAAAAGAATAATGACTAGCCATTACATCTGTTATGACAAAAATTCCATCTCCCACCATTTCTATCAGCATCTCAAAAACATCAGGAGTAGCTGGAGTCTGACCTGCACACTGTGAGTGGCACATAGAAAAATTATAATTATATACAGAACAGTAGCAGTTCCATGAGAGACATATGGCCCTGATATTTCTTTCTGTTAGCTGGGAGCAGCAGCACTTTATGGTTCAGTGATCTGTTGGATAATCACGAAATAAAATGAAAGATATCATTTGTTACAGAGAATAAGCCTCAATAATGCTGTTGAACTACAAATTGACTCCTCTGTAATCACTGGTTGTAACAAGATGTGAATGATCCCCTTGCCATGCACCAACTGACATCATGCTATCATTTACACTACTAAATGAATAAGAATTCCTCTTTCATATACAGACACATTACTTGTGTCTCAGAAACAGCACTGTCATAAATTTAACTTGTTACTAATATTTTCATTTTTCCCCTTAGGAAAAAAAATACAGATAGATGGATAGATGGATGAATGAATAGATAGATAGATAGATAGATAGATAGATAGATAGATAGATAGATAGATAGATAGATATAGAGATCATATAGATAGAGATGAGATAGGGATAGAGATAGAGTTAGAGATAGAGCAATAGAGATAGAGATAGAGATAGAGATGATAGAGATAGAGATAGAGATGATAGAGATAGAGATAGGGAGATAGGGAGATATAGTATCATATTATCATAGTATCTAGTATCAGTCAGGGTTGGAAGGGACCACAAGGATCACCTAGTGCCAACCCCCCTGCCATGGGCAGGGACACCTCACACTAGATCAGGCTGGCCAGAGCCTCATCCAGCCTGGGCTTAAACACCTCCAGGGACGGGGCCTCAACTACCTCCCTGGACAACCCATTCTAGGGCTTCACCACTCTCACGGTGAAGAACTTCTTCCTCATGTCCAGCCTGAATCTCCCTACCTCCAGCTTCATTCCATTCCCCCTAGTCCTATCACTACCTGAGATCCTGAGAAGTCCCTCCCCAGCCTTCTTGTAGGAGATGATACAGATAGAGATGATAGAGATAGATAGAGATAGAGATAGAAATAGAGATAGAAATATAGAGATAAAGGGATAGATAGAGATAGAGAGATAGATAGAGATAGAGACAGAGATAGATAGAGATAGAGATCCAGTAGAAAAATTTACAATTTCATCATAAATATCCAAGCATCACCAAAGGCTCAGTGAGATCTTCAGTGGTTTGCAGTGCAAATGGAATAAGCAGTTGATAGAGTTTGGCCTGTGTAGCAATTTAAATGTAGGGATTTTGGTGGCATCACCATAACTGAGAATGGATGTGATCCTTAAATGTGCTATGCATCCTTTGCTTTCACTAAAACCAGGTATTTCTTTGGACCTAAGTTGTGGACATTATCCTACATCATAGAAATCTATGCTTTGGTCAGCCTCTTCTTGTCTGATTTTTGGCCATTGGAAAAATATATCCCACTCACATGGAAAACAACTTGTCCTTTCTGCTGTAAATCAGCAAACAGATAAATTGCTTTAGTATGCTTGCCATCTAAATTATGAAAGAGATGCCTATTATTAATCCATATAATTAGGAAAGGAATTTCAAGTCCTTTACATTCATTCAGAATGGAATTCTCAGTGTGGAGACAGTGTAAGACTGGCCAAAGTGCTCAAGTCTGTTCTCTGGCCCTGAGATGAGCAGTTATCAATCCATACTTAAACTCCTAATGAATTTTGCATCCCAAAGGCAGGTTAGAATATCTTGATAGGACAGGAGAGAAAAACAGCTTCAAGTTGTGCCAGGGAAGTTTAGGTTGGACATTAGGAAAATGTTCTTACTCAAAAGGATTGCAGAGTATTGGAACGGGCTGCCCAGGTGGAGTCAACACCCCTGGAGAGATTTAAAAGATGTATGGATGTAGAGTTTAGAGGCACAGTTTAGTGGTGGACTTGGCAGGGATGGATTAATGGTTGGATTCATTGATCTCAAAGGTCTTTTGCAACCTAAACAACTGATTCTGTGATTCAAGTTGTGACCAATCCCCAGACTGTTTCAATTCCTAAACCATTGCAGAAATAGGCAAGTGACTGCCAAGTGTGCCATGGACCATGCTGGCACCTGAAGCACCAGTTTCCAGTGCCTCCCCAGTGGCCCTGGGATTATTTAGTGCACTGTCTAGCATGTGTGTCCTCATTACACTTCTGAAGTCTTGTGCATATTAAAGGTGCACACTGCTTTACAACAATACAATACAATACAATACAATAAACCAGGTTGGAAGAGACCTTCAAGATCATCGCGTCCAACCTATCAACCAATCCAACACATCAACCAATCCAACCCACCTAAACAACTAGATCATGGCACCACGCACCCCATCAAATCTCCTCCTGAACACCTCCAATGATGGTGACTCCGCCACCTCCCGGGCAGCACATTCCAATGGGCAATCACTCTCTCTGTATAGAACTTCCTCCTAACATCCACTCTAAACCTCCACTGGTACAACTTGAGACTGTGTCCTCTTGTTCTGGTGCTGGCTGCCTGGGAGAAGAGACCAACCTCTGCCTGGCTACAACCTCACTTCAGGGAGTTGTAGAGAGCAATAAGGTCACCCATGAGTCTCCTCTTCTCCAGGCTAAGCAACCCCAGCTCCCTCAGCCTTTCCTCATAGGGCTTGTGTTCCAAACCCCTCACCAACTTTGTTGCCCTTCTCTGGACACCTTCCAGCAACTCAACATCCTTCCTAAACTGAGGGGCCCAGAACTGGACACAGTCAGTACTCAAGGTGTGGCCTAACCAGTGCAGTGTACAGGGGCAGAATGACCTCCCTGCTCCTGCTGGCCACACTGCTCCTGATGCAGGCCAGGATGCCGTTGGCCTTCTTGGCTGCCTGGGCACACTGCAGGCTCATGTTCAGCCTCCCATCAACCAGTACCCCAGGTCCCTGTCTGCCTGTCTGCTCTCCAGCCACTCTGACCCCAGCCTGCAGCACTGCATGGGGTTGCTGTGGCCAATGTGCAGAACCCAGCACTTGGATGTGTTCAATCTCATGCCGTTGGATTCTGCCCATCTGTCCAGCCTGTCGAGCCTCTGCAAAGCCTCTCTGCCCTCCAGCAGATCGACTCCTGCCCCCAGCTTGGTGTCGTCCACAAATTTACTGATGATGGACTTGATGCCCTCATCCAGATCACCCGTGAATGAATTTTGTCCTTATTAGTTAAAAACACTCAACAGGATTCTCCCACACAGTTGTCCAAACTTTGATTTCAGTTCTATGCATTGAGAAAAGCACCCTGTTTTGAACAAGGCAGAGTTTTCTTCAAGATCAAGAGTATATGTGCTCAGATATCACAGAGGTTTAGACCAGAGATCAGGAAGAAATTCTTAACAGCGAGAGTGGTGAGACCCTGGAACAGGTTGCCCAGGGAGGTCGTGGATGCCTCTTCCCTGGAGGTGTTCAAGGCCAGGTTGGATGAGGCCTTGAGCAACCTGGGCTAGTGGAGGGTGTCCCTGGCCATGGCAGGGGGCTTGG
This sequence comes from Picus viridis, assembly GCA_033816785.1. NCBI lineage: Eukaryota > Metazoa > Chordata > Aves > Piciformes > Picidae > Picus > Picus viridis. The sequence continues at coordinate 5,272,593 of CM066576.1, read as the reverse complement.
AACTGGGTGATCTTTAAGGTCCTTTCCAATCCAAACAACTCTATGGATCGATGCACGTTTGGAATCTTTGAAGACAAAAAACCCTAACAGTTGTACAAGCGAAAGGTAAGAGATATATTTAAGACTTGAATACTTCAAGTACTTAAAAAAAATTAAATAAATCTTGTTTTATTACTGCCCTTTTCAAATTCTTTTCATCAGAAACTGATGAATTTTGAATCAAGAATCCTCCAGATTTCTAGACTGGCTTTGTTTTGCAACACATAGTGAGTATTTTATTTATGCTTGACACTAAAAAGCACCGAAAAACAGTGAAATATTTTGCTTGCTTTTGATTTGGAGCTATTCATTTCAGTGCAATCACACGATCTGATTTAATAGCAATATTTCAAAACACTAAAAGCTGTTGATTACATCAATCTCTGTTGAAATTGCAAATGTATTAGTAATTGTGGAGACAAAGTGCCTGTTGTCACTATTTTTTTCCTGAGGTTTCCTTCTTCAAAAGTCTTCATCTGAATTTCTCTGACATATTTTGGTATATTTTGAGTTGTTAAACATACACACACATGGCAGTGGTGGCTGGTGAGGGGTTTGGAGCACAAGCCCAAAGAGGAGAGGCTGAGGGAGCTGGGGTTGCTTAGCTTGGAGAAGAGGAGGCTCAGGGGAGACCTTCTTGCTCTCTAGAACAAGAGAACCTCCCTGAAGGGAGGTTGTAGCCAGGTGGGGGTTGGTCTCTTCTCCCAGGCAGGCAGCACCAGAACAAGAGGACACAATCTCAAGCTGCACCAGGGAGGTTTAGGCTGGAGGTTAGGAAGAAATTCTACACAGAGAGAGTGATTGGCCATTGGAATGTGCTGCCCTGGGAGGTGGTGGAGTCACCATCATGGGAGGTGTTTAGGAAGAGACTGGATGAGGCACTTAGTGCCATGGTTTAGATGGTTAGATGGTGTTGGGTGATAGGTTGGACTTGATGATCTTGAAGGTCTTTTTCAACCTGGTTAATTCTATTCTATTCTATTCTATTCTATTCTATTCTATTCTATTCTATTCTATTCTATTCTATTCTATTCTATTCTATTCTATTCTATTCCTAACATCTTGTGTGTATATGACTAGGCATGCAGTGAACTGGAACAACTCTGATTCTTGGAAGTAATAACTCTGCTCCACTCCTGTGCCACAGCAGCCAGAATACCTAACCAAAAAAACAACAGAGGAGGATGTGTCAAAGAACTTGAAATGTTGTAAGCACAAAACTGGGGAAACTACTGTTCATTAGATAGTTACCTCAAAATTCTTCCATGCAATAAATTTTCTAGACCTCCATGCAAAAATAGCTGCCAATTACTACCCAGCAGTGGTTTCAGAGCTAATTCCTTTGCTACATTTCTTAGACTCTTTATTAAGCAAGATGATGAGGACCTTCTTGACTTTTTACCTTCTTGACTAGTCAAGACTTGACCTAATAGCCTTGGCTGTCTTTTGTGTAACCTTTCACAGGGCAAATCTGGACAAGAAAGAAGAATTTGTCTTCACTGTGGTGTTTGGATTCAGTTTAACTACTTGCAACTCATCTGACCTTCCCTCTGTAACCGTTTTAAACTCTTATGCTCACAACCTCTGTAATAAAGGTTTCAGTGATAAGTTTAGAGTTACCAAGTTACATTCCATGCCTTTAGTGAATATTTCAACACAGTCACAGCAACATTTCAATGTCTGGGGTGCCCCAGCCTAGGCACCAAGTTCCCTAAATTCTCTCATGTTTGCCTACATTTATCGACTCTTTAGCAGCAGTGGTGGGTTTTCTGCATCCCTGTATATGCACACCCTGCTGGGTATGATGAGACAATCCCCTTACCAACACCTATTGCAAATACAAACTAAATATTGAGAACTTTCACATATATCTGAATATATGTATATAATGATGTGCACCTTCACATCACTGGAGGTGTTTAGGAAGAGACTGGATGGGGTGCTTGGTGCCATAGTTTTATTGATTAGATGGTGTTGGGTGATTGGTTGGACTCAATGATCTCAAAGGCCTTTTCCAACCTGGTTTATTCAATTCAATTCAATTCAATTCAATTCAATTCAATTCAATTCAATTCAATTCAATTCAATTCAATTCAATTCAATTCAATTCTATTCTATTCTATTCTATTCTATTCTATTCTATTCTATTCTATTCTATTCTATTCTGAAAGGCAGGCTACTCTTTTTCTGTGATTAAGCAAGATTATTTGTCCTTTAAAGATAGGAGAGTTTTTATCCATGTATTTAATGTCAAAGAAGTTCAGGAAGCTGCTTCTGAGTATCTTCAGTGAAGTATAGACTTGGTGTCTTTATCACCAGACAACAAAGAAGCTACATTGCTTTTGGTCTTCTGAAGGCAATGGCGTCCTAGAATTATAGAATAGTTTGTCTTGGAAGGGACTTTTTTACATGACTTATCTTTATGTGACTATTCTATTCTATTCTATCATCTGGCTCTGGCCAGTCTGATCTAGTGTGAGGTGTCCCTGCCCATGGCAGGGGGTAGGAACTAGATGATCCTTGTGGTCCCTTCCAACCCTGACTGATTCTGGGATTCTATGATCTAAAATGACAGCTGGGTTTGCCATTTCAGCCCTCCAAAGTTTCCATAAAATGGATGCCACGTCTACAGAAGCACTGAAATGGTCTTAAGTTGTTTGGAATTTCTTTCTTGCTTCTAAATTTAAAACTAGGCTTTTGGGGCACAGGCTGTACTTTCTCTGGGGGTGTAATTGTCATGTACATATTAATATATGCAAATAAAATTGGAGTTTCAACAGCCACCATTCCTCCAAAGGTTACATTCTCTAATTAGAGCCAAGCAATTAGTTCTAAAAAGTTTCCCTTTCTGTTTTTTTTTTCCTCTAGAAGCCTCGCGTTTCCTTAACGGTGAAATTCCTTCTCAGCCATTCCTTTTTGTTTCAAGATAGGAAATAATTACAAGTGTACCTTCATTTCATCTTGCCCACTAATTGCCCCCTTTTAACACAGATCATTTTGAAGGGTGCCTCTTTGAGATTTTCTGGCTGTCTAATGTGTTCAGGAGTGTAGGTGCAATGCTAAGGGAAAAAACTAAAAGAGAAATTGAACTGTTCTTTGTCATTCTGACACCTTAAATCCCATGTTGCTGATTGATATGGCTAGGGAACCAGTAATGACTAAGTCATCAGCCTTAATATTTTTTTTTCCTCTCTCTTTTATATCTTTTTAATGAAAAACAATCTGGGATTGATGTAGGAACATTGTGACCCACCGAGTGCACGCAAAGATGGATGAACAGTTGAACCTTTCCCTTCCCTTAGTATGGGACCTTAAATTGCAAAGTAAACGGCATTTGACCTTTGCATGACTTTTTGGTAAATGGAACTTGTAAATGGAAGCATCAACAGTGATCAAATAGAAAAGGTCAGGCAGTGAGAACAGCGAAGTGATTCATCTCACTTTGAATGATTCATGGAACATGATCATTTTTATCATAAAAAGAGAGTAAACAAATCAATGTAACATGCCTGTCAGTCTGTTGTCTGAAATGAGTACCCTCAGCCACAACATGTAACTGGAGGCAAAAAGAGTTTCTTCTACCAGTATCTCCCTACAGGGGATTCAGGCAACTCCAGAGGGTAAATCGGCACCCCAAGAGACATGATTCTCTTCTTGTCTCTTTTCCTCCACTGGTTATTTGGAAAGCTCAGAGTCAGCAGGCTTGTAACATAATCACTCAGCCAACAGCCTAAAAATACCAAAAACCCAAGCAAAAGGACAGACCTGAAGTGAATTCCTTGTGTGGCACTTGGACAACCAAAAATAATTGTAAGTTCTTCATTTGGCTTTAATCTGCTTCCTCAACTCACAGATGTTCCAGGCACAAAGTGGATGAGTCAGTGGCTTTCACCCTGCAACTTGTTCCCCGTTTTATGGTAGTACAGAGAGAGGTATAAACACTTATTTAAACAAGATAGGGGGGAAAGAAGGTGGAGAAGCCCAAAGAGAACTGCAGCAGGGTTAAGATAATGAAGATTTGACATACGTAGGCAAATATGCCAAATACTTGTCAGGCTGCACTTGCCCAGGAAGAGAATCCAGATGTCTAGAGCAATCTGAAGGAGCAGCAGAAGTGACCTGAGGGAGCTAGAAAGAGCTGAGGAGGCTGGGAGCCCCTGGGGACTAGGAAGGAGGAGTGCCTAGGGAGAAAGAGAGTCCAGTGTTGCCAAAATGTCTCATTACTTCTGTTCAGAGATATGATGACACTCAGAAAGGGCTGGAGGACAATTTTGCAATTAGCCTTTTTTTTTAATCCTCCCTGTTTTTTCCTTAGGGGGAGGAGGAGAAGAGGAGGAAAGGAAGGGCAGGAAATAAAATCCAACCTGGTTTTTGTTGTTTATGCACCAGCCCTTGTTTAAGGCTGTGCCTTGAGGCACAATATAGCCCATACTGACTATTATATCAGTTTTAAGCTTATTCCCACTTCCAGGAAATTAGTACACTTATACATGTGCACACATATCAGACATGATACTGACTAATTTCTTAAAGACATGCAGAGAAGGAGATAGTGCAAACATTATCAGGCATTCATCACCCTATCAGCTCTACCAACCAAGGTGGCACTACCAGCCTCAGCCAGAACCTTGGATCCATTTGTCTCCCTGCCTGTATAATGATAAAGGCTCAGCCTTAGGTAATGGCTGATGTTCACAATCTAAAACTTCACCTCTCTGAAGACTAAGTTAGTCATTCTATTAAGGAGACAGAGAAAAGGAAAAGATGAAGAAAACTTTGGAGGGTCCTTATGGTATACACAATTCTATATATATTTAATTGAGAATTTATTATTATGCATTTATTGTGTTGGTTGCTTTTTTTGCTGATTTTCATTTTGTCATATATGTTCTCATGAATAGTAGCATTCTATCCTCCATCACTGGAGGTTTAGGTTCCAGGTGAGGAGAAAGTTCTTCACGGAGAGAGTTGTTAGCCATTGGAATGGGCTGCCCAGGGAGGTGGTGGAGTCACCATCCCTGGAGGTGTTCAAGAGGGGATTGGATGTGGCACTTGGTGCCATGGTTTAGTCATGAGGTCTGTGGTGACAGGTTGAACTTGATGATCTTTGAGGTCTCTTCCAACCTTGGTGATTCTGTGATTCTGTGTTTAGGAAGAGACTGGATGAGGCCCTTGGTGCCATGGTTTAGTTGATTAGATAGTGTTGGGTGATAAGTTGGACTGGATGATCTCAAAGGTAATTTCCAACCTGGTTAATTCTATTCTATTCTATTCTATTCTATTCTATTCTATTCTATTCTATTCTATTCTATTCTATTCTATTCTATTCTATTCTATTCTATTCTATTCCATTCCATTCCATTCCATTCCATTCCATTCCATTCCATTCCATTCCATGCTATGCTATACATTCATTTGATCAGTACTATAGAGAAAGCATCCAGCATACAGTCCTTCAGCATATTATTTCCTGATAATTTCAGATGCACTATGAGAGGAAAACACTCTACTTTTAAACACTTCATTACCGTGTGCCAATAGTTTGTACATTCACTACTAACTACTAGTGGATTCATTTAATCTCAACTTTACACTGTCATCTGTTGGCATAAACAAAATTCCAGGGTACAAATAAGAGAAAAAATCTCTCTGGTAAGATGGCTCTTTAGTAAGGCTTTAAAATATCTTCCCTGAGCAGGTGACTCCATGAGAAAGTCTTCTGCCGCAGTCACTGTCCTCTAGAAGACATTCATGCAGCTGGAAGACTGTCAACAGCAGAACAAGCATAGAGCAGCAGCCTTAGCTGCGGCTACAGCTTTGATTTGGGGGCTACAGTTTGTCTGGAACCTCTCTGTCCTGGGAGGATAAATGCTTCTCTGCACACCAAAGAGCACGTAGAAAGAATCTGAAAGTTCTGCATCCAGATGCACTTCTATGAGGCAGGAGATGAAACATCTTCATGAAGCAATGTCTCCTACCTCTTCCCTAGCTCAAAATCCATCAGGAGCTCCTCTCCTATGGTCATGTTACTACTTCTTGGTCACTTGGAAATTTCTTCCCTTCTGTAAGGTTCAGTAGCTCCCAAACTCTCATACTGTCTGCAAGAATTCTCAGCCTCTAATTCAGGAAAGAAAGTTGTAAACATCACTTCTCCTCACAGTAATCCCCAGCTAACTGCAAATGAAACCACACTCAGCTGAAATAGCCCCCAAAACTATGTTGCGTCAACCATGAACTTGCTGATGCTGGGGTAGGATATGGATTCTGTGGCCTCTTGAGATCTCTCCCAGACTTGTTTTCTACACCTTTTTTAAAGGAGCAGCAGAAGATGGGTTCATTCTGTTCAACCACATGGGATCTTCCCTCATCAGGTTTCTGTGGAGCCAAGGTGCAGCGTAAAGCTGTCATCCCTTTGGGTAATACACAGAGGGCAGGGACCAGGCAAACACCATCTGCTCTTTCTCCTTGGCACTGCGTCTTCACAGGCTCTGGGAGGTGCAGTCATACCTCCATGTGGAGTTAAATCAAGATCTCATTCATCAAAGATATTGTAATAGTCGGCCAGAAATCTAATATAAATGTCAAGCAGTTGTTCTCTGAAATATCATAGGCGTCGTTTGCCATATTGCTGCCTTTACCTTTCTCAAGTGAATTTAGTTAGAACTGGTAAAAAAGTGCTCCAAAAAAAAAAAATAAAATAACAAAACATGGGAGAATGCTGAGTGGACAAAGTGAAACTTTGTTCAAGAACATGACAAATTTGTCACAAGATTCAGGGAAACTATTCAAATGTTTGGTTTTGTGAAGAAAACCAAAACACAACAACACAACAAACCAACCTCTAAATTATTAGGGTCCTCCACTCCACTTTGTCACATATCAGAGGTTATATTATCACAGAATCACAGAATTAAGCAGGTTGGAAAAGACCTTCAAGATCATCAAGTCCAACCCATCACCCAACACCATCTAATCAAATAAACCATGGCACTAAGTGCCTCATCCAATCTCTTTCTAAACTCTTCCAGGGACAGTGACTCCACCACCTCCCAGGGCAGCCTATTCCAATGCCAAATCACTCTTTCTGGGAAGAATTTCTTCCTAACATCCAATCTGAATCTACACATTTCTATTTTTTTTCCATTCCCCCCAGTCCTATCACCACCTATCACCTGACACCCTAGAAGTCCCTCACCCATTTTCTCCCTTTTTCCCCTCAAACCCAGATCACCTGGGCTCTGTTGGAGTCTCCTCCCACCCCAGGTGTGGCCACTTTGCCCTCCCTGCCCACTCCCCTATTTAATCCCTCCCAGGAAGGGCAGCAGTCCTAAGGTGAGCCCATCTGGGCTGGAGGATCCTCCTCTCTTCACCGGTGAGTGCCTATGGTGCATGCTGGGTGATGGTGGTGGTGACAACAAAGGCCGGGGGGCCTGGTGGCCCCCGGTTGTTAGGACCAGGATTGATGGCTACTCCAATACCATCCACGGGTGCTGGCTGGGGCGGTGTGCAAGCATGCAGCGAGCCTACGCCTGGGCTGTGTGCAAGCATCCCTAGGAAAAGAAAATGCAATATAACTACTAAACCAACAGGATCAGTATGAAAAGCTCAGAGGTTCTCTAAACAGAATATTTTTACAAGTAGCTTGGTGTTAAACTAAACACATTTTAGAATCTCAGTATTTCTCCCACCAAAAAAGATAAAATATCAAATTTTCTCCAGACAGTGGTTAAACCCTGTACATCATTCTAAACTTCTGCAGAGGTCAAGTGTGAAGGACATCTGCATGGGTTTTTTTTTTTTTCTCAGTGTCAAGCTAGATAAATCCTCCTAGAACTTGTTGAAGTTGTTCACATCTAGATTTTGGAAGCATGAAATAGAACTTCAGAGCCAAGCCCTGTATTTGTGTGTTCATGTGACTAGCTGAAGCCATGGGAGAGGTTCTGCTATTAGGGCACTTCTCAGGATTATTTAAACATTTTTGAGGCTCCACAAATTCCACTTTTGTGCACACTCAGAGACGTTCCTGTCTGATTGCTTTGATACCACCCTCACAACACCATCCCCTGAGGCGGTTGAGCTGGCAGATGTTTTCAGATTATCAGTTTACCCGTTCAGACACACACTTCATTAAGTAGAGATACATCTTCTATTGAGAAGATTGACAATGTCTGCCTTTCATGTTATAACCCAATGGTTAGAGCACAAACACACGTGGGAAAGAGGACCATCTTTCTTCTCATGGACAAAAATTCATTTGCTCCTCAGTCAGAAGAGAAGCCACAGCATCTGCTGGGTTCAAGCTGCTGCTGCCTGAGCTCATTTTTTTTATTTCAGGTGGTGTCTTTTGCAATGATGTTTGATGTGAGGAGAGAATTACCAAGATCTTTTGGTGACCTGTCACTGGAGCAGCCTGTAAGCCAAGAAGGGAAGAACTCCCAAATTTGCTACTTTGGAATAAAACTATTTTCAACAGGTTGCAATTTAAAAGGTGAGAGGAAGCATCTTCACACATTAAAACAAAACCACTACTGTCTTCCCAAACACTGAAAAAAGGAAACTCACTGAAGAAGACTGTGGTCTGTGAAAGAACATGCTTCACTCTGTCCAGTTGCCAAGCTCTGGAGATCAGCAGGTTCTTAGATACCCCTGCACAGTCAACCAGCATTCACTGATAATCCTGATATTGAGGTTCTTGTGCTACAGGTGCACACTCTTACCTGGTTAATATGTAAGGTACCTCACCATGTAGAACACAGTTATGCAGTGTGTTGTGTACTCAGTACCAAGAAAGAAGGTGTCCATGCCAACCTAGCCATTCTCCAGCTGTCTTCAGCTGCTGACTCTTTCCCTCATACTACCTGTAGTAGTACAGGAAATCTATCAAATTGATTGCACAAGTCATGAAATTTAACCTCAAGTGCTAGTTCCAAGTGCATCACATTTCTTGGTGATTACCTTTAGAGCAGGGGGACTATTTCTCTAGTCATGCTGCTCATATTCCATGGCACCAGAAACTTCAGTAGAGTTCCTCTCCTCATTTACATTGTATTGTAGGAGTTTAAAGCCTCTTTGAAGAAGTGAGGCTAGAGAAAGGATTTGGAAGATGAGAGAATGGACAAGAGAGTGTATCAGCCCTTTCATTCTTTAGATTTGAAGGGCATGTGAGATCAGTATTCAGTAAAGCCAAAATACAGTCACAGTTTTGGGATCCACTCACGAATTGTGAATCAGACAGAGAATTGTCACCCCCTCCCTCTCTGCCCTCCAGTGATTAAGAGACAGACTTTAGGGGTCTGATATTAAACTAGGGTAAATTATCTTAGTTTCTCTGACACCAGTGAGGCCTTAACAGTTTACACATGCTGCTCACAGATGTCCACCGCTTGCAAATACTGCCATTGTAAGCCAAATTTTAACGGGTGACCTATTGATTAAAGGCTTATGTGTTTCTACTGTCCTGTTCCTAATCCCTCTATCAAAACTGTTTTGAAGAGAACTTTTTGAAGCATGTAATGTTAGTCCCTGGTAAAAAGAAGGCCAGTCTAAAAGGAGGGCTTAGTGACGCAGGGAAAATGTCTGTTTCACCAGTTTTGCTTAATTGAACTTCTTTGGCTCTTACCAAAACATAAGTTACAGTAGATCATGGCAGCAACGTTGAGGGCTAGCTTGGAAATTGTGTCAGACCTTTGACCAGAAAGCTCCTGAATTGGTTTCACTCCTATTAAGCTAATGGATATGGCTTTGTGTCTGCAGGAGACGTTTTGTTCCTCTCGACTTTGCATGTTGCAGGACCCCTGCTGAGGCATTCTGTCCTGCTTTATTGTTTACAGTTTACCGTGTTGCTACTGGGCTGTCAGTTGGAAACATGGGGTGGGCTAGACTGCATTGTCATGCAAATGACACCCGGATTTACATATTGCCCCAGACTAATATTCATTATGAAGTCTCAACAAGGTGGTCTTTGATGGATAATAATTTTTTCCAAGACTACAGTTTTCTTTGACAGTGCAAATTAAACAGCAGCCCCATTAATGGGATTTCAGTAGTCTTTAAATGCTATCAACTGTTCAAGTGCATTGTTGTGTTTCAGGGTCAGATTCTGCCATCCGGACTCCTGTGGGTGATTAGTGACTGCTCTGCAAATAACCTACTTACAGATTAAAAAAAAATAGCAGCTATTACTCAGAGCAAGCCCAGGTGCTAGAACCTGATCATGGTGCAAACAAACACTGGAGAAGTACAGACAATATTGGTGAATTTTTTCAGTTACAATACAATACAATAAACCAGGTTGGAAGAGACCTTCAAGATCATCGTGTCCAACCTATCAATCAATCCAACCCACCCAAACAACTAGATTGTGGCACCAAGCACCCCATCAAGTCTCCTCCCGAACACCTCCAATGATGGTGACTCCACCACCTCAGTTAGCACAAGGAATAACAGCCAAGTTCCATCAGTACGTTGTCTTCACTGCAATATGCTGCAAAGGAGTGGTGAAGGCCTGAAATGGGTTATCCAGGAAGGTGGCTGAGGCCCCGTCCCTGGAAGTGTTTAAGCCCAGGCTGGATGAGGCTCTGGCTGGCCTGATCTAGTGCAGGGTGTCCCTGCCCATGGCAGGGGGTTGGAACTAGCTGATCCTTGTGGTCCCTTCCAACCCTGACTGATACTATGATATTTGAACTTTGCAGAGGAAGACTGCTGAAGACATGATAGTCCATGGTCTCCACACCAGTGAAATGTCCACTCTTTCAGTGAGCTCTGGAGATGTAAATGCATCCTACCTTAACTGTATCTGTGTAAGACAGGCTCCTAATGTCACCTCTTTTCAGGAGCTTCATTTAGTAGTAGGAAGCTCCAGGAAAGCTTTAGGACACATGGAGTGATGTCTCCTGTTTCATCAGGGACTCTTCATCCAGACTCCATACTTTAGGCAAGTTCACAGTTTCATGTCCTTCTTTTATCCAGAGTTTCTGCAGTCCCCATGCAGTTCCTGATGACTAGGTTCCCACATCTACTTAAGAGGACTAGCTGCGCTGCCGAGCAGAGAGCTATTTTAGTTTCATTTGTGCTGCTGGGGACGTAGTGTTCCTGGACACTGTGTCTGGACTGTGATTGTCATATTTTCCTCTGGGATTTCCAGGAAAATGGCTGCTTTTACTGCTATACTGTCAGTCCAGTGCATTGAGAAGGAAAGAAAATGTCTCGACTTTTGTGGAGTATATGGACAGGAAATCCAGTGCATCATTAAACTGAGAGGCCCATTTCACCTAGGCTCAATACAAGAGAAAGTGGTAGAAACCTTCAATAAATGTCCTCAGTTCTGAAATTTCATTTAAAGAATATATGAAGGGAGGATACCTCTAAGGGTGCATCCTTACAGGGTCCACAGCAATGTTTGACTCAACTGAATGTCTACAACTTATACATTTGTATCTGATTTAATGCCTCTAAGCTCTGATTATAAGAGGAGGAGAAATAAACAGAATAAACAATCCCACAGCTCAAGGTATTTGTTGGACTCTGAAAGGAGTGCTCCCTAGGAACAATCCTGACCAGTTGACTTACTTTACCAAGATCCTATGGCTATTAGCTTCCCCATAGCTAAGTTTTCATTTATGTGCATGTGGCACAGTGTGGATTATTTCCCATTTAGAAGCTGAAAATCTAACCTAGAACCTAACCCAAACATTTAGACTCACTCCTAGGCCTAAGCCATGAGACAGGCAGTTCGTTTTACCTACATCAAGGTGGGACAAATTCTTTTCTGATGATGCTAATCCCTATTCTCTGACAAGAAACTTAACTTTTAGATAGCAAATGCCTCTGATTAACTAGCACATATAAATGTATGTTATAATATTGATGGGTAGAGTTATTCTCCTACTTAAAAGCTTATCCTGGGCAAGAGGTAATTCCTATTTCTTTGCCCTTTCCACTTAAGTAGACCATGAAATTAGCCATTATCTGAAAGAATATAGTCTGTGAGAGCAAAATGAGATGCACTGCACTGCCCCTAGCCTAGAGAGAAATGCAGGTTTCTCAGAGAGGATTAAGGATGTGGTACACACTCTTTCTCCCCATGCAGCAGCAATGACTACCTGCATGATGAAATCCTGTCCTTGTAGAAAGAGAGAAGTGAAGTTACTCTGGATTTGCAGAGTATGAGGATTTCAACCATTAATTACACTGTGCTAAACTGAGAAAGCAAGAGCAGAGAATTTTGAGTACAAATAACTGGTGAAAATCCCAAGCAAACCATAGAGCCTTTGATATGGATTTATCAATTACAACATTAACTTATTATTTTCCTTGGCTTCATTAATCTATAACTAATTTGAGTGGGTTCTAAGCTTGCTCTCTCTCATTCCCAATTAACCCAGTGGCAATTATCACTGGCTTTAGTTTTTAATATCTAAGAACTCTCTTTTACCTCTTGAAAGAAGCTTTTGAAATCTGAAAATGCCAAAGCAGCTAATGTTTTATTTAAGCACAGAAAATGAACTTTAGGTTATTCCCCTTGCCATAGGTTAACTAATTATTTATGAAAAAGGGGTATGAAAGAAAGGAGAGGGGAAAAAAAAAAAGAACAGGAATATTAACATCCAAAACTACCTCAGTTGTGAACCTTAACTTGCACATTAAAAAGTTTGGTTCCATGCTGACTATTCCTGATAATCACCTTTTCTTCCCCATCCTTAGAGGTGACCTCCAGAATGAGCTGCTTCATTAGCTTTCCAAGGATGGAGCTGAGGCTGACTGGCTTGCAGTTTCCTAGGTTCTTCTGCTATTTTTGAAGACTGGAGTGACCCTGAGTTTCTTCCAACCCTCCATGACCTTTAAAGGTCCCTTCCAATCCAAAACATTCTATAATTCTATGATTCTTTTAATAGATTATAGGGAAAAGTCTGCAAAAATTTCTTTCAGTATCTGTGCTGAAGGGGATGTGAATAGAATAGAATAAACCAGGTTGGAAAAGACCTTCAAGATCATTGCGTCCAACCCATCATCCAACACCACCTAATCAACCAAACCATGCAACCAAGCACCCTATCAAGTCTCCTCCTAAACACCTCCAGTGATGGTAACTCCACCACCTCCCCAGGCAGCCCATTCCAATGAGCAATCACTCTCTCTGTGTAGAATTTCTTCCTGACATCCAGTCCGATCCCCACCTAGTGCAGCTTGAGACTGTGTCCTCTTGTTCTGGTTGCCTTGGAGAAGAGACCAGCCCCTTCCTGGCTACAACCTCCCTTCAGGTAGATGTAGAGAGCAATAAGGTCACCCCCTGAGCCTCCTTGTCTCCAAGCTAAGCTACTCCACCTCCTTCTAATGGGATCTAGCTGTCACAGGCTAGTTTCTTTCCTTAAGAGCAAAGGAAACTGGAAAGGCTTGCATGGTGTATTTTGAAGTATAGAAGAACAGTATTTGAGTGGAGAAACAGCACATTGACCTTTAGTATTTGCAAGGCCTTGAGGACTTGTTTCAGTGACCTAATTCAACATCTCCTGTCAGTTTTAGTGCTACCTGAGTGAGGGCCACCTGTAAGTCCTTAAAAACTAAAATGGATTCTAAGCATTCATATAAACACCACCTATTTTCTCCATTCCTTCATCTTCTAGGTGATGTTAATAGGAATATATGGTGTCCCAACATACATTAAGTTGACTCCAGTCCCCTTGCAACTTAATCAATCCATACTTTGAGAAAAAGCCAATTTTCTGCAAGAAGTTTTTATAACAACTTCAAAACTTAGGTTGAATTTGTGCCTAGGAAAAAAAAATCCACCCAAAAAACTGTTTCTTCAAGGAGAACAGAATTATCAGGGAAAATTGTTCAAAAACCCCAACTTCCCCCCCCCCCCCCCTTTTTCTTCTTTTTAAGTACAAAATGTATTTTGGGAAACAGCTCTGTTAACTATGAATGTCATGAGGACAAAGGAACAAGCAGGGAGCCAAGCAAAGCCTCTTCAGAGAGAGTTTCAAAGTGATGTGTTCCCTCCCTAGAGTAGCTCTCTGAATCAGAGTCCCCTTTTTGTGCTGCTCCCACTAACTAGGACTAAACTGTATTTCAGGCTCAGAAAGCTAACAGAACCATGTGGACACCTATAGACATGCTACAGGCATCCTGCAGGCTGCAATCCACAGCATTAGAGCTGGGTCAGACAGCATGCTCTGTCTGAGGTGGCTTCCTGCCTTACACCCTCAGGCAAACCTCCAAAATTTCTTTTCTCCCAGGGTTTGAGGTACCTGAACCAGGTAAACTTGGGGGAGAGGAAAGCAGGAGCTCATCTGAATGGGGAAAACTCAGTGGGAGGTAAGTTGCAAACAGGGAGGTGTGCATTAAAGGTGACACCTGCTTGACAAGGTCCCACCAGCTCCCCACTCCTCCCAGCTTTTGACACATGATGATGGCTTCTGCCTTCAGTCCCTTCCCCTGTAAGCCAGACATTGCATTGCTTCTTACTTAAGCAGGGAAGTGAACTGCCATCTAACACAAGAGCTATGGAGCACACATTAAAAAGAACATCCACTAGAAAATAATTTTTGTGAGACATTGGAAGTTTGAAAAAGGCCAGAACAGATCTCAGTATCAAAAGCACACTGAAATACTTGGCTGAATCCCTTTGCCCTCCACAAAAAAAAATGGTCTTGACAAATGGAAACACAGGATGAGACAACAGAAAATCTGTTCTTCAGCATGGTTGGGTAGAAAACAGTCTTTAAAATAAGTTTCCTTTCTCATTTTGATTGTGGAAATTATGTATTAAATATAAATAAAAGTATAAATACAAATATAAATAGTATAACTATAGATATAAAGAATATAAATAGCAATATAAATATTAATAGGGGCCCCTCAGTTTAAGAAGGACATTGAGACACTTGAGCATGTCCAGAGAAGGGCAAGGAGGCTGGGGAGTGGCCTTGACCACAGCCCTGTGAGGAGAGGCTGAGGGAGCTGGGGTTGCTTAGCCTGGAGAAGAGGAGGCTCAGGGAGACCTTCTTGCTCTCTACAACTACCTGAAGGGAGGTTGTAGCCAGGAAGGGGTTGATCTCTTCTCCCAAGCAACGAGCACCAGAACAAGAGGACACAGTCTCAAGCTGTGCCAGGGGAAGTTTAGGCTGGAGGTGAGGAGAAAGTTCTTCCCAGAAAGAGGAATTGGCCATTGGAATGTGCTGCCCAGGGAGGTGGTGGACTCACCATGCCTGGAGGTGTTCAAGAGGGGATTGGACGTGGCACTTGGTGCCATGGTCTAGTCATGAGGTCTGTGGTGACAGGTTGAACTTGATGATCTTTGAGGTCTCTTCCAACCTTGGTGATTCTGTGATAGAACTATAGATACAGATATAAATAATATATAGACAAAAACCTATAGATGTAGACATAAATAATATAAATATTAATATAACTGTAGAGAGAAATATAAATATAGATGTAAATAATATAGATAACTATAGCTATAGACATAAATAATATATTGTCACAGTATCACCAAGATTGGAAGAGACCTCAAAGGTCATCGAGTCCAACCTGTCACCACCGACCTCATGACTAGATCATGGCACCAAGTGCCACGTCCAACCCCCTCTGGAACACCTCCAGGGACGGTGATTCCACCACCTCCCTGGGCAGCACATTCCAATGATGAATGAGTCCCTCAGTGAAGAACTTTCTCCTCACCTCGAGCCTAAACTTCCCCTGGCACAGCTTGAGACTGTGTGCCCTTGTTCTGGTGCTGGTTGCTAGAGAGAAGAGACCTACCCCTTCCTGGCTACAACCACCTTTCAGGTAGTTGTAGAGAGCAACAAGGTCTCCCCTGAGCCTCCTCTTCTCCAGGCTAAACAATCCCAGCTCCCTCAGCCTCTCCTCATAGGGCTTGTGCTGTAGATAGCAGTATAAATATAGATGTAATAAATATAGATGCAAATAATGTAAATATGATTTGTGGATATGGATGTGGCTGTGAGCAACCTGGTCTAGTGTGAGCTGTCCCTGGCCATGGCAGGGCGGGTTGGAACTAGATGATCCTTGAGGTTCCTTCCAACCCTAACAATTCTATGATTCTATTAGCATGTATATAAACACACACACATGTATATAATGTTGTCTTCTTTTACATGCTAAAAGATAAACAGATCCATGTTGATATCTATATTTGAGCATTGCATAAGCATGCACATAAGTGCACATTTTGCTTTACTGTTGATATTGTTAAAGGGAAATTTCAAAACATGCAGAAAACCTGCACAATCCACATTTTGTGCAGTATTTTGTAGGTCAGAATGTCTCAGTGGCATAATCCTGGCTGTGGAGTGCACTTCTACCATCACATGGGTGAAGGTAGAATTAATTATCAGTAATTATTTCTCATTTTTGAAACAGGTTTTCTTTTCCCCCCTTTTTTCTTTCTTTTTCTTTTCCCCCCTTTTTTCTTTCTTTTTCTTTTCCCCCCCTTTTTCTTTCTCTTTCTTTCCCCCCTTTTTTCTTTCTTTTTCTTTCCCCCTTTTTTCTTTCTTTTCCTTTCCCCCTTTTTTTTCTTTCTTTTCCTTTCCCCCCTTTTTTCTTTCTCTTTCTTTCCCCCCTTTTTTTCTTTCTCTTTCTTTCCCCCCTTTTTTCTTTCTCTTTCTTTCCCCCTTTTTTTCTCTCTCTTTCTTTCCCCCCTTTTTTCTTTCTCTTTCTTTCCCCCCTTTTATCTTTCTCTTTCTTTCCCCCCTTTTTTCTTTCTCTTTCTTCCCCCCTTTTTTCTTTCTCTTTCTTCCCCCTTTTTTCTTTCTCTTTCTTTCCCCCTTTTTTCTTTCTCTTTCTTCCCCCCTTTTTTCTTTCTCTTTCTTCCCCCCTTTTTTCTTTCTCTTTCTTTCCCCCTTTTTTCTTTCTCTTTCTTCCCCCCTTTTTTCTTTCTTTTCCTTTCCCCCCTTTTTTCTTTCTTTTTCTTTTCCCCCTTTTTCTTTCTCTTTCTTTTCCCCCCTTTTTTTCTTTCTTTTTCTTTCCCCCCTTTTTTCTTTCTTTTTCCTTTCCCCCCTTTTTTTCTTTCTTTTCCTTTCCCCCCTTTTTTCTTTCTTTTCCTTCCCCCCTTTTTTTCTTTCTTTTCCTTTCCCCCTTTTTTCTTTCTCTTTCTTTCCCCCCTTT
The DNA here is from genome assembly GCA_033816785.1 of Picus viridis. NCBI lineage: Eukaryota > Metazoa > Chordata > Aves > Piciformes > Picidae > Picus > Picus viridis. The sequence goes on along the minus strand of CM066576.1, from coordinate 5,255,424 downwards.
TTTCTTTCTCTTTCTTTCCCCCTTTTTTCTTTCTCTTTCTTTCCCCCCTTTTTTTTCTTTCTCTTTCTTTCCTCCCTTTTTTCTTTCTCTTTCTTTCCCCCTTTTTTTCTTTCTCTTTCTTTCCTCCCTTTTTTCTTTCTCTTTCTTTCCCCCCTTTTTTTCTTTCTCTTTCTTTCCCCCTTTTTTTTTCTCTTTCTTTCCCCCCTTTTTTTCTTTCTCTTTCTTTCCCCCTTTTTTTTCTTTCTTTTTCTTTCTTTCTCCTTTCCCCCCTTTCTTTCTCTTTCTTTCTTTCCCCCCTTTTTTCTTTCTCTTTCTTTCCCCCCTTTTTTCTTTCTCTTTCTTTCCCTTTTTTCTTTCTCCCTTTTTTCTTCTCTTTCCCCCTTTTTTCTTTCCTTTCTTTCCCCCTTTTTTTCTTTCTCTTTCTTTCCCCCCTTTTTTCTTTCTTTTTTTCTCTTTCTTTTTTTTTTTCCCTTTTTTTCTTTCTCTTTCTTTCCCCCTTTTTTCTTTTTCTCTTTCTTTCCCCCCTTTTTTTCTTTCTTTTCTTTCCCCCCTTTTTTTCTTTCTCTTTCTTTCCCCCCTTTTTTCTTTCTCTTTCCCCTTTCCCCCTTCCCCCCTTTTTTCTTTTTTTTTTTTCTTTCTCCTTTTTTTCTTTCCTTTCCCCCCTTTTTTCTTTTTTCTTTCTCTTTTTTCTTTCCCCCCCTTTTTTCTTTCTCTTTCTTTCCCCCTCTTTTTTTTTTTTCTTTCTTTCTTTCTTTTTTTCCCCTTTCCCCCCTTTTTTTCTTTCTCTTTCTTCCCCCTCTTTTTTCCTTTTTTCTCTTTCCCCCCTTTTTTCCCCTTTTTTCTTTTTTCTTTCTCTTTTTCTTTCCCCCTTTTTTCTTTCTCTTTCTTTCCCCCCTTTTTTCTTTCTCTTTCTTTCCCCCCTTTTTTCTTTCTCTTTCTTTCCCCCCTTTTTTCTTTCTTTCTTTCTTTCCCCCCTTTTTTCTTTCTCTTTCTTTCCCCCCTTTTTTTCTCTTTCTTTCCCCCCTTTTTTTCTTTCTCTTTCTTTCCTCCCTTTTTTCTTTCTCTTTCTTTCCCCCCTTTTTTCTTTTCTTTTTCTTTCCCCCTTTCTTTTTTCTTTCTCTTTCTTCCCCCCTTTTTTCTTTCTCTTCCTTCCCCCCTTTTTTTCTTTCTCTTTCTTTCCCCCTTTTTTCTTTCTCTTTCTTTTCCCCCTTTTTTCTTTCTCTTTCTTTTCCCCTCCTTTTTTCTCTTTCTTTCCCCCCTTTTTTCTTTTTTCCCCTCCTTTTTTTTCTTTCTTTTTCTTTTCTCCCCCCTTTTTTCTTTCTTTTTCTTTCCCCCCTTTTTTCTTTCTTGTTCTTTCCAACCCCTTTTCTCTTTCTTTTCCTTCCCCCCTTTTTTGCTTTTTTTCTTTCCCCCCTTTTTTGTTTTTTTTCTTTCCCCCCCCTTTTTGTTTTTTTTTCTTTCCCCCCCCTTTTTTTCTTTTTCTCTTCCCCCCTTTTTTCTTTCTTTTTCTTCCCCCCTCCCCCTTTTTTCTTTCTTTTTCTTCCCCCCCCCCTTTTTTTAATCCCACCGTGGAAGAAATGGTCACTGTTTTCTATACCCGTCTATGTCCACAATAGCTACAGCTTCATGATGCAAAAACACTGACATCCATGAAGCCATAATGAATTCCCTTTCCCACTGCTTACAGCCACTGACTTCCACCTGTATGCTACAGCCTGCCTTCTGTTGAAATATATTGTCACTAATGCTCATGGTTCCACACTTCAAAGAGCAAGAGGCATCCATGCTTCTTCTTGGGCTAGATTTTTTCTCTGGCTTACAAAGTAAATACTTTCAGTGAGGGAAGAGACTGGTGGAAGGAATAGGATGTGCAGGACCATGAAACCAGGAGAGAAAGATAGAGAGTGTCAGGGCTGGAAACATCCCTTTCACAAAGCAGGAAATAATAATATCATCAGCTTTCCTTCTACCTCTAAATGTTCCCATGAAAACTAAGCAGGTGGAGGGTGAGGTCTGTCTTTAGCAGAGAGATTGTCATAAAATCAAAGCCTTGGACTGGAACAGGCTGCCCAGGGGAGTTGTGGAGTCTCCTTCTCTGGAGATATTCAACACCCACCTGGATGCATTCCTGTGTGACCTGCTCTAGGTGATCCTGCTCTGGCAGGGGGATTGGACTGGATGATCTCTCAAGGTCCCTTCCAGCCCCTAGCATTCTGTGATTCTGTGAACACTGTTCTCAAAATGGTCCTTCGGCTTTGGCTGGGTTTACTCCTAGGAATGAAGCAGTGCCAGAGCCCATCCTCTCTCCCTGAAGTAAATCTATGTTCCAGTAGCATATATATATATATTTCTTTTAAATGCTCACAGACTCCATTTTTATTTGCTATTTGTGAATTTTCTTTATTTATTTTACAGCATGATTATTAAGTGTTAGCAGAATTATTTTGATGAATAATTTTCAGACATTTGGTTGCTCATGAGCTGTTTGCTGCAACTATTTGATGTTTGCTATTCAAGTTGTATGATTAGATGTGCAAGTCATGCATAATTCTTTCTGATTCTGCCATGGAAGATGGGGTTGGTTTTTTTTAAGAAGATGGTGAATAATGATGCCTCTTACAAATGTGTGTAAGAGTATTCTGTTGTAGCAACATTTGTGAGAACATCAGGATTTATGGAAGATGACACAAATGTTCACATGAGTCCATTTATCATAGCATCATAGTTTCAGTCAGGTTTGGAAGGGACCACAAGGATCATCTAGTTCCAACCCCTGCCATGGGCAGGGACACCCCACACTAGATCAGGCTGGCCAGAGCCTCATCCAACCTGGTCTTAAACATCTCCAGGGATGGGGCCCCAACCACCTCCCTGGACAACCCATTCCAGGGCTTCACCACTCTCATGGGGAAGAACCTCCTCTTCACGTCCAGCCTGAATCTCCCCACCTCCAGCTTCATTCCATTCCAACTAGTCCTATCACTACCTGAGATCCTGAGAAGTCCCTCCCCAGCCTTCTTGTAGCCCCCTTCAGATACGGGAAGGCCACAATTAGGTCACCTCTGAGCCTTCTCTTCTCCAGAGTGAACAGCCCCGAAGTCTTTCAGTTTGTCCTCATAGGAGAGGAGCTCTAGCCCTCTGATTTCAGCACTCACTGACTTTGTTCAGGGTTCCTGTGGTTTCCAGTACACTGAGGGCTTTTTCTTGATACCCTGTGATGCTGTAGGCTCTGCCATCACCGAAAGGGGGAAAAAATAATAATATACAATAATAATAATTAAACAAATAAAAGGAGACAAAAAATGCATTGGACAGTTTTTAAAGCTAATCATAAAACTTATCCACATCCACAATTTGGATCTGTGTTACTTCTGCAACTCTGTGTTTTGTTTCTGGCGAGCTTCCTTGCTTAGTTTTATGAACAGTTTCTTGTCCTAATTGGAACAGCTGGATGCTGGGCCAACCACAAAGCCCTCCTAATTAACTGTATTTTTCCTTCACTATTTACTATCCTTTGATTTTTTTTTTCTCCCTCTAAGACTTCTGTACAGAGGAAAAAAAATAAAAAAGAAATATTAGAAATATGTTTCAACCAAGTTTCTTTATATTCTTTATGTCATGATTTTTATCTCATAACTCTTCAAAGGAAAAAGCACTTCTTGGTGCTCCCAGAATTAACCCATAAAATAAGAAATAATATGTAAAGGAGCTGAGGGTTTCCTGTTTAAATTTAGAGCCTTTGACTTTTTCCTCACCTGATATATCAGTGTTCCTTTGTGGCACATTCAGGGAAGCATCACGAGGAGCCTGCCAAATCTGAGTGTGCAATCCCCAAGAACCAAGGATCTGTGCTTCTATTACTGCCTCATGAAAGGGGAAAAGGAAGCTAAAAAGGCAGTACGGTTGGTGATTCCTCCTTATGACAAGGAGCATCCTACCTCCAAATACACCTTTTGAGGGAGCCTAGTATAATCATCACACTGCAAGGTATGATGGTGCAAAAAAGATCATGGAGCAGATCCTCCTGGAGGCACTAATGACTCAGAAGAATAGTGAAGAGGTGATTGGGAATAGTCAGCATGGCTTTGCCAAGGGCAAATCCTGCCTGACAAACCTGGTGGCCTTCTATGATCAGGTGACAGCATTAATAGATGAGGGGCGAGCAACTGATGTCGTTTACCTGGACTTGAGCAAAGCCTTCGACACTGTCCCGCACCACCTCCTGGTCTCCAAGCTGGTGACACATGGGTTTGATGGATGGACCACTAGATGGATAAAGAATTGGCTTGATGGCCGCACCCAAAGAGTGGCTGTCAACGGGTCCATGTCCCAGTGGAGGCCAGTGACAAGCGGAGTCCCTCAGGGATCAGTCCTGGGACCTGTCTTGTTCAACATCTTTGTGGGTGCCATGGACAGTGGCATTGAGTGCACCCTCAGCAAGTTTGCTGATGACACCAAGCTGTGTGGTGCAGTGGACACCCTGGAGGGAAGGGATGCCATCCAGAGGGACCTGGACAGGCTGGAGAGGTGGGCACAAGCCAACCTCATGAGCTTCAACAAGACCAAGTGCAGGGTCCTGCAGCTGGGTCGAGGCAATCCCAGGCACAAATCCAGGCTGGGCAGTGACTGGCTGGTGAGCAGCCCTGAGGAGAGAGACTTGGGGGTGCTGGTGGACGAGAAGCTCGACATGAGCTCTCAATGTGCGCTTGCAGCCCGGAAAGCCAATCAGATCCTGGGCTGCATCAGGAGAAGTGTGACCAGCAGGTCAAGGGAGGTGCTTCTCCCCTCTACTCAGCTCTGGTGAGACCCCACCTGGAGTACTGCGTCCAGTTCTGGAGCCCATATTACAGGAGAGATGTGGACGTGCTGGAGCGTGTCCAGAGAAGGGCCACGAGGATGATCAGAGGGCTGGAGCACCTCTCCTATGAGGACAGACTGAAGGAGTTGGGGCTGTTCAGTCTGGAGAAGAGAAGGCTCCGAGGTGACCTCATTGTGGCTTTCCAGTATCTGAAGGGGGCCTACAGGAAGGCTGGGGAGGGACTTCTCAGGATCTCAGGTAGTGATAGGACTAGGGGGAATGGAATGAAGCTGGAAACGGGGAGATTCAGGCTGGATGTGAGGAAGAAGTTCTTCCCCATGAGAGTGGTGAAGCCCTGGAATGGGTTATCCAGGGAGGTGGTTGAGGCCCAGTCCCTGGAGGTGTTTAAGCCCAGGCTGGACGAGGCTCTGGCCAGCGTGATCTAGTGTAGGGTGTCCCTGCCCATGGCAGGGGTTGGAACTAGATGATCCTTGTGGTCCCTTCCAACCCTGACTGATTCTATGATTCTACGATTCTATGAAAAGGCACAAAATCTCCAAGAGGATTCTAAGAAGATGCCGGAACAATAAAAATTGGCACATCCAAACGTAAGGCTCAGTTTAATGATCCTCGTCAGGCTGAGCAAGACCTAAACTGAAACCAAAGGGTTTTAAATTAATATTCCAGGAGCATAAACACGTTCTGCTGCCTCTGGTAAAAGAACAGCAAGCTGCAGCCCATGACTATGGCTGACAGCTTAGCTGCAAAATTCCTCACTCACAGCAACTAAATTTGACAGGGATTATCAGTCAGAGTCTTTAGTAAGTCCACTTTCCTCCTCCTGCAGAGAGAAACTCATGCCATTCTCCTACATGTTGCAGTTCAAACTTCTATTACATCACCTTCACCACTTGAACTACTGGAGATTTCTAGGCATTCTTTTTTTCCCTTCCCTTGCTTCCAGCTTCTATTGAACCACCACTGCTTCTATTTTGCATTTGCAAGGACTTAAAAAAGTAGACAGACCTACAGGGGAGCAAGAAAAGTTCTTTCTTCTCTTTTCCCCTTGATGGAAACATTTACCAACATTATCACAAAGATTAGCAGAGCCCAAGAGATTTAATAAAAAAAGGGAAAAATTAATGCTTCCAACTGCTGGCAACATTTCTAAGTGATAGATTCTCTTGACCCTCACTAATTCTATCCTGTTGATTTACACAAAACTTGAACTGAAACCCATCTAAAGCTGTACTCCCACCTTTGATTTGTGACAGAACAAACCTGTCAATCTCCCATGTATATGCAAAAGCATCTCCAAAAGCACAGGAATTTTGAAGTTCAGTGGATGACTGGGTTTATATTTCTGGGTTTTCCTCTGGTTTTTGGGAGGCTGTAATTTGTGAAGAGAGGAGGCAGTGTGTTTGCTTCTGCATGATGGCTTCATAGGATCAATAAGGTTTGTTGGAAAAGACATCAAAGATCATTAAGTCCAACCTGTCACCCAACACCTCATGCCTACTAGACCATAGCTTCAAGTGCCACGTCCAATCCCCTCTTGAACACCTCCAGGGATGGTGACTCCACCACCTCCCTGAGCACCACATTCCAATGGCTAACAACTCTCTCTGGGAAGAACTTTCTCCTCACCTTGAGCCTGAACCCCCTGGTGCAGCTTGAGACTGTGTCCTCTTGTTCTGGTGCTGGTTGCCTGGGAGAAGAGACCAACCCCCTCCTGTCTGAAACCTTCCTTCAGGTAGTTGTAGAGAGCAAGAAGGTCTCCCTGAGCCTCCTCCAGGCTAAACAACCCCAGCTCTCTCAGCCTCTCCTCATGGGGCTTGTGCTCAAGGCCTTTCACCAGCTTTGTTTCCCTTCTCTGGACACATTCAAGAGTCTCAATGTCCTTCTTAAATTGAGGGGCCCAGAACTGGACACAGGACTCAAGGTGTGGCTTAACCAGTGCTGAGTCCAGGGGCAGAATGACTTCCCTGCTCCTGCTGGCCACACCATTCCTAATGCAGGCCAGGATGCCTGTTCCACCTTAAGGTTGGAGAAGGGCTTTCTTTGCTTTGCCTTGCCCAAATTCAGTAAAATATTAGGAAGCCTCTTCCAAAATGGAAATTATTCAAAATCAAGGCCTGCTGTTTTTTTGGGGTTGGGCTTCTTTGGTTTTTTTTTGTTTCAGATGGTGACCAGGATCATCCCAGCATTGATTTCAATGACCTTCCACGCACAGACCATTCTGTGTTTTGTGCTCATGACAAGATTGCAAACGAAAAGAACATCTTAGCTTGACTACTGGCTCCATTTTTCCTCCCATTTTTTTTTTACATCACCATTTCTAGGTCATCTTCTGATTTTTCCTAAAGACTCTCTTTGTTGATAGCACTTGTGGAAAAACAAATCTATGAGCCATCAAATTACCACAGCCATTCAAATGCTCTGTCCAAATAGCAGTGTAACTCAATACAATACAATACAATACAATACAATACAATACAATACAATACAATACAATACAATACAATACACCAGGTTGGAAGAGACCTTCAAGATCATCACGTCCAACCCATCAAACAATCCAACCCACCCAACAACTAGACCATACAGCCAAGCACCCCATCAAGTCTTCTCCTGAACACCTCCAGTGAAGGTGACTCCACCACCTCCACGGGTGGACATCAACTCGGTGGACATCAGGGAGATCTCCTTAGCAAGCTTTGAATCCAGAGCAGCTGCAACATGCTAATAAACTGCATTTTCATTGCTCTTTGCAGCTGGTTCCATGCCTACTTCTAATGAGCTGATCTTTGATTCTCTGAGCTCTCTGTTCATAGGCAGCCAGCCTGGGTTTACGCTGCACCTTCCTACTGAATGTGTAAAATTCTGCTGCATGGACTGAAGAAAAATCACCCACTGAGTGGAACATAAACTGGAAATATCATGCACTCCTCTTCAGTTAGGGGAAGGATAATATATTAAACAGTGATAGGCTGCACACACAGCACATCTCAATGTGCCTTTTGCAGCACACAGAGGCGAAGGTGAGCACTCTGCCACGTAACACACACAAAACTGGAGCGGCCTTGAAAGTCTAAAGGCAATGCTAGAGAGGAAAAAGAAAAGTCCAACAATCAAGATGAATCTTAAAAGAGATGGGGAATGTTTCAGCATGAAGTGCAGCTTTGACAGCACCTCTGCTGTGCAGGGAAGAAAACCAGGAAACTGTTTCCCTGCGTTGAGCAGAGTAGGAGTTAAAATGATGAATAATCCTAATGAATAACCCCTGGAGGGGGCTGTGCTGTAGTAAACCAGATTTGTGTTATCAGTTCTCATTTAAGTTCTGCTGCTAGTTTAAAGCAATGGAATGAATTACTAAGATTCCTAATGAGACAAGCCTGGTGGTTGGTGTGGTTTTTTTTCTGGAGATAATTGATATAGTAACTCACAGTAAATAATAGTGACTTTAAATATTGCCAGTGCTAAATGCTACCAAGTTTAAAGTGTTTTCATCAATCAGGAAAGAAGGGAGCTGGGAAGGGCAGACCTCTTCTTCTGTGCATAAACAAACATATGAACTGGTTGAATTCAGAACATTTGTTTTTTATGAAGGGGGGAAGTACTACTAGATAAAAATGTTCTCCCCTGAAAGTTCTGTAGATCCTACAGAAAAAATGTTGTAAACAAACTTTGTTCCATGACTTTGAAGTCTTCCTAACCAGTTTCCCCCAACTTATAAAAAATTAGACTATTTATAAAAGTGAATAAATTGTAATTTAAGTAAAAAGCCTTGAAATTTTTATCAAAAGCATTCAAATTAGTCTCTCCCCAGGTCAGCTAATGAGTTGTCATGAGCTGGCCTCTTACTGTAGTGCACCTCCTGCAGACTAAGACAGTGAACCATGTTTTCATCAAAGGAAATGCTCATTAGTAGAGCTTTCAGAAACTGATTTGATTATAGTTTCACTTGTTAAAGTGAAATATTTTCAGCTCATTAGGATGATTACGATTCAAGGTCATCTTTTGAAGCTAGTCCTGTCAATATAAGATAAATGGGCCCTCATCTTTTCCCCTTCTTTACGTCGGTGCTTTTTAAACTCTTCTGTGCAAAAGTTCCATAGCCATAATTAATTTTTAGTTCTTCTTTTACAAAGCTGCTTAAATAAAAAAATAAAAAAAGGAAAAAAAAAAAGAAAAGGAAAATAAAAAGAGAGAGAGAGAACAAAGATTTTGGCTACCAAAAAGGCATTGAAGAACTATTAAGAGGAGGAGGAGGCTATCTTGTTTTAGAGGAATCAGAGAAAATCCTTGAAAAGTTCAGCTTTTGAAATCCAGCTATTTTCTCCTTGACCTCTTCCAAAGTTTCTAAAAGGTACTTTGTACATATTTTTGCATGTATCTTTTAATCTCAAAAGTGTAAAACGGCACTGAAAAACCACCCAAGAAGTACTAGTGGCTTATTAGATACCTTTTCTTTCATGGCACATGATAAACTTAACATCTTTTAAAGTGGTTTGGGTTGGGTTTTTTTTTTTTACTAGTGTCTCTCCCTTTATGTTCACCACTTAATCTCTAAGTGGTTAAAGAGCCATTTAAACATAAAGGGAAATGCTACAAACTTCCATCCACATGCTGAGAAAGATTGCATTTACATAAGGCTTGCAGCTTAAATGGTCAGATATTGCCTCATACATCAGCTAGGGCAGTTTTTGTGTTGAATATATCAGAATTGAAAGATATACTGAAATGGAAAATCAGGTCAGGAAAGAAAGAAAGAGAGAGGGAAAGAAAGAAGGAAAGAAAGGTGAGAGAAGGAAAGGAAAGAAAGGTGAGAGAAGGAAAGGAAAGAAAAGAGAGAGAAGGAAAGGAAAGAAAGAGAGAAGGAAAGGAAAGAAAGGAGAGAGAAGGAAAGGAAAGAAAGGAGAGAGAAGGAAAGGAAAGACAGGAGAGAGAAGGAAAAGAAAGAAAGGAGAGAGAAGGAAAGGAAAGAAAGGAGAGAGAAGGAAAGGAAAGAAAGGAGAGAGAAGGAAAGGAAAGAAAGGAAGGAAAGAAAAGGCTGATTTGGGTGTCTAAGAAAGTGAATTTGAAAGGGACATAGATTCCAATCCCAGTGGCCACCCTGCAACATGGCCCCTCCAGTCTGGATTACTGGAGAGTGGTGTTATGTATGTGAGTGCTGTGGATAGAAACTGGGGAGGAGTGAGAGTGAATTAATAGACTTCCAGATTGACTGTCAAATGATAAATGATTAATCATTTTGTCAACAAATTATCCACAATGGAGCTTTGCCTTTACACCAAAACAGTGCGAATTATACCAGTGTAATTGCAGCAAGACAACCTCCCTAGCCAGAGCACAGTAATGGAACTGTTTATCTAGTATGGTTTACTCCCACAAGGGGAAATAATCTTATGCAGCATCCTTTTATTAGTATATAGCTGCATTCATTCTTAGACTCAAACCATCATTCTTCTGATTAAAATAGATAAATAATCCTTTGCAAATTAATTCTATACATGAACAAGAGTTAAACTGTCTACTTAATTTCTTAAGATACCTTTTAGTAAGACATAAATTTAGAAAGATATTAATTATTTACTTAGTGCTGTGGCTTAGTTGCTTAGATGGTGTTGAGTGATAGGTTGGACTTGATGATCTTCAAGGTATTTTCCAACCTGGTTAATTCTCTACTCTGTAGTCCATAATGAATAAAAATAATACAAAAAGATGGTTCCAGAATAAAAAATTCCTTCCACTTCTTGTTGGATATGTTTGTCTTACTACGAGTCCATCTATAAGGAGTTTTTCCTACTTTGTATCATAGAATGGTTTAGGTTGGAAAGGACCTCAAAAGGTCATCTAGTCCAACCCCCCTGCAGTCAGTAAAGACATCCTCCCCTAGATCAGGTTGCCCAGAGCCTTGAAGAGCCTAACCACAAATATCTCCAGGGGTGGGGCCCCAACTACCTCCCTGGGCAACCTAGTCCACCACCCATCAATATTGGAATGGAATGGAATGGAATGGAATGGAATGGAATGGAATGGAATGGAATGGAATGGAATGGAATGGAATGGAATGGAATTAAACTAAACAGGTTGGAAAAGACCTTCAAGATCCTATCACCCAACACCATCTAATCAACTAAACCATGGCACAAAGTGCCTCATCCAGTCTCTTCCTAAACACCTTCAGTGATGGTCACCCCACCACCTCCCTGGGCAGCACATTCCAATGGCCAATCATTCTTTCTATGAAGAACTTCTTCCTAACAAATGGAAGCTGCAGAAACAGATGAAATACAGTTCCTTTCCAGGAGTAACAGAATAGTGACAGGAAGATAGCAAAGATGATGTGACCTGCTCTTATTTCCCCTCATCCCCAGTATGAGGGTTTGTCTGTATAAATACAATATAATACAATACAATACAATACAATACACCAGGTTGGAAGAGATGTATCAGAGTACAGAATTATCCAGGTTGGAAAAGACCTTCATTTAACTTGGAAAGCAGTTTCTATGTCCTGCTGGGCAGATTCATTCTTCCTTAGAAATAAAAATTACAAATAGATTGAGATGAGGTAAAAGATACTAGATAAACCTACTCACAAGTTCTTTCAGAGCAGTGAGAAGATATCCACAGAAAGCTGAATTAGATTAAGACATAGCAGCAGGAAAGCATTTTGTCCTAAACTTTCAAAATATTTCAGAACTATCACAGAATCACCAAGGTTGGAAGACACCTCAAAGATCAGCAAGCCCAACCTGTCACCACAGACCTCATGACTAAACCATGGCACCAAATGCCACGACCAGTCCCCTCTTGAACACTTCCAGGGATGGTGACTCCACCACCTCCCTGGGCAGCCCATTCCAATGGCTAACAACTCTCTCAGTGAAGAACTTTCTCCTCACCTTGAGCCTAAACTTCCCCTGGTGCAGCTTGAAACTGTGTAGGGATTCAGAACCATGAACAGATCCAGAACTCATCTGCTTTGCCTAATGTGCCGTACCATGGGCTTTAAATTGTATTCCAAAGGGCAGTAGGAAAGCAGTTCTTATTATGAAAACAATAATCCCTCTTGTAGAATGATGGACTCCTCAGAAAGGAAATTCTCCTGATTTCTTTAACCAGGCAGGTCAAAAGTTGTCAGCCTGCATAAAGTTGTTCCCTTAGTTTAAGAGTCTGCAAAACTGTTTGTGTGGAACCCTGCAGGCTAACTCCAGGGGAATTCAGTTCCTACCTGTCAGAGACCAAAGTACGAGGTTGCTAAGGTTTATTTTAACTTTTTTTTTCCTCCCCCTGTGCTAATATGGTGACATTGATTTCCAGACATGGCATTCAGAGGAAACTGAAGGTGGAACAAACATTGTTGTAATGTTTCAAACAGCACTGATGTGACCTCAGGAATCACAGAATCATTGAACCTTTTACACTGGAAAAGAAGAAGGAAAAAAGCCCATTAAACTAGAGTAGAGTAGAGTAGAGTAGAGTAGAGTAGAGTAGAGTAGAGTAGAGTAGAGTAGACTAGACTAGACTAGACTAGAATAGAATAGAATAGAATAGAATAGAATAGAATAGAATAGAATAGAATAGACCAGACCAGGTTGGAAGAGATTATTGATATCATCAAGTCCAACCCATCATCCAACACCGTCTAATCAACTAAACCATGGCACCAAGCACCCCATCAAGTCTCCTCCTAAACACCTCCAGTGATGGAGATTCCACCACCTCCCTGGGCAGCCCATTCCAATGGGCAATCACTCTCTCTATGAAGAATGTCTTTGCCAAGTCCAACAATAATAGACCAAGAAATGCTTTTACTTATGGCACAATTAAGAAAGCTGTGGTTGAAAACACAGGAACAATTAACTGATCAACAGCAGCAGAAATCTGAAAGATGAACAGCTCAAGAAAATGGGAAGGAAAACACTGTGGCACTGCAGGTGCAAGACAGTGATTAAATTCAGGATCTAATGGGAAATAAAGCATTAACAAAAATAAAGAAACTTTAAAAACTAACAAGAACTCAGACAAAGCACAAACCCCAAACACTTTATTATCATCCATGGCCACAGGAACTTACTGTTCTTATGCTCTCACTACTCTAAGCTCAATCACATGGTTTTGCTTTCATTTATTTAGTGCCTGAAAGGTTTATTAAAAAAATAAATTACTAGACAAGCCCTTTAAGATGTAATTCATATCACAATATGACTCTGAATGTGTTTAGTGTTGACTTTCTCCAAGAGGGTGCCTGATTTTTTTATGTATATAGAAATAATACAAGCTGAAAACAAAGTTTATGGGTACTCACTTTGACATGAGAGGAGGAGGCTCAGGGGAGACCTTCTTGCTCTTTACGACTACCTCAAGGGAAGTTGTAGCCAGGTGGGGCTTGGTCTCTTCTCCCAGGCAATCAGCACCAGAACAAGAGGACACATTCTCAAGCTGCACCAGGGGAGGTTTAGGCTGGATGTTAGGAAGAAGTTCTTCATAGAAAGAGAGATTTACCCATTGTAATGGGCTGCCCAGGGAGGTGGTGGAGTCACCGTCCCTGGAGGTGTTTAAGAGGGGACTGGATGAGGCATTCAGTGCCAAGGTTTAGTTGATTAGATGGTGTTGGGTGATAGATTGGACTCGATGATCCCAAAGGTCTTTTCCAACCTGGTTAATTCAATTCAATTCAATTCAATTCAATTCAATTCAATTCAATTCTATTCAATTCTATTCTATTCTATTCTATTCTATTCTATTCTATTCTATTCTATTCTATTCTATTCTATTCTATTCTGTTCTGTTCTGTTCTGTTCTGTTCTGTTCTGTTCTGTTCCGTTCCATTCCATTCCATTCCACTCCATTCCATTCCATTCTATCTCTGCCAGGACTTCAGCTCTCTAATTTTCATAGAATCACAGAGTGTTATTGGCTGGAAGGGACCTCAAAAGATCATCCAGTCCAACCCTCCTGACAGAGCAGGATCACCTATACAAGACCAAGCAGGAATGCATCCAGGCAGATTTTTAATATCTCCAGAAAAGGAGACTCCACAACCTCCCTAGGCAGTCTGTTCCAGTGTTCAGTCACCCTCCATGTTTCCATGTAACTTTCTATGCCTCAGCTTCCACCGTTGCCCCTTGTCCTGTCACTGGGCATCACTGATCAGAGCCTGGCTCCATCCTCTTGGCACTTACCCTTTACATATTTATAAATATGAATGAGCTCATCCCTCAGCCTCCTCTTCTCCAAGCTAAAAAGACCCATATGATGATAGTTTATTGAGTATAATTAATGTTCTATTTCTGCCCTTTTCTTATCCTTTTGGATATATCAAGAGAGATTGCCTTGAAAGATGTTCTTCACAGAAAGAGAGACTGGCCATTGGAATGTGCTGCCCAAGGAGGTGGTGGAGTCACCATCCCTGGAGGAGTTCAAAAAGGATTGGATGTGGCCCTTGAAGCCATGGTTTAGTTAGTCATGAGGTGTTGGGTGATAGGTTGGTCTTGATGATCTCTGTGGTCTTTTCCAACCTCATTGATTCTGTGATTCTGTTTGCAGTGTGCCTAATCCCTCTCTTCAAAATTATTATTCAGATATCAACGGCTGCACAGCTTGTGCACAGCTCTTCACAACCTTCCAGAATAAGCCTCTTCCTTGTTTATCCAGAAATGCTGTGGGATTCATTCATTCATAACTGTAACCATCTTTGAGTTCACCTGTGATCTGAACCTGCCATCAAGTCTTGCCCTCTGGTCAATGCCAAAAGATTCAAATCATCTGATCCTTATAAATGATTTCTGGAAAGTGCTGTGAACATCCTTCTGGAGATGTTTGTTTCATGGATAACTGAGAGACCTGGACAAGTTTTTCAAAGTAAACTTTAACCACCTAAAACACAGAAATTCAGTAAGATGAATCCCCTGATGAGTAAGACTGAAGCAGAAGCTGTCTGAAAACCCCACCAAGGAGAAGTGAAGTGAGAGGCAATAAACATATTTTTACCATCATAGAATCAATAAGGTTGGAAAAGACCTCAGAGGTCATCAAGTCCAACCTGTCCCCTAAGACCTCATGGCTACTAAACCATGGCTCCAAGTGCTACGTCCAATCCTTTTTTGATAGAAGGGAGAAGCTCTGGCAGGATCATTTGTATTGATTTAAGGCAAAGCATTTTCCTACCTTCTCAGCCACAGGGAGGAAACTCAGAGCCTTCTGAGCTCACCAAAATCTGTCTGGGAACTCTTTTAACAGTAAGGATCTTGGCACATATTTCATGATCTTTCAGGGTATGGGGACCTGCCCCAACCCAGGGGAGGATTTCAAATACCATGACAGCTTTAACAACTCTGGGCTGTTTCCCAGAAGATCCTTTTTTTCCCCTTAAACTAGAGTTTCAGCTTAGACATCACCAATGGAGTGCCCTTACCTTTGGAGTTTGTTTCTCCTACTTGGCCCAAACCAGCTTTTAATCTATCAACTTGCAGGGCACTGTATGAAGCTCATCTATGTTCTCAAGGGTTTGCCTGAGGGGCTGGTGATAGGGAACATGTCTAGCTTATCCTAAGAGAGTCTATTTAAAGTCAGACATTAGTCAGCATGTTTACATTTTGTATCTGAATTATGTAAATGTGTGCAGAGACTGATGGAGGCCTGGCAAAACTGAAAACAGCAAATAAAACAAAGTGAACCACAGGTGCATGAAAACAAAGAAAACAAAGAAAACAAATGGAAAGGAGTTTTCAGGGGCTTTATGCACACACACACACACAGAGACAAAACCACAAACCCAACCATTTGTGGCCAGACAAAGGTCACAAATGTAACTAGGCAGGATGAAGAGAGAGATTTTTCTTCTCATCTGTTTCCTAGTTTACTCATCCCAGAGCCTAAGGCACCCAGGAGTACAACAACCACAGGGAACATCCTCCCTCAAGGAAACAGCAAGAGAAGTAAATGGTTTAACTGGTACCTAGGGCTTTTATATGCCTTGCTTCTCAGCAGAGGCTTTTAGACCTTGTGTTTTCTCCAGCTTAGGAAGCCATGGTGACATGTGTCATGGACCACAACATGGCATATGTTGTGGTAGCAAGGGAGCAATGGTTGAGCTCAAGTTTCAGAAAAGTTTGGGATACCTCTCCCAGTACTAGCTTTTGGTCTTATGTCACCTGCTTTTGGGCAAATACTGCCTGATATGCAAATCCTGATGCACATGAAGGAAAATGCAATGGTTGGAATGACCCTGATTTCCAAGAGGAGTCATTTGCCTCAAGCTCCTTCCATCAGATGATAATTTTTTAATCTGAGGTGATCCAAGGATATTTGAAAGTGCTACTTGGGGCTAAATAAAGGGGTTTGATTATTTCCTCCTCTCTCAAGTGATGATGATCAGAGGGCTGGAGCACCTCTCCTGTGAGGACAGACTGAAGGAGTTGGGGCTGTTCAGTGTGGAGAAGAGAAGGCTCTGAGGTGACCTCATTGTGGCCTTCCAGTATCTGAAGGGGGCCTACAGGAAGGCTGGGGAGGGATTTCTCAGGATCTCAGGTAGTGATAGGACTAGGGGGAACGGAATGAAGATGGAGGTGGGGAGATTCAGGCTGGATGTGAGAAGGAAGTTCTTCACCATGAGAGTGGTGAAGCCCTGGAATGGGTTGTCCAGGGAGGTGGTTGGGGCCCCATCCCTGGAGGAGTTTAAGCCCAGGCTGGACGAGGCTCTGGCCAGCCTGATCTAGTGTGGGGTGTCCCTGCCCATGGCAGGGGGGTTGGAGCTAGCTGATCCTTGTGGTCCCTTCCAACCATGACTGATTCTATGAGTCTATGATTCAAGTGTTAAATAACTTTCTGGCAGCAATAAAGCTACATCTGAAGACACTCATTTGCTTGAGATTTTCCCACAGAAATTTCAAACCATTAAACAGTTGGGGTTGTGCAACTAAACATGGAAAAATAATCTATGTCAAGAGATTGCAACCCCAAATCCATTGGTTTTAAAGACAAAGAGAAAAGAAAAATCCTATTGAAAAAAAAAAAATCCCAGGAAAAGTGAATTGGATCTTAACTAACTAACAGATTCCATTGACAGTTACTGCTGCCTCAGAATTTTGCCAACAAACTTTCAATGTCTAATTTCTAGGTGTATATTTTTGAAGCTCTTTGATATCCTTTCTTCTCTGCTTTAATGTATTTATTGATTTCAGTCAGAAATAAGAAGTTAAATAAATAGATAAATAACAACAAAAACCACAAGAAAAGGAAGGAAGGAAGGAAGGAAGGAAGGAAGGAAGGAAGGAAGGAAGGAAGGAAGGAAGGAAGGAAGGAAGGAAGGAAGGAAGGAAGGAAGGAAGGAAGGAAGGAAGGAAGGAAGGAAGGAAGGAAGGAAGGAAGGAAGGGAGGAAGGGAGGAAGGGAGGAAGGGAGGAAGGGAGGAAGGGAGGAAGGGAGGAAGGGAGGAAAGGAGGAAGGGAGGAAAACATAAATCCCCCAAAATATCTTGGTGATTCATGTCTTACAAGCAGAACACTGGAATAATGAATAAGTCAGATTTTGCTTTCTAAATTCATGTCAATTATATTAACTGTGTTGGGTCCACCTGAAAACACAACAGCATGGAAAAAGAACTTATTTAGTGAGATAAGAGGTGTTTAGGAAGAGACTGGATGTTTAGGAAGAGATTGGATGGGGCGCTTGACACCATGGTTTAGTTCATCAGGTGGTGTTGGGTGATAGGTTGGACTTGATGGTCTCAAAGGTCTTTTCCAACCTGGTCTATTCTATTCTATTCTATTCTATTCTATTCTATTCTATTCTATTCTATTCTATTCTATTCTATTCTATTCTATTCTATTCTCTTCTCTTCTATTCTATTCTATTCTATTCTATTCTATTCATGGAAAAAAGAGATCAATTCTCAGTTTCTCTTGTACTAGATAATTTTCTGGTCTCTAAACCACACATGAAAGAGAAGATTGAGACAACTTGGTGTCTTTTAATTATGAGGTTCTTGGTTCCTAATTGTGCAAAGCTAGACTCCAATGAATGTCTCCCCTCCCCCTTATGATATAATAATAATTATAATAATAATTATATATTATATATTATATATAATATATAATTATTATATATATAATTATATATATAATTATTATCATTATTATAATAATTATTATTGCATATCTTTGCATATATAAGAACATCCAAGAGTCTGCTTTCATTAGCTCATCAATTATATACACTCTATACCTAGCAGAACCACTTACCAACAACTGAATTGCTCCTGTGACCAATCTTGTACCTAAACTCTCCCTTTCACAGTGAAAAATACTTGTTAAAATAAAAAATAATCAGGCGATGAAGAACAATGAAAAAATTCTTCCTAAGATTCAGTGTAAACCTACTCTCCCCTCAGCTTAAAACCATTCTCTCTTGTCTTATTGCTAGACACCATTATGGAAAATGCTACTGTGTCCAGTTCTGGGCTCCTCAGTTCAGGAAAGATGTTGACTTGCTGGAAAGTGTCCAGAGAAGGGCAACAAAGCTGGGGAGGGGTTTGGAGCACAGCCCTGTGAGGAGAGGCTGAGGGAGCTGGGGTTGCTTAGCCTGGAGAAGAGGAGGCTCAGGGAGACCTTATTGCTTTCTACAGCTGCCTGAAGGGAGGTTGTAGACAGGTCGGGGTTGGTCTCTTCTCCCAAGCAACCAGCATCAGAACAAGTGGACACAGTCTCAAGCTGCACCAGGGGAGGTTTAGGCTGGATGTTAGGAAGAAGTTCTTCACAGAAAGAGAGATTGGCCATTGGAATGTGCTGCACAGGGTGGTGGTAGAGTCCCCACCACTGGAGGTGTTTAAGAAGAGCCTGGATGACGCCCTTAGTGCCATGGTTTAGTTGCTTAGGTGGTGTTGGGTGATAGGTTGGACTCGATGATCTCTGAGGTCTTTTCCAACCTGGTGCATTCTGTATTCTGTATTCACCCATAATTTTTAAAAAAACTGACAGTGGTTCTCAAATTTCTTTTTGCTTTTATCTTTGATCTTCAGCACAAGCTTTAATCTACACTTTTTACCTTTTGATGTCACTGGTGTAAGGAGAAAAGGAAAAAAGAGAGCAGGCAAGATATTCAATATGTACAAATGGGCGTATCTCCTAAAAGGAGGTACAGATGGGTTTGTACAATTAAGAATCTAGGTCAAAACACAGAAATACAGTTGAAAGGGTTGGAATTCAACTCCCTTAATTTTATCTTTTCATGAGGAATTAGATGTCTGCAATAAATGTTTTTAGTTGAAGTAGTTACTGCTTTATAATAGATGTCTGCTTTAGAAGAAGATGAATCGCAGCCTGATTCTAGAGACTTCAGGATGTACATTTGGCACATTTCATGCCCTTCAAAAGGCCACACTGTAGGATTTGTAACCTTGAACTTATCAAATGTGTGCCTAATAGTTGTCCAGTCTTTCTGTTTCCACTTTTCTCTTTATGCATTTATTCTTCTTTGATAAAAGCAGCAACAAAGTAAGAATAGAATAGAATTAACCAGGTTGGAAAAAACCTTTGAGATCATCGAGTCCAACCTATCACCCAACACCATCTAAGCAACTAAACCATGGCACCAAGTGCCTCATCCAGTCTCCTCTCAAACACCTCCAGTGATGGTGATTCCACCACCTCCCTGGGCTGCACATTCCAATGGCCAGTCCCTCTTTCTGGGAAGATCTTCTTCCTAACATCCAGCCTAAACCTCCCCTGGCACAGCTTGAGACTGTGTCCACTTGTTCTGGTGCTAGTTGCCTGGGAGAAGAGACCAACTCCCACCTGGCTACAACCTCCCTTCAGGGAGTTGCAGAAAGCAATAATGTCTCCCCTGAGCCTGCTCTTCTCTGAGCTGAACAATCCCAGCTCCCTTTGCCTCTCCTCACAGGGCTTGTGCTCCAAACCCCCCATGAAAAATTGACATAATTTATTACTTCAGTGCTACAGCATTCATCATTAAAAAGAAAAAAAAATAAAGGAAAATAATTGTTCTATAAATGATGTAAAAATTCCAATTCTGAGACTCAGAGAGAAGGGGAAAAAAACCAAACTGGCCTGTAAATTTTGTTACAGGCTTGCAGTTCAGATGAGTTGAGTCAACAGATTGAGTCTGTTTATTGCCTCTTCCGATAAGCTGAAGCTGCAAAAGAGCTTTTTGTGACATGCTTTCATCAAAGCTATGTAGAATGTACTTTTTTCACTGAATGCTGTCACAACCTGAGAGTAAGTAACAGGAAGCAAACAAACTTTTCTTTCTCCTCAAAATACCACATCTGAAAAACATAACCTGGAAAACCTGGCTGCTTTAACAGTAACAGTCCAACCTCTACTCTTAGGTTTGTGCTCCAAACCCCTCCCCAGCTTTGTTGCCCTTCTCTGGACACCTTCCAGCAACTCAACATCTTTGCTAAACTGAGGGGCTCAGAACTGGACACAGGACTCAAGGTTTGGTCTAACCAGTGCTGAGTCCAGGGGCAGAATGACTTCCCTGCTCCTGCTGGCCACACTATTCCTGACTACAAAGTGTTTGGGACTGCAGTAGGTATTGCCTAGAGCAATAGGGCCATGTTGATCCTGTCAGGCTGAGTGGTTTTTTGGCTTCTTCCTTGAACCAATTGCAATGATCTGACTACTGTATTCACAATACTGACCTCTCTTACCCTCCAAAACAGGTTGGCACATCCTAATGCTTGCTGGAAATGATCACTGCTTGAGCTAAGTCCTGAACAGTGCCTACAGATTTTCTGGGAGAGAAGCAGATCGACTGAGCCAGAAATACACCAGAGGTTTTCTGGTAAACTGAAGGTGCAGACAATCAGATTTCAGTGCTGATGCTACCTGGCATGACTTAATTCACGCAAGAAGGAGGTTTGTGTGATTCAGTGTTCAATGGTTGGATTTGGCTGCATGTTTTCAGCACGATCACATTGAGCCTTCAAGAAGACACTGCATGAGGGAGGGTTTGGTGACAGAAAATATCACTAAATTATCATTATTTGGAAATCACTGTATTGAGATGTCAGGGCTCTTCCTGCATAATTTATATGCAGCTGTTACAAATACTCACATTAAATTTCCTAAAATCTAAAGGAAGAAAGCAACCACCACCACCAGAATCCTAACACTGCTATGGTGAGCTGCAAAAGACTCTTGAGTGAAAGAAAGGTTCTTTGCTTTATGGGGCAACTGTTTATAATGCCAACTTGGAGACATATTACAAATTCAGACGTTCAGGGGGCTTTTCTAATCCCCAATTGCAGTTTGTCAGTGCTTCAGGAATATTCCCTTGCTCCAATTGTTCATCCTCAGCAGGAGCTGGATTAGTAACATCAGAGTCTGCAGATGCGTATTGTTTCCCATTAGTCTCAGCTTGAGCCTGGTGTTATGTTCTTTTCATCAGGAACCTCCAACTCTAAGTCAGTGAACCAGGACTAATGATCCCAGCCTTCCTGGGAGACATCAGAGTCTGTGCATGTAATGTCCAGAGCTTTCACTTCTGCTGCTCTTAGCCATTTAATGTGCTGCTTAAGCCTCAGACCACTTACTCCCATGCATAAGCTGCAGCCTCCTCTTAATGTTTCCAACAAAACACACACTTGAATATCCTCTTCCCTTGAATTTGTTTTTCTTTTTTAAGTTGCATCTGGCAGGAAATGGGTAAGGAAAAAAAAAAAAAAATTAAGAAGAAATCAATTTGTAAACACTTAAATGCTGAGGGAAAGCATTTGCAATATTGTTGGCAGGCTACTTGCAGATAAGAAACATTTCCAGATCCTTATATGGCAAAAAGGAAGGCGAAAAATGTCAGCGTTCACACGGATGAATAATATCTGAGGAGGATTATTCAGCCAAGGCTACTCAACAGTATCAGGTGGAGCAGTGCTTTGTAAAGGTTACTTCTGTCCTTTTCCTCTCTGTTTTTTTGGTGGTTTTATTCTTTTTTTGCTAACCCTGCTGGCCTTTCATAGATATCAAATTCGTGTTTCCATCTCAACACAGCGAATAAAGAGCTCCCTTTAGAAAGAGCCTTTTTTTGATGGAGCCGGGGGTATCTCTGTAATGGAACCAGCAACATGAACCTTCTGCTCTGGACTTTAATATGAACATACAAGCCTTCCCCTGGCTGCCCTCCTTTTATAACCAGCTGCCTAAAAAATATTTTTGATGCTTTGTGATGCTAGGTGCATTTTTTAATGAGGGTTTAAAGAATTTCCTCCGAAGTTCCTCTGCAACCTGCACGGAATAATATTTCAGTGAAGTCTGTTTCTTGATTTGCCAGTCTGTTTACAAGGCTTGGAAGACAGTGCCAGAGCAGGAGAATTTCACTTTAATTGGCATTGCTCCTAGCTATTTAAGCAATGTGCTGAACTGTCTATCATCAAACCTGTGCAGCCAGAAACAGTTCTTACCACCAAGTTGATATTGTCTGAGTCAAATACTCTACTTACAGCATAGACAGTTTTGTTTGTGCTGTATCAGGGACTTCAGAAATCATTGTCTATTAGTGCCCCAGGTATGTTTCTCATTCTAAATGTTTTGACCCAGTATAGATCATCAATATGCCAAAACCATCCTTTGGATAGGTAAGATAATTGTCTCTGTTGTTTATTGCTATTGTTTTCTCTGTTGTCGTAAGAACTGGACATCTAAAACTGGTCTGAGTTGGAAAGGACCTTAAATATCAAATCATAAACTGGTCTGAGTTGGAAAAGACCTTAAATATCATCTAGTTCCAGCCCCACTGTCATGAGAAGGGACAACTTCAAATAGATCAGGTTTGACAAAGCCCATTCCAACCTGATCTTGAACACTTACAGGAACAGGGCATACACAATTTCTTTGGGCAAGCTGTTCCAGCATCTTACCACACAGAGAGTGAAGAATTTCTTCCTAGTATCTTATGTAAATCTGCCATCTTTCAGTTTGAAACCATTGTCCCTCATCCTATCACTACACTCTCTGAATAAAGAGTGGCATCCCTCTTCCCTGTAGGCTACCTTTAAGAACTGGAAGGCTGCTGTAATGTCTCCCCAGAGAATTCAGGTTCAACACACAAACTCTCTCAGCCTCCCCTCATGGTTGAGGGTCTTTAGCCCACTGACCATCTTTGTGGCCCACCTGCTCTCACAGGTCTATTTCCTTCTTATTCTGATGGTCCCAATGCTGGACACAGTAGTCCAGGTCTCATCAAAGAAGAACAGAGAAGGAGAATCCCCTCCCTCAACCTGCCATTTACACTTTGCTTGTTCCAGGGTTGGAGGATCATCAAGGGTCATCAAGGTGCTCAGGGGCTGGAGTACTTCCTTGGTGCAGGAAGGCATTGGGACTGTTCAACCCAGAGAAATGTGGGTTTGGGGGAGATACAAGATCAACTTCTACTACCTGAAGAGAGGTTGTAGCCAGGTGGGAGTTGGTCTCTTCTCCCAGGCAAACAGTACCAGAACAAGAGGACACAGTCTCAAGCTGCACCAGGGGAGGTTTAGGCTGGATGTTAGGAAGAAGTTCTTCCCAGCAAGAGAGATTGGGCTGCCCAGGGAGGTGGTGGAATCACCATCACTGGAGGTGTTTAGGAAGAGACTAGATGGGGTGCTTGGTGCCATAGTTTAGTTGATCAGATGGTGTTGGGTGATAGGTTGGATGCAATGATCTCAAAGGTCTCTTCCAACCTGGTTAATTCTATTCTATTCTATTCTATTCTATTCTAGTCTAGTCTAGTCTAGTCTATTCTGTTTTTGTCTAGTCTATTCTACTACCTACAAAGTTACCAATTTGTAGCCAGGCTCTTCTCATTGGTGCATGGTGAAAGGATAAGACACAGTCAATATAACCTGAAACAAGAGAGATTCCAACCAAGGTAATAAAGGAAAACTTCCCCATGACAGTCAGGTATTAGAGATTGTACATTCTTCATCCTTGGAGGTTTTTTAAAACACAGCTGCACACAGTAACCTGATCTGACCCCCAGACTGACTCTGTTTTGAGCAGGTAGCTGAACCTCCTGATGTCCCTTCCAAGCTGAATTATCTTATGATCTTGTGATCTTGTGATTCTACCCTAGAAGGAGGAAGAGAGCTTAACTTGGGATTTGTAAGCCATTGTTCTGATCTGAAAATCAAGGAACTCACTAGAAATTATTCCTCTTAAATTTCAGTGTGATTTGAATTACACTTTGTGTGAGAATATGTGGATTCTCTTTTGATCTAGTATCTCAAGGTGATGGCTCTTCAGATGAAAGGAGTCTGTGCTTGCTGCAAGGATGCAAAATCATGTAGATGATGGGATGAAAAGGTGTTGCCTGTAAAGAGAAAATATTGCTGTATTGATAGGTATCCTACGAAGTTACTTTAAAAATTATCACTCCCTCTGTTTCTCAAAGGTGTTTGACAGCAAATGACATTCAAATTATCCCCTCCCCCCCCCCAAAAAAAATTAATATTTAAATAATTTTTCATTTTCTCTCTAATTATATGGACAGACATACACTTACTATCTTGTATACAGGCTGCTAAGCCTTGACTGAGACTTCAATCCAGTATTTCAGAAAATACTGTATTCACCAGGCTGCCAGGCATGTGAAGGTCAGGTCTTTGCTTGAGTTCCACTGGCAAACTAAAGAGTTTAAATAAGGTGTGGTTTATCCTGATCAGTTTTGTGACTTCATCTGGAAATGTTATCATCATCTAACCACCGGACGTGATGATCTTGAAGGTCTCTTTCAACCTGGTGTATTGTATTGTATTATTGTATTGTACAAGAAGTTGTTTGTTAGAGAAATTATTTGCTGCAACACCAAAAAGAAGCTAATTTCTCATTACTTCATGTACCACTCCAACCTACTATTTGTCTTTTAGGATAGGATAGGATAGGATAGGATAGGATAGGATAGGATAGGATAGGATAGGATAGGATAGGACAGGACATAGAATAGAATAGAATAGAATAGAATAGAATAGAATAGAATAGAATAGAATAGAATAGAACAGAATAGAATAGAACAGAACAGAACAGAACATAGACTAGACTAGACTAGACTAGACTAGACTAGACTAGACTAGAATAGAATAGAATAGAATAGAATAGAATACACGAGGTTGGAAAAGACCATTGAGATCATCAAGTCCAACCAATCATCCAACACTATCTAATCAACTAAACCATGGCACCAAGTGCCTCTTCCAGTCTCCTCCATAACACCTCCAGTGATGGTGGCTCCACCACATCCTTGGGCAGCCCATTCCAATGGCCAATCTCTCTGTCTGGGAAGAACTTCTTCCTAACATCCAGCCTAAACCTCCCCTGGGGCAGTTTGAGACTGTGTCTTCTTGTTCTGGGAGAAGAGACCAACCCCCACCTGTCTACAACCTCCCTTCAGGGAGTTCTAGACAGCAATAAAGCCTGCCCTGAGCCTCTTCTTCTCCAGGCTAAGCAACCCCAGCTCCCTCAGCCTCTCCTCATAGGGCTTGTGCTCCAAACCCCTCACCAGCTTTGTATATAGCCAGAGTAAGCTACACATGGTACAAAAGTTGTAATAATTTAGGCTCTGGATATCATTCTCACCAAGGAATTATCATTACCTTTTTTAGCTAACTCTAAACCTAATGCCATTTCTTTCAATTTGTGATGTTGATTACTTAGGTCAACCTTTTCTTATTTCTTCCTCTTAGAGAATTTCCCAAACCCAAACCCAACAACATGACAGACTTCCTCTCTCTGTCCTTCATAGCATGTTTCATGGTCAGCTTGGATAGAGCCTCAACAACAAGCTTGAGAGAGCTTTGCTTGTGAGACACATAAAATGAATGATTCAGGTTGGAAGAGACCTTTAAAGGTCATCTAGCCCAGCTGCCCTGCAGGGAAGTGGGACATCTTCAACTCAGTCAGGTTGGGTAAACCTGACAGTAAACAAAAAAGGCACCAGAGACTATTCTCCCCAATAAATCAAGTAGCATGTTCTGGCTATTGCCATTCTATCAAACCCTCTTACGCCCAATGCTGACATCTATGTCTAAACTACTTTTAGGAAATGCACCTGGACATGTCCCAGGTCTTACACAGGGCCTAGGAATAGTTTCAGGGTGTGGTAGGCATCCTGAATAAAAGCTGTGCTGGCAAGCATGGTGGCAGTGCAACAGGACAGATGGTCAAGGTTCAGTTTGTGAGGTGAGACATAGCTTTTTGCTTACTATTTAGAGGTTTTCACTGACTCCTTAGCTGCTGGCTATGGGACTTCATCTCTTTCAAGTTTTAAAGAACCTTTGCTCTTAATTCTGCATGGCTGAATCCACTGTTGGTGAAGAACTTTAGCAAATTTGGGTACACATCAAATCTAGGGATGACAGTGTGGCTTTACAGCAGGGCATCTTCGACCATAAGGAGAAAGTTCTTCCCAGAGAGAGTAATAGGCCATTGGAATGGGCTGCCTAGGGAGATGGTGGAGTCACAGTCCCTGGAGGTGTTCAAAAAGTACTGGACATGACACTGGAAGCCATGGTTTATTTGTCATGAGGTGCTAGGTATTAGGTAATAGGTTGGACTTGATGATCTCTGAGGTCTTTTCCAACCTGGTTGATTCTATGATAACACATGGTGACTCTCCAGAATTTTCTGTTTAATTTAGTTGTGTGGAGTTCGTCCCAAAACCCAAAAAGGCAGTTGGAAATGCTGATGATTAAAGTCAATGTTGCTAGAATCCACTTATTAAGCCCCAAAACCACTTCTGTCATGTGAGTCACGGGTTTTTCTTGCTGAGCTTTTACACCAGTGGAAAAACTGTGAAGTTCAATGTCTCTGCACTCAGTTTCTGTGTGCTCCTCTTCCTTCACCACATCTGTGCATAGCTCTTTTCCTCTTTAGAAAGCATTTTTGATGCAAATGCCAGAGGCTTTTCTAGGCTATTGGGTGTTATGTGAGAAGTCACCACTCCTGACCTCATACAGGGAAGCATCAGTAGCTTAACAGATTGGCAGGGACCGGACAAAGTGCACTAAAACCCTGGAGGATATAAGTGTCTGTTTAGCCAACTTGAAAGCATCTTGACATTCTTTTGACCAATGCCACTATTTATTTTTCTCCACTAGTTTTGTCACAGGACTAACTATAGTAGACAGATTTCCTATGAATTTCCCTTGGTAGTTTATCATAGCCAGAGAGAAAGTTAATTTCCATACCTTTTCCTTTGTACATGAGCTTGTGTAATATACAGTATCCAGCTGTTTTTCTGAAAGAAGGGTAAAATACCTCTGCAATCTGAAACTCCACTTCATCTGTAGATTTTCCTAACCTCAGCCCTTATTTTGCTAGAGCCTCAATGACACCTCCAACAACTTGAAACCTTTCTGATCTCTCCCTTCAGGAGATAAATGGCTCTCAACCCCCACCTTGCAAAACTCAAGCACTGATGAAAGGAGCAGCTAACAAGAACACAGTGGGGAGTTATTTGTTATAGCAATTATTCCCAATAGTTAAAGAGCACTTAGAGTTTCAATGAGTGAGCCTCTGCTTTCATAATTGAATGTGTTCGTTCAGGACACTATCTTGTAATGTAATGACATACTTGTTTACTGCTGGTCCTCAAGAGATTGCAAAGTGTTTTACAAAGGAAATCAGAATCCTTCCTTCCATTTGCTAGAGAATTTATTTCCCAGAAATAATTTGCTCTGTGTTACCTAGCTAGGCCAGAAACAATATCCAGAAGTCATAGGGAGAAATGCAGTCTGCTTAGTTGCAGCAACCTCAGCCCAAACATAACTCAAGCCTAACCACAGCTTTACCGTTAAGAGCACAGAAACCACGTTTTTCACAGTATCAGAGTATCACAGTATAACCAAGGTTGGAAGAGACCCCAAGGATCATCAAGTCCAACCTGTCCCAACAGACCTCACAACTAGACCATGGCACCAAGTGCCATGTCCAATCTCCCCTTGAACACCTCCAGGGACGGCGACTCCACCACCTCCCTGGGCAGCACATTCCAATGGCGAATGACTCGCTCAGTGAAGAACTTTTACCTCACCTCAAGTCTAAACCTCCCCTGGCACAGCTTGAGACTGTGTCCCCTTGTTCTGGTGCTGGTTGCTAGGGAGAAGAGACCAACCCCTTCCTGTCTACAACCACCCTTCAGGTAGTTGTAGAGGGCAATGAGGTCACCCCTGATCCTTCTCTTCTCCAGGCTAAGCAACCCCAGCTCCCTCAGCCTCTCCTCATAGGGCTTGTGCTCAAGGCCTCTCACCAGCCTTGTTGCCCTTCTCTGGACACATTCAAGTGTCTTGATGTCCTTCTTAAACTGAGGGGCCCAGAACTGGACACAGGACTCAAGATGTGGCCTAACCAATGCAGAGTACAGGGGCACAGTGACCTCCCTGCTCCTGCTGGCCACACTATTCCTAATACAGGCCAGGATGCCATTGGCCTTCTTGGCCACCTGGGCACACTACTGGCTCATGTTTAGGTGGGTGTTGATCAGCACCCCCAGGTCCCTCTCTGTTTGGCAGCTCTCCAGCCACTCTGACCCCAGCCTGTAGGTCTGCATGTCCTTTTGTCAAAGGACAACACAAAACTCTTAAGAGTGATAGATGTAGCGTATAAAAAAGTAACACTGGTGTCCAGCAGACCTCAATGTTATTTTCAGTGATCGTTTCTTTTTATTGTAATTAAGAGAGAGTTTTAAGGCACAATTAGGTTTCCAATTCCCATTAAAGCTATGAAAGTAAGCAGACTGGATCCCTCTTGGGCTTTTCAAAACCTATCCATTACTTTTAGCATTTTTATTGATCTCTTCTGATTCAGCACAGAAGGCTAAGATGACTCTGTCACAACATTCTGATGTCTTTCACACATTTTGAAAGCATAAAGCTTAAAATCCCCAATTTCAACAGCTACTTGTTCTCATATAAGGGTAAAGAAAGAAAAAATAAAAGTCAGCAACATTGAAAAAAGGATAAAAATGCCCCAGTCTCCCTAAGAGGAGCTACTCCAGTTAGATAATTACTGACAAATGCGTAGCTTAAAACTAGATCCTTGAGGTTAGATCCTTTGAGGTTATGTTAACTGTTCGCCTCTCCAAAGAACTGTAGAGGTCTGGTATTTCACAAGTGCTCTTAATTCAAGGAATGGAATGGAATGGAATGGAATGGAATGGAATGGAATGGAATGGAATGGAATGGAATGGAATGGAATGGAATGGAATGGAATGGAATGGAATAACCAGGTTGGAAAAGACCTTTGAGATTATCGAGTCCAACTTATCATCCAACACCATCTCATCAACTAAACCATGGCACCAAGCACCCCATCCAGTCTCTTCCTAAACACCTCCAGTGATGGGGACTCCACCACCTTCCTGGGCAGCACATTCCAGTGGCCAATCACTCTTTTTGTGAAGAACTTCCTAACATCCAGCCTAAACCTCCCCTGGCACAGCTTGAGACTGTGTCCTCCTGTTCTGGTGCTGGTTGCCTGGGAGAATAGACCAACCTTCACCTAGCTACAGCCTCCCTTCAGGCAGTTGTAGAGAGCAAGAAGGTCTCCCTTGAGCCTCCTCTTCTCCAGGCTAAGCAACCCCTGTTTCCTCAGCTTCTCCTCATAGGGCTTGTGCTCCAAACCCCTCCCCAGCTTTGTTGCCCTTCTCTGGACACCTTTCAGCAACTCAACATCTTTCCTAAACTGAGTGGCCCAGAACTGGACACAGTATTCATAAAATCTTCATAAATCTTGGTTTCCAAAGAGAGACAACGACAGTGTAGTAGCCTCTCCTGTAACCTAGAATAAGGCAGGGTTGGTTTTGGTTTTGTAAAGAAAATCAATGGTCTGTCTGCCATCCTCTGGGTTCACCATAGGTTTCTTCTCATGTGACTCCTAAAACAATTGCTAACATGTTTGGTGTTAAGTATGGCCTCAAGGGCTGTTGCACTACTCAGTCTCCAAGGTGCTGCAGTCTTATTCCTGACTTTCCTCCCCTAATCTTAGAATGGTCTGGGTTTGAAGGAGCCTCTGAAGGTCATCTAGTCCATCCCCCTCTGCAGTCAGCAGGGACATCCTCAAATAGATCAGGCTGTCCAGAGCCCTGTCAAGCCTCACCTTGAATATCTCCAGGAATGGGGCCCCTACCACCTCCATGGGCAACCTGTTACAGTGTTCCACCATCCTTATAGTAAAGAACCTGTTCCATCCTCTGCAACAGGCTATCCCTTGGTCAAGATTATGGAGGATTCTTCTGAAAATGGACTATAGGTACCTTAAGAAATGGTCCTCCACCTGTGTTTGGCATGAAGCAGACTCAAGGAGAAAGGCTGTGGCACCACAAAGCAAATATTTGACATACCTATAATGGTACCATGGTGAAAAAGCAAAAGATGGGATTTAAAACATGAATCACTCTGTCAGCATATGTTGTGGGAATTCTCACCCCATATGATGCAGAGGCACAGTGGCTGTATGTGCAGCTGCACAATAGCTTGGATCTCTTGTATGATCTAGAATTAAGTGTGAACTTCTCTTAAGTGCCCAAATATTTATCATTTTAACTCACAGTGACTAGACCCAGGGTTACCCTGAAAGAGTTTTGTCATCTACCTTTTTCCATGGTAGATTTGAATGTGTTTGTTAAAACAGGACACTTTCCTTGCAAAGAGTAAGAGGTGATGCACTGAAATTTTAGTGGAGGCTGAAATATCCATCAAGTAAGCCCCTTCTGAATATCTCCTGAAGCTTTCTGTCCCAGCTGGTTTGAAACTGACAGGCCTTAACAGGGACAGCCTTCTGCTCACACCAACACAAATGCTTGTGGGCTAGGTTTACATCCAGGCTTTTGAAAGCCTTTTGTTTTCCCTCCATCATAATGAGGAAGGGTGGAAAGGGAAATATACCCATAGAAGTTGCTAGTTTCTAGAAATGGATGTGCTTTAGTGACTACTAAACCATGGCGTCAAGTGTCACGTCCAATCCTTTTTTGAACACCTCCAGGGATGGTGACTTTGCACCAACATGCCATGTTTCAGATATGTGTCTGTACATTTGACATCTCTTTCAGCTTTTATGAGACTACCAGACTCCATGCCTGGATTTTTTATCATAATGGATCTCTGTGTATCTACTATCTAGTCTCTATCTGCAGGTCTCCATTCTCCTTCTCTCAGATACAGTCTGTGAGACGTAAGGAAACACAAGCCCACTTGGGTTCATCCCCTATTTCAGATTTATCCCTGGAATTTCTTCTTTTATTTTCATGCTGGAAAACTGGAGTGCAGCTTGACACTTTGCCTCAAAAGAAATGATCTTTCCTTTAGACTTACAAGAGCACAATCCCAAAGGAAAGCTGAGAATAACAGACTCATACGCATGCTGATTCAGAGTCTTCTGTAAAGTTCAGCCATTCCCCAGGATTTGCAGTTCAAAACAAGGTGAGGTATTTGTCAGTCCTTGATCTTTTCAATCAAACAAATTGGAGAAGCCTTTTTTGTTGTTGTTGTTGTTCTGATTATAGACATATTCTGTGTAGTTTGTACACAAATGCTACCTGATAACAAACATTTGGGATACTCAGCTTCTTGGGACAGGCCAGACTTTCTGGGCTACATTCATTTCACTCAATATTAGTCATCTAGAAGTAAAATTTTATTATTAAGGAGAGGTCATTCAGTCACTCTGGGCTTTCTTGATCATGAGTGAATAGAAATAGAAATAGAAATAGAAATAGAAATAGAAATAGAAATAGAAATAGAAATAGAAATAGAAATAGAAATAGGTAGAGTAGAGTAGAGTAGAGTAGAGTAGAGTAGAGTAGAGTAGAGTAGAACAGAATAGAATAGAATAGAATAGAATAGAATAGAATAGAATAGAATAGAATAGAATAGAATAGAATAGAATAGAATAGAATAGAATAGAATAGAATTAACCAGGGTGGAAAAGATCTTTGAGATCATCAAGTCCAACCTACCACCCAACACCATCTAATCAATTAAACCATGTCACCAAGTGCCTCTTCCAGCCTCTTCCTGAACACCTCCAGTGATGGTGACTCCACCACCTCCCTGGGCAGCACATTCCAATGGCAAATCTCTCTTTCTGTGAAGAACGTCTTCCTAACATCCAGCCTAAACCTCCCCTGGGGCAGCTTGAGACTGTGTCCTCCTGTTCTGGTGCTGGTTGCCTGGGAGAAGAGACCAATTCTCACCTGGATACAACCTCCCTTCAGGGAGTTCTAGACAGCAATAAAGCCTGCCCTGAGCCTCCTCTTCTCCAGGCTAAGCAACCTCAGCTCCCTCAGCCTCTCCTCACAGGGCTTGTGCTCCAAACCCCTCCCCAGCTTTGTTGCCCTTCTCTGGACACGTTCCAGCAACTCAACATCTTTCCTAAACTGAGGAGCCCAGAACTGGACAAAAGAAACAAAAAGAGGCACTTCTAGTGGGTAACTCCTCTAACATGTCTCAAATAGCTTTTGCAGGGTCATAAGCATACCGTAGGAGTACCTCTTTCTCACTGCTGATTGCACAGAGCTTACCTGTCACTGAGTGGATGTCTCCTTATGACAATTTCCACCTCTGTAGAAGACATTTTCCACTTCTCTGCCTGTAGAAGTCCTGGTTTATGTCTGAACAATCTGGGATGTTTAGCAATGACATTGAAAGAGCTCCTAATTTGGATCCCTCTTCCTAACTTCACCTTTTTTCTTTTTGCAAATAGTTCATTTAGGATCTCCCTCTTCATTAGGAAGAGACATTTTCAGAAGGCAGCTCAATCCATGTAACCACACGTCTCAATATTTTAAGATTGATCCTATCAAAATTGGGAAATGTTTCCCTTATTTTTCTCCACTGATTACAGAGAGGGAGGCAGGTGTTATACTAGACACAAAGCCCAACAATAAGCTGCTGATGGACAGGGATCAGGATATATTTCCTGAGACAATCCCATCCTAAAACACTCACCTAAAAACACAAGGAATGAACCTCACGTTGTAGATGCTTGTTCTCTTCCTTCACCATGGAGACCATCTTCAGTAGGCTCTTATGCTGTGATGTATTGTATAAACAAGGCAAAGGCACAGGCTTTGTATCTGATCTTCCTCACCATGCAGTTATCAGCACAGCTGAGGCACAGGCCAGGGTTAGCACAGAGTGAGGACCATTCCCAAAAGCATGGCTGGAGGCAGCTGACCTACTTTGGAGGTGGAGAATTTGATTGTGTGCTAGGATGTGAGCCAAACCTTCCCAGCAAGACCCAAGAGACCAGTCCCTAGCCCACTTTATTTGCTAGTATAACTATAACCTTACAGACCACAAGGTCAGAGGAATACCACCTGAAGACACCCCTTCTATTATTCATTGTGCAAACCTAGAGGAAGGGCTGCCCCTAGCACAAAGAAAGAAATACCACAAGCCTGAATCACAGTTAAGGTATAAAGGTACTGCCTTTAAATTTATTGTAGTTCCTTCAGTGCTTTTGTGAGTGGGAAAGGGAGAGGCAGCAAGATGGGTCAGGGAGCCAGCTTTGTTTTAGAACACTGTTGGGTGTCCTCCTCACTGTCTACCTGTAAGTGTAAGTTAGAGGGTAGGAGGGCCCTGCAGGGGGACCTCGACCAACTGGACAGGTGGGCGGAGTCCAGTGGGATGGAATTCAACAAGTCCAAGTGCCGGGTGCTGCACTTTGGCCACAACAACCCCATGCAGAGCTACAGGCTGGGGTCGGAGTGGCTGGAAAGCTCCCAAACAGAGAGGGACCTGGGGGTGCTGATCGACAGCTGCCTGAACATGAGCCAGCAGTGTGCCCAGGTGGCCAAGAAGGCCAACGGCATCCTGGCCTGCATCAGGAATGGTGTGGCCAGCAGAAGCAGGGAGGTCACTGTGCCCCTGTACTCTGCATTGGTTAGGCCACACCTTGAGTCCTGTGTCCAGTTCTGGGCTCCTCAGTTTAAGAAGGACATCGAGACACTAGAACATGTCCAGAGAAGGGCAACAAGGCTGGTGAGAGGCCTTGAGCACAAGCCCTATGAGGAGAGGCTGAGGGAGCTGGGGCTGTTTAGCCTGGAGAAGAGGAGGCTCTGGGGTGACCTCATTGCTCTCTACAACTACCTGAAGGGTGGTTGTAGCCAGGAAGGGGTTGGCCTCTTCTCCCAGGCAACCAGCACCAGAACAAGAGGACACGGTCTCAAGCTGCACCAGGGGAAGTTTAGGCTGGAGGTGAGGAGAAAGTTCTTCACCGAGAGAGTGATTCGTCATTGGAATGTGCTGCCCAGGGAGGTGGTGGAGTCAACATTCCTGGAGGTGTTCAAGAGGGGTTTGGACGTGGCACTTGGTGCCATGGTCTAGTTGTGAGGTCTGTGGTGACAGGTTGGACTTGATGGTCTTTGAGGTCTCTTCCAACCTCAGTGATATATGTAGTAGCCTCAGCAGAAGGACTTTCCCTCCTGGCACATACATTAGTGTCCCCACACGGGTGTGTATGCTCAGCTGCTAAAGAATCCAAGCAAAGGTATAGGCTTTTGAGCCATTATAATACCTGGAAGTTTAATGAAGCTAGGTTAGCTGAAGAAGAAAGAAGGTTGTGTTCAGTGTATAAATATTATGTTTTGAAAACATTTGACTGGCAATTTTTCAGCTTTTTTTTTTTATCTATTCCTTCCCTGCTCTGTTTCTTTTTTTTTTTTTTTTTTTTTTTGCAACTCAAAAAGGAAGCCTGAGGAAGAGAAGATGAAGCAGCCTGGGATATGAAACCTAAAAGAGCAACTTAAAATAATAACAATAAAAAAAAAAAGCCCACACCAAAACCAAACATGTTTGCTTTTCTGAGAAGAGAAACCTTTCCTAGGAGCAGGAAACTAGTTTATAAAATCATGATGTTACAAAGAAGGGGGGGGAAATCCAAACCACCAGAAAAAGGTTTGACTTTGTTTCTGCCAGCCTCATTATGCACTTGCTAAACATAAGCAGCCCGACTGGTGAGATGTGAAGCAGAGATCAGAGATGGAGGCAAAGTTTGCACCCTAAGGTTTATAATCAGAGTGAAAACTGTTTTCTGCGTAATCCATAAATATGAAGTGGTTATTATCAGCCAAGGAAAATGAAGAAGTGTAGATCAAAGATATTTGTTTAAAGGCATGGAGTGAACTAGTGTCAGGCCTCCTTTCTGTAAAGAACTCAGGCACAGAGTTAAATTTCTGTGATCCATTGAGAGATAAGTATCTTTGTATTATGCAGACATACATTTGCTCTTCTTGTCTGGGCTAGCTCTTGAACTCACTTGCAGCCCAGATAGCAAATCACATCCGGGGCTGCATCAAGAGAAGCATAGCCAGCAGCTCAAGGGAGGAGATTCTCCCCCTCTACTCCGCTCTGGTGAGACCCCACTTGGAGTATTGTGTCCAGTTCTGGAGCCCCTATTAAAGGAAGGATCTGGAATTGCTGGAGTGTGTCCAGAGAAGGGCCTTGAGGATGATTAGAGGACTGAAGCTCCTCTGCTATGAAGACAGACTGAGGGAGATGGGGCTATTCAATCTGGAGAAGAGAAGGTTCTGAGGAGGCGTCATTGTGGCCTTCCAGTATCTGAAGGGGGCTACAAGAAAGCTGGGGAGGGACTTTTGAGGGTGTCAGGGAGTGATAGGACAAGGGGGAATGAAAAAAACCTAGGAATGGGTAGATTCAGATTGGATGTTAGGAAGAAGTTCTTCACCATGAGGGTGGTGAGAGACTGGCGCAGGTTGCCCAGGGAGGTGGTGGAAGCATCATCCCTAGAGGTTTTTAAGGCCAGGCTAGATGCGACTCTGAGCAACCTGATGAAGTGTGAGGTGTCCCTGCCCATGCCAGGGGCGTTGCAACAAGATGATCCTTGAGGTACCTTCCAGCCCTAACAAGTCCATGATTCTATGATTCAAATCCATCAATTCTGTGTCCCATGTTTATGCTTTCAGTGTACATATCTATTCCTGCCTTCCTCTTCTCTTTTTCTCATCATTTGTAGTAGCAAAGGAAAAAGAAAAGCAAGCAGCACCTGCAGCATCTGAGATAGGATAGGATAGGATAGGATAGGATAGGATAGGATAGGATAGGATAGGATAGGATAGGATAGGATAGGATAGAATAGAATAGAATAGAATAGAATAGAATAGAATAGAATAGAATAGAATAGAATAGAATAGAATAGAATAGAATAGAATAGAATGAACCAGGTTGGAAAAGACCTTATAAAAACATATATTACTTTCTAACTTAACACTGAAAAGAAAATGAGATAACCAATGAAGGAGCAACCTTGAAGTTTCCTAGACAAAACAATTCTAAACCTTGGTCCCCATACAATGATGTAACTGGTTGTGACTGATCAAATACTGCAGTGGTATGCAGATATACATATTATTTTAATTATTCACAGCTCCCTAGCTCCATATCTGGCAATATCATGGAAATTAGTCATAGAATCATAGAATTGTTTAGGTTGGGAAAGACCTTTAAGGTCATGAAGTACAACCATTATCCTAACATTGCCAAGTCCATCACTAAACCATGTCACTAAGTGACACTTCTAGACAGCTTTTAAATACCTTGAGGGATGGTGACTCTACCACTTCCCTCAGCAGTCTCTTCCAGGTCTTCACAAACATTTGGGGGAAGAAAATTTTCCCTGATGTCCAATTTAAAGCTTCTCTGTCACCATTTGAGGCCATTTTTTCTTGTCCTAATACTTGTTTTCCTCATAAGCACCCACCGCAATGTGACCTCCTTTCAGGGAGTTGTAGACAGCAAGATCTTTCCTCAGCCTCCTTTTTTTCTAGACTTAACAACTGCAGTTCCCTCAGTCCCTCCTCATAAGACCTGTGCTCCCAACCCTTCACCACCTTGGCTGCCCTTCTCTGGACACTCCCCAGTACCTCATTGCCCTTGCAGTGAGAGAACCAATAGTGAACATAGTACTCAAGGTGCAGCCTTACCAGTGTCAAATTTACCAGTGTCAAATCTACCAGTGTCAAATACAGGAAGATGATCACCTCCCTGGTCCTGCTGGTCACACTATTCCTGATACAGGGCAGGATACAGTTGGCTTTCTTGGACAGCTGAGCACACTGCTAGCTCATATTCAGATGGCTGTCCATCAATACTCCCAGGCCTTTTTTGGTCAGGTAGCATTTCAGCACCTCTTTCCCAAGCTTTTAGAATTCTATGGGGCTGTTGTGACCCTTGGTCTTGGTGAACTTCAAATCACTCACCTCAGCCTTGGCCTGGCCAATCCTCTTCCTCACTAGCTCATCTTTCCACACATGAGGATGACCTTCATCTGTGCCTGAGCTTCTTGAAGAATTCCTGCCCTTGCTGTATGGCTCCCAAGGGTCTCTGTCAATCAGGCTCCTCAACAGGTCAGAATCCACCCTCCAGGAGTCCAAGGTGGTAGCTCTGCTGACCCCACTTCTTACTTCCCCAAGAATCAAAACCTCAACCATTTCATGACTGCTGTGCCCAACATGGCCTCCAACCTTCACATCACCCACCAGTCCTCCTCTGTTCCTAAACAGCAGGTCTAGGAGAGAGCTTTCCCTTGCCGTTTAGCTCACAAGTGGTGTCAGGATGCTATCTTCCACACACTCCAAGAACCTCCTGGACTGTTTCCTCCCTCTCTGTAGTTTCCAGCAAGCATGTGATATGTCAAAGTATCCCACAAGAACATCATCAGGAGACTTTTTCCAACTGCTTGTAGAATATTTATAGAGAATATAGTCTGTTCCTTTTTGAATGAAAGCTAAATTTATTGGAGTTGCCCTTAATAGTAATCTCTATGTTTTTAAATCAGATGAAGCACAGATTCGAAACAGCTCCCATCAGGTTCTTACAGTCAATTTTGATGCTTCTTAATTAAAAGCCCACAGAGGAGGCTTTTCTTCATGTTAAGAGAAATCAACTCACTTCCATCACTCTTTTTGTCTCATGATACTAAATGTTCAGTTAACCTTTGCAGTATTTTCCAGCAATCCCCCTTCCCTTAAAATCCCTTAAAGTCCCAAACCAAGGCCCATCCCTTGCAAAAAAAAAAGCAAACCAACAAACAAAACCCAAACCACACAAACAAGAAAACCCTCCAAAAAAACCCCACACAACCTTCAGACCTGATAGCAATATTAACAACCGTCATCATCGTTAAAAAAGCGAAACAACCAAAGAAACCAGTGCCTAGCTAACAGCAGACAAAACCTCACCTCTTGTGGTGATCCTGCCCAACATATGCAAGTAATTCTCAGAGAGGTTTTTTGGAAAACCAGTGACAAGATAGGTACTGTAGGCTAGCCCCGGGCAGTCAGCAGTGGCAGAACGCTTCACACAGCCTCATGTGTAAAGTTTCTGAACTGACACAAAGCTTAATGGAAGTGAACCCTGACAACTGTGGCCAACCGACTGTAAGTGACATCCTGGGTGCCTTGCCACTATGCATCCGTCCTTCTTTCCCTGCTCCCCCTCTCCCTTTTCTGCCTCTCCCCCTTGAAGGTATAATGTCTCCTGTGGGAAGCCTTGATGCTAAAATGCCTTCGTACTCTTTGTCAGGTGATTTGCCAACTACCAACTCCTGTGTAAGCAATGCAGAGTCTTTAGGATGGCAGAGCTCTGTGGACTTGCTTTTGGAAGGAAGCAGATGAGCAGAGTGATGTTCTGGCACAAGGTAGTCTGTGTCTGGAAGCACTAGCTGCGAGTTCTGAAATTACTGAAGTTAGAGAAGGCTTTTTAGGGGGAATAGAAAAAAGAAGACACCTATCTGAAGTGCTGAGAGTGTCTAATAATCCCCCTCTCAAAACAGATGGGTTCGAATTTTATGCTTAAATCTTCATTTTCATATGTGGGAGCTACCAAGAGCTCTCTCAGAGAATCTATAAACAGCTTTGTGCATCATATTTTTGAGCAGGCTTATGACTGCCTTTGAAGGCAATGAAGGCAACCTATTTGTATACAAGAAAATATGGATCTCTCTACAGCACTGACGCCTTGTATCATATCGATCACTTCTCCTCAGAGGGTCTTAATGAACTTTGCAAACACTGGGAATAGCAATAGGTATGTAACAGAAATCTCCTGCACGAGAGCAAAGTCCCGGCCTCTAAAATTGCACAGTCTACCTGGATAAGATAGGCAAAGCTAACAGAAAAAAAAAAAAAGAAGGCTGTTAGCAGGTGGATGGGGGCATTATAGAATCATAGAATGGAATCAACCAGGTTGGAAAAGACCTCAGAGATCATCAAGTCCAACCTATTGCTTAATACCTGACAGCTCCTGACAACTAAACCATGGCTTCAAGTGCCACACCCAATCCTTTTTTGAACACTTCCAGGGATGGTGACTCCACCACCTCCATGGGCAGCACATTCCAATGGCCAATTACTCTTTCTGGGAGGAACTTTCTCCTCACCTCCAGCCTAAACTTCCCCTGGTGCAGCACTGTGTCTCAAGAGGACTGTGTCCTCTTGTTCTGCTGCTGGTTGCCTGGGAGAAGAGACTTCGTTATCTTGTATTATAACACTGACTTTGGTTTAAAAACATGCTGTCTATCAGACAATCATTTTAAAGTAGAAGCTCCTATACCCATGAAGTGCATCATTTTTAGATACCTCGCCACTGCTGGGCTTCATTTTGATATGCAGAGGAAAGTTCTCATTTCCTTCTTTCACATAAAAAGGGATACTGAGTGGCAGACATGAAAACTCTGCAAGCAACTTTCTTGGACAGCTGAGCACACTGCTAGCTCATATTCAGATGGCTGTCCATCAACACTCCCAGGCCCTTTTCTGTCAGGTAGCATTTCAGCACCTCTTTCCCAAGCTTGTAGAATTCTATGGGGCTGTTGTGACCCTTGGTCTTGGTGAACTTCAAATCACTCACCTCAGCCTTGGCCTGGCCAGTCCTCTTCCTCACTAGCTCATCTTTCCACACATGAGGATGACCTTCATCTGTGCCTGAGCTTCTTGAAGAATTCCTGCCCTTGCTGTATGGCTCCCAAGGGTCTCTGTCAATCAGGCTCCTCAACAAATCAGAATCTACCCTCCAGGAGTCCAAGGTGGTAGCTCTGCTGACCCCACTTCTTACTTCCCCAAGAATCAAAACCTCAACCATTTCATGACTGCTGTGCCCAACATGGCCTCCAACCTTCACATCACCCACCAGTCCTCCTCTGTTCCTAAACAGCAGGTCTGTTTACAGCTGTGTGAATAACATTATTTGTTCCCTAAAAGCTTTGGAGATGCAGACTGAATGTTTTACCCAAGGTCACGAAAAGAATTGGTAGCAGAGATGGAAATGCAGCTTGAGACTGCTGAGCCCCATCCAAGGGCCCAAGCAAGACCACCTTTTCCATTCGATGTGTAATCTGTTGGCAGGGGCTTCAAATGTTTTGAGGTGACAGCAACTGACCCCCAAACCAAAGTTTTCCATGAAAATATTTTTCTAGTCTAAACAGTTATGTTAAATGAACCATTAAAAATTAAGCATTGAAATGAACTGACCTGAACAACAAGCTAAAACATGCCTGAGGCATCAAACAGGTTTGGGTGCGTGGTTTTTTTTCCCCCCTTTTATTTATGATGGGTGATGTGACAAAAGAATTCACTAAATTCTGAATACTAAATAAATTAGTCATAGCTCAAATGCCACTTCAATAATTTTTGGCTTGTGTTTTTTTTTTTTTTTCCAGGGAACAACTGCCACAGCAGCTTTTCCTCATTTTTGCCCCCTTGGCTTACCTGCTCTCCAAAAATGTCTCAGAATTGGAGGAAACTGGAAGACAATGAAATATAAAGAGTGAGAGTACAAATGCCAAATCCACCACCTTAGTTGGTCCTCTGGGATACCACTGGGTTAAAAGCTAGGCTCAATAAAATAAATATCCATTGAAGGGTTTTTATTCCTTATCAGTGGAGACTGCATAAGAGAAAAGGATCCAATGTGAGCTTTTCAACAAAAGAAACT
This sequence comes from Picus viridis, assembly GCA_033816785.1. Taxonomy (NCBI): domain Eukaryota; kingdom Metazoa; phylum Chordata; class Aves; order Piciformes; family Picidae; genus Picus; species Picus viridis. The sequence continues at coordinate 5,214,677 of CM066576.1, read as the reverse complement.
GAAAATGATCCAGTAACTCTCCTAAGTAGAAGAGACACTGGGTACCCTGTTTCAGAGCAGAAGGTAACTACCAAATCCACCTCCTTGCCCTCTTGCAACACTGGGAAGTTAGTTTTCTAGCAACAAAGGGAAGTTATTTTTCAGCAAGAGGCTAAAGAAATTCTGTCAAGAAATGTTACTCTGAAGCAGCTGTCCAAGGGCAAATGTTTCCCCCTGCTATTCATCAGTCTTCATCTTTTATTTTCTTATTTTTCTTCTTCTTTTTCTCTGTATTCTCAATGGTAGGGCTGGTGGGAGATTCCTCACTCAGTACCTCCTCTTCTTCAGCTTGCTTTTCCTTATCCTTTTTCTTCTTCTTCTTCCCAGGACTGCATAAGGAACAGTGTGGCCAGCAGGAGCACGGAAGTCATTCTGTCCCCTGTACTCAGCACTGGTTAGGCCACACCTTGAATCCTGTGTCCAGTTCTGGGACCCTCAGATTAGGAAAGATGTTGAGTTGCTGGAAGGTGTCCAGAGAAGGGCAACACAGCTGGGAAGGGGTTTGGAGCACAGCCCTGTGAGGAGAGGCTGAGGGAGCTGGGGTTGCTTAGCCTGGAGAAGAGGAGGCTCAGGGGAGACCTTATTGCTCTCTACAGTTACCTGAAGGGAGGTTGCAGCCAGGTGGGGGTTGGTCTCTTCTCCCAGGCAACCAGCACCAGAACAAGAGGGCACAGTCTCAAGCTGCACCAGGGGAGGTTTAGTCTGGATGTTAGGAAGAAATTCTTCCCATAAAAAGTGATTGGCCATTGGAATGTGCTGCCCAGGGAGGTGGTGGAGTCCCCATCACTGGAGGTGTTTATGAGGAGACTGGATCAGGCACTTGGTGCCATGGTTTATTTTATGAGATGGTGTTGGGTGATAGGTTGGACTCAATGATCTCAAAGGTGTTTTCTGACCTGGTTAATTCCATTCTGTTCTGTTCTATTCTATTCTATATTGTTTTTTTCTAACTGCTGAAGGGGAGAAAGCTTTAAAATGTTTCATCCTCCCCTTTAATTACTTTAAAACTTGCAACAAAAGAAAGTGACCCATCACAAGAACTTGTCTGTTCTAGACAGATGAGTGACAGCTGTGGGATGGATTCAAACTTCTTTCTGATCATCACTTGGGGTTTTGAAGGGCTGGTTTGAATGGCCCACAGTATAAAAGTGGCCTGTTTGCTCTACATATGTACAGTGAGAAGAGGATGAAAGGAGAAAGTTGCTGCCTAGGGATCTCTTATGGTGGGGTAAAAAGCTCTAGTGGAGTGGAGAATTCTACCATATTCTATCATAATTTTCAGGTTTTGATGAAAAATTACAGTGAAGCTTCTTGGTTTGTTTCCCATCATTGTAGAAGACCATACCTGCTCTTTCTTCACTCCTTTTCTTTCACAACCTTGCCAAAAGAGAACTTATTCACAGTACCTTCCTTAGTTATAATGGCCAAATTTATGAGGTAATTTGCTTTGTGAATTCCCCATTCCTGGGGATGCTTACGTAAAGGCAGCTGCACAAGTGCCTGTGCAACTGGCTTCAGGTGGACCTCCTTGAGCAATAGGGTTGATAAGGTGGTCTCCAGAGGTCCGTTTCAACCTCAGCCATCCTCAGATTCCAGGATGATGTGATTCCCAATGCTTCAGACAGCAGTATTCATATGAAATCTTACCTTTTCCTCCTATCTCTTGAACTGTGCTGCAGAAAGGATTTTCTGGAGAAGGAAAGATGTGCTCTGGCATGTGACAGGCTATAAATGATCCCATCTTGTTTAGACTTACCCTACTGTGAGCTGAATATACCTTACTCAGGAAACTGTGCAGCCAGCTCCTTCCTCATGCTGCACAAAGGCAAAGGCAGCAGCAGTCACAGTGGGGAATGTTTAGTGGGTTACAATTTGTGACAGCTTCCCCCACTCCAGGGAGGCAAAATAGCCTTAAAGAGAACAAGCAATGTTTGAGGCCTCCTTCCAAAAGCTGCAAATGCTCACTACCCTCACTCCAGCCACCTCCCACCAAACAAGCTGAGTGTCTTGAAAGAGAAATTTGAAATCTTGGCAACCTTCCGTGGAGGAAAATCATCTTTAAGGAGACTCAAAACTGCCCTTGGGCAAATCCTCTTTTCATAGTCAAAATAATAATAATTAATGAAATTCCACAGTATTCAGAAAAAAGCCAAAGCTTTTAGAAAATCTCCAGGCTGCCATTTCCAATTATAAATTGCCACATCCAGTAACATCACCCTGATAAAGTGGAAGGCTGATATGTACAGGCAAGTGAGGATGAATCTAAAGTTGAGACAGTATCAGCACCTCTCCCTTAAGATATAAAATAAACTGCATCATTTTATTAAATTAACATATTAAAATGAGATCTAGCATCCCTGCCACTTCATCCAAATGATGTCTGGGAGCTCAGTATTTGGCTATTTGATTTACAGAATCACAGAATGTTAGGGGCTGGAAAGGACCTTGAAAGATCATCTAGTCCACCCCCCTCTACCAGAGCAGGATCACCTAGAGGAGACCACACAGGAATGCATCCAGGTGGGTTTTGAATACCTCCAGACAGGGAGACTCCACACCCTCCCTGGGCAGCCTCTTCCAGTGTTCTATCGCTCACCACCATTTCAGGGCATCCCCTGAACTGTCCTTGTACCTTAAAAAGGTGAACATTCCCCACTGGGATGGCAAAAGTTGTCCTGCATGAAACTAATGGCATTTGATTTTTCTACCTAAATAAATTGCCCCAGAAAGATCACTGTTTGGAATCATCTTGGGTTTAATCAATGCAGAGAGAGAGGTGTTTCCTGAGGATAAATGCTCTTGCCAGTCTGAGAGTGGGCTGAATTGCCAGGTGCAAGACAGAGAGTCTCTTAGGATCAACTCCAGAGGGAGTTCACCCAAAAGTCAATTAGAATAGAATAGAATAGAATAGAATAGAATAGAATAGAATAGAATAGAATAGAATAGAATAGAATAGACCAGACCAGACCAGACCAGACCAGACCAGACCAGGTTGGAAAAGACCTTCAAGATCATCGTGTCCAACCTATCATCCAACACCACCTAATCAACTAAACCATGCAACCAAGCATCCTATCAAGTCTCCTGAACACCTCCAGTGATGGTGACTCCACCACCCACTAGGGCAGCCCATTCCAATGGGCAAGCACTCTCTCTGTAGAACTTCCTCCTAACCTCCAGCCTAAAGTTCCCCTGGCGCAGCTTGAGACTGTGTCCTCTTGTTCTGGTGCTGGTCCCCTCAGTCACTCCTAATAGGGCTTGTGTTCCAAACCCCTCACCAACTTTTTTGCCCTTCTCTAGACACAAGAGAAGAGAAGAAACATGTTGCTTTCAGATACTTAAACTGAGCTGTGACTAATCACAGAACCAGAAAATCACAGAATGTTAAGCGTTGGAAGGCACCTCAAAAGATCATCCAGTCCAACACCCCTGCCAGAGCAGGATCACCTAGACCAGGTCATACAGGGGGTAAATACATTTCAGCAGTCAATAAAATCATAGATGGATAGAACAGACAAAACTGTCACTGACCCAACAGTTCAATTTGAATCATTTCACATGATCAGCTATATCTTCTAAACCATTTGTTCTCCACAAATTCCAGTAGCTCAAGCAGATCACTCCTGGTTTTCATCAGTTGTCATTTTCAGACAGGTTTTCATAATTGCAGTAAATTAGAAGATCTGTTAGAACTTATGGACATTGGAAGCTGTTAAACAGCAATAGTATGCATCGTGGTGCTTGTTTCTATAACACACAACATTATCTACCACACTAACATAAACTGACACTGCCTCCTACAGCAAAGTCCTGGCCAAGCTGGCAGCTCATGGGTTGGACAGCAGCACTCTGTGCTGGGTTATGAACTGGGCTGGAGGGCTGTGCCCAAAGAGTGATGGTGGATGGTGCTACATCCAGCTGGCAGCCAGTTGCTAGTGGTGTCCTGCAGGGATCAGTTCTGGGTCCCATCCTATTCAATATCTATATTGATGATCTGGATGAGGATATTGAGTCCATCATCAGGACGTGATGATCTTGAAGGTTTCTTCCAACCTGGTGTATTGTATTGCATTGTATTGTATTGTATTGTATTGCATTGGGGGCAGGTATTGATCTGTTAGAGGGTAGGAGAGCTCTGCAGAGGGAACTTTGATGGGCTGGACAGATAGGCAGAGTCCAACAGCATGAGACTAAACACATCTAAGTGACGGGTTCTGAGCATTGGCCACAACAACCCCATGCAGTGTTACAGGCTGGGGTGAGAGTGGCTGCAGAGAGGCCAGGCAGAGAGGGACCTGGGGGGACTGGTTGATAGTAGGCTGAAAATGAGCCAGCAGTGTGCCCAAGTGGCCAAGAAGGCCAATGGCATCCTGGCCTGCGTAAGGAACAGTGTGGCCAGCAGGAGCAGGGAGGTCATTCTGCCCTGTACTCAGCACTGGTTAGGCCACACCTTGAGTCCTGTGTCCAGTTCCGGGCCCCTCAATTGAAGAAGGATATTGAGACTCTTGAATGTGTCCAGAGAAGGGCAACAAAGCTGGGGAGGGGTTTGGAGCACAGCCCTGTGAGGAGAGGCTGAGGGAGCTGGGATTGCTTAGCCTGGAGAAGAGGAGGCTCAGGGGAGACCTTATTGCTGTCTACAACTGCCTGAAGGGAGGTTGTAGCCAGTTGGGGGCTGGTCTCTTCTCCCAGGCAACCAGCTCCAGGACAAGAGGACACAGTCTGAAGCTGCACCGGGGTAGGTTTAAGCTGGATGTTAGGAAGAAGTTCTACACAGAGAGAGTGATTGCCCATTGGAATGTGCTGCTCAGGGAGGTGGTGGAGTCCCCATCACTGGAGGTGTTTATGAGGAGACTGGATGAGGCACTTGGTGCCATGGTTTAGTTGATTAGATAGTGCTGGATGATAGGTTGGACTTGATGATCTCAAAGGTCTCTTCCAACCTGGTTTTTTCTATTCTGTTCTATCCTATCCTATCCTATCCTATCCTACCCTACCCTATCCTATCCTATCCTATCCTATCCTATCCTATCCTATCCTATCCTATCCTATCCTATCCTATCCTATCCTATCCTATCCTATCCTAATAAAGAACTTTGTTACAAACAAACCCTTGTTGTGAACATTTCTTTTACTTTCTAAAAAAAAAAAAAACCAAGGAAAAGAAGTTGAGCTTTTTCTTCTTTTAGAAAGGAGCTGAATTCCTGTAGAGCAAAATAAAATGTTTATTAGCAATTCTGCCCTTTTGGCTCTTTTCTACCCTGTGCAAAATCAAAAGAAGTAACAGTCCATCATACCCCTGTGCTCCAGTTACTATTTTTGCCTAATAGAGAGGAAAACAGAGCTGATCCACTTCTCAAATACTTTTCAAAGCAGTGGATCAATTGTAATGTGGAATCTAAACATGTCCTTGTGCCCCAAAGTTACAATATATCACCCTTGTAGAAACCTTCCTGTAGAGGGGCGGTTTATAAATCATTCAGGAACAGATGATGTTGCAGCTAAGCTGTGGGAGTTTTGAAATACCTACATCAGATTAGGCTCGCATTTATTTCAGAAAACCTCTGATCCACTTTGGATTTTTGGCAGGCACAACATGAGCCCAACATGAACTGCTATAAATCAAAGCCCCTTTTGAAAGTTAAACTTGGAGTACTTCCAATCTCAATTAAAAAAAAAAAAAAAAAAAAAAAAAAAAAAAAAAAACCCAAAACATTTGATGTCTCTTGGACTTCTAATTCTTCAAATGGTCAGGTTTTTTTTCCCTTCTCAGTCACCCTGCCCAGACTTGTCCATAACAAAGATCCTACTAGGAACTAATGGAATGGCAAATAAAAAAATCATAGAATCTTAGAATCAATAAGGTTGGAAGAGGCCTCAAAGATCATCAAGTCCAACCTGTCACCCAAGACCTCATGACTACTAAACCATGGCACCAAGTGTCACATCCAATCCCTTCTTGAACACCTCCAGGGATGGTGACTCCACCACCTCCCTGGGCAGCACATTCCAATGGCCAGTTACTCTTTCCATGAAGAACTTCTTTCTAACATCCAGCCAAAACCTCCCTGGCACAGCTTGAGTTTGTCCTCTTGTTCAGGTGCTGCTTGCCTGGGAGAAGAGACCAACCCCCACTTGGCTACAACCTCCCTTCAGGTAGTTGTAGACAGCAAGAAGGTCTCCTCTGAGCCTCCTCTTCTCCAGGCTAATCTCTGTTTATTACAGAGATAAAAGACATTGAAGAAGAACTTAGGTGTCTTGCTTGCTAAGAAGCTCAACATGACCGGCCAATGCGCATTTGTAGCCCAGAAAGCCAGCTGTATCCTGAGCTTCATCAACAGAAGTGTGCCTAGAAGGTCAAAGGGAGGGGATTCTGCCTCTCTTCCCTGTTCTGGTGAGACCCCACCTGCACATTATGATAAAAAAATTATTTATGACTAACTCTGCTGCAGTCTTGTGGTCTAAGACAAATTCGCTAGCAAAAGAGTTGTGAACGTTCAATAAACCCTGCTACACACAAATATAAATGTCAGTGGGAGATGCATGAATGCAATCAATTTTGCATGCAACCACACTTACAAACAGTAGTAGAATATTCCTTCTGTGGTAAGTCAAATTTACTACAAAATCAACTTCTTTTTTTTTTTTATTTTAAACAAATCTCAGAAGAATAGAATAGAATAGAATAGAATAGAATAGAATAGAATAGAATAGAATAGAATAGAATAGACCAGGTTGGAAAAGACCTTTGAGATCAAGTCCAACCTATCACCCAACACTACCTAGTCAACTAAACCATGATACCAAGTGCCTCATCCAGTCTCCTCATAAACACCTCCAGTGATGGGGACTCCACCACCTCCACGGGCAGCACATTCCAAAGGCCAATCTCTCTCTCTGTGTAGAACTTCTTCCTAACATCCAGTCTAAACCTGCCCTGGTGCAGCTTCAGACTGTGTCCTCTTGTTCTGGTGCTGGCTGCCTGGGAGAAGAGACCAACCTCTGCCTGGCTACAACCTCCCTTCAGGTAGTTGTATAGTGTAATAAGGTCACCCCTGAGTCTCCTCTTCTCCGGGCTAAGCAACCCCAGCTCTCTCAGCCTCTCCTCATAGGGCTTGTGCTCCAAACCCCTCACCAACTTCGTTGTCCTTCTCTGGCCATGTTCCAGCAAGTCAACATCCTTCCTAAACTGAGGAGCCCAGAACTGGACACAGGACTCAAGGTGTGGCCTAACCAGTGCTGAGTACAGGGGCACAGTGACCTCCCTGCTCCTGCTGGCCACACTGCTCGTTACGTAGGCCAGGATGCCATTGGCCTTCTTGGCCATCTGGGCACACTGCTGGCTCATGTTCAGACTACTATCAACCAGTACCCCCAGGTCCCTCTCTGCCTGGCATCTCTGCAGCCACTCTCACCCCAGCCTGTAACACTGCATGGGGTTGTTGTGGCCAGTGCTCAGAACCCGGCACTTATATGTGTTCAGTCTCATGCTGTTGGACTCTGCCTACCTGTCCAGCCTGTCGAGGTCCCTCTGCAAAGCCTATGATATGTTTATTCCAGTGTCTTGATTCTCCTTATCGTTAAAATTTCTGCTGCTTTTCTGTTTTCTTTCTACTCAGAAGGGAGCTATGGAGTGTGATGTTAACCATCATTCAACAGAACTAAAGTGTATTTATTGATGTATTTGATCCATACCTAGCTCAGCATTTTGTTACTTGACTTGCCACATTCAGTGACATTCAGTAAACATCTCAGTGAAGTGAATGTCACATAATTTCAGAGTATGCTCTTGGCTCTGAGTGGCCCAGAATGCCTAAGCTTTGTTACAGCTCTGTCAAATTTCAAAGCAGGATACCTCTCTGTAAAAGACCTCACACAAAATCCTATCGGGGAAAAAACTTACTGAAACTTTTCCAGGAGGTTTCTTCCTGACTATTTTCTTGGTTGGGGTGTGGCTGTTTAGGCTGGTGTCTTGGTCCAGAGAGGGAAAGAGACTCAGTGCTTTTGAATATTCCTGTGTCGTGAAATTAGAGGCACAAACAAGGCCAAAATATCAACAGCAAGGCTATTTATTAACAGAATAAAGTGGATGGATCCGAAGGGGAGAGAGAGAAAACAGAGAGGGAGAGAGAGAAATAGCAAGAGAGGAGAGGAAAGGAATTATATTACCACACCACCCACCCCCAAGACAGTTTGGGTCTGTGGAGGAAGGCTGCTGCAGCTTTGGAAGGGAGGAGATGTTGGGTCTGTGAAGAAAGGCTACTGCAGCTTTGGCATAGAGGAGATGTTCTTGTGGGCTGTGCTGTCCTCTGAGCAGCCTCTTCAGCTCCATGAGTTGTAGCAGGCAGAACATAGGACACAGAGAGAGGGTTCCTCTTGGTCTGCTTCTCCCAGGCTACATGGTGATGTCTCTGTCATTTTTTCTCTCCTGGTATTCTCTCCATTTTTCTTCAGAGCAGCATTGCCATGGGCTTTTCCTTCTCTCGTGTTTTCCTTCTCAGTGGCATTGGCCAGGTCTTTTCCTTCTTCTGAGCCAGTAGTTGCTCACATCTTTTATACAGTTTTTAGGTATGAGTCCAGGTGGTGAATATGCATATTCCAGAGAGCATGGAGAGCAGTGGCCTCTGCCCATTATTTCCAGGGCATCTGCAGTCTGGTGAGCAAACTTTATCTATGCACCTTCCAGAGAGTGTGCCCAATACACATCAGCTATTGTCTGGGCAAGCAGCAAAGGTGATTTTATCTTTGCTGAGTCCCATCAAGAGAGACAAGATTTAGTCTCTCACAGCTGGGTGCCTCCAAAAAAAGAAGCCACAGAGTTGGGACCTCCAGTGTCTAGAGTGTCCAGCCCAGTGGATGGACACAGGTAATAGTGTATTTCTATCCGTAAATCCTGCACCCTTATAAGTCTGGCTGCAAAGTTATTGTCTTTCTCTTTCTTCCCTCTCTGCTCCCGTGGGAGAGAAAGACACTTTCTTATCTGGTAACGATGGGGAAGTATCAGAGGCCTCTTTGGCCTGAGTGTGGTGGGTTGGAAATTCCGCCTCCGTGTTCCCTCTTCTGTGAGGCCCTACCTGTTAGGAGAGTAAAAATTTTTATGGCAGTCATTAGGAGCCCATTAGATCTCATTAGGAGATCAGCTGTTTTTATGGCCTCTATTTCTGAGTTTGGTGCAATCTTCGTTGCATTAATCTCCACTGTTCTAACAATGTAGGTGGGGAGACAGTGATACATTTTTATGAAGACAAGATGTGAGAGATTAGTTTATATTGCCCATAGCCTAGAGTAAAAGATGACCCAGTTGACTCCCCTACCTCTCCTTTAAATGTGAAGAAAAGGCTACTTGAAATACTGTATTATGCCACTATATATATCAGGGGTGTTTAGGAGGAGACTTGATGGGTTGCTCGGTGCCATGGTTTAGTTGATTAGATGGTGTTGGATGATGGGTTGGACGTGATGATCTTGAAGGTCTCTTCCAACCTGGTTTATTCTATTCTATTCTATACACTGGCTTTCCTTTGTGTTATCACCCAATGTGTTCTTCTGAGTCTCCTTCTGTTATGCTTGCCTTTCACTAGCTATTTGCAGCATTTCAGCTACATATTTGAATATTGAAAAAGCTGTGAGTAAAACATTAGAACAAGAGAACACTAGATAAAATTTCCCATTTGTGGATGCAAGCCTTCTTAAATTGCCATTATGTATTTTGATGATTTTTTTAGCCTGTGGGTATTACCACTATAATTTGCAGAGTATAAGTTTTAATAAGTCAATTATAAATGTAATGCAGGCTGCATGTATCACCACAGTAGCAGCTTACAAAACAAGCCCTTTTTTAATCTTACCCTGAAAACAGAGTTAATGTACCGTTGTTCTAATTCATAATCAAAATGCAAAACAAAATTCAGCTCAACAGTTACAGTAGAGTTGAGGTGCTTCATATCATTAACTTGAAATTCCTGAAGGCAAGCCTCCTCTCTTCTAACTGTAAAAGTTACTAACAACCTCATGTACAGAATACAGAATTAACCAGGTTGGAAAAGACCTTCGAGATCATCCAACACCATCTAAGCAACTAAACCATGGCAGCAAGTGCCTCATCCAGGCTCTTTTTAAACACTTCCAGTAATGACGACTCCACCACCTCCCTGGGCAGCACACTCCAAGGGCCAATCACTCTTTCTGAGAAGAACAAGGGCAACAAGACTGGTGAGAGGCCTTGAAAGGGCAACAAGACTGGTGAGAGGCCTTGAGCACAAGCCCTACAAAGAGAGGCAGAAGGAGCTGGGGTTGTTTAGCCTGGAGAAGGGGAGGCTCAGGGGAGACCTCATTGCTCTCAACAACTACCTGAAAGGTGATTGTATCCAGGAGGGGGTTGGTCTCTTCTCTCTAGCCACCAGCACGAGAACAAGAAGACACAGTCTCAAGCTGTGCCAGAGGAAGTTTAGGCTGGAGGTGAGGAGAAAGCTCTTCACTGAGAGAGTTGTTCATCATTGGAATGGGGTGCCCAGGGAGGTGGTGGAGTCACTGTCCCTGGAGGTGTTCAAGAAGGGATTGGACGTGGCACTTGGTGCCACTGTCAAGTCATGAGGTCTCTGGTGACAAGTTGGACTTGATGATCTTTGAGGTCTCTTCCAACCTTGGTGACACTGTGATACTGTGAACTTTCTCTTCAGCTCAAGCCTAAACTTCCCCTGGTGCACCTTGATACTGTCCTCTTGTTCTGTCACAGGTTGCTTGGGAGAAAAGACCAACCCACACCTGGCTACAACCTCCCTTCAGGGAGTTGTAAATGGCAAGAAAGGTCTCCCTGAGCCTCCTCTTCTCCAGGCTAAGCAACCCCAGCTCCCTCAGCTTCTCCTCACAGGGCTGTGCTCCAAACCCCTCCCCAGCTTTGTTGCCCTTCTCTGGACACGTTCCAGCAACTCAACATCTTTCCTAAACTGAGGGGCCCAATTTTAGTTTTCTGCTCACCTGTACTGCTTGAATCTGATCTTTTTGTCTGTCATAAGAGCAAAGTATATTTCAGATACAATCTATGCAGTCAATGACCGTGCCCAGAATATATCAGTCTAGAACTGTTACTGAAGTCCTCTGCTAAGCAGCCAAATGCTTTGCAGGGAGGCTGAACAAGAAACCCAAACAACTTGAATCTGAAAGCATTTGCTCTGACAGATCAAAGAGGAAAAGTAAAAGCATGTTACCATTTGCAGAATTCAGAACCCTTGAAAAATGTGGTTGGGTTGTCAGCTGGAGTAAAGCATTTGCCATTCTGTTCTCAATCCCAGCTCAAAAACCTTGGATAGGAACCCAGGCCATTTCAAATAGTCGTATCAGACAAGTCTGCTGTGAAGGCTCATTCAGCGTGTTCTGGTGAGAAGTTCACATCCAAAATGATGAAATCCCTATGAAAATCAAGGAAATTCACTAAGGCAATCTGCTTTTGTTGTCAAGACCAGAGGCAAAAAGTGAGACTCACTCATGAGATGGTTAAAGGAAAGATGATGAGTTGCTGGAACATGTCCAGAGAAGGGCAACAAAGCTGGGGAGGGGTTTGGAGCACAAGCCCTGTGAAGAGAGGCTGAGGGAGCTGAGGTTGCTTAGCCTGGAGAAGAGGAGGCTCAGGGGAGACCTTATTGCTCTCTACAACTACCTGAAGGGAGGTTGTAGCCAGGTGGGAGTTGGTCTCTTCTCCCAGGCAAGAAGCATCAGAAAAAGAGGACACAGTCTCAAGCAGTGCCAGGGGAGGGATAGGCTAGATGTTAGGAAGAAGCTCTTCACGGAAAGAGATTGACCATTGGAATGGGCTGCCCAGGGAGGTAGAGTCACCATCACTGGAAGTGTTTAAGAGGAGACTGGATGAGGCACTCGGTGCCGTGGTTTAGTTGATAAGATGGCGTTGCGTAATAGGTTGGACTTAGTGATCCCAAAGGTCTTTTCTGACCTGGTTAATTCTATTCTATTCTATTCTATTCTATTCTATTCTATTCTATTCTATTCTATTCTATTCTATTCTATTCTATTCTATTCCATTCCATTCCATTCTATCCTATTCTATTCTATTCTATTCTATTCTATTCTATTCTATTCTATTCTATTCTATTGTATTCTATTCTATTCTATTCCATTCCATTCCATTCCATCCCATTCTATTCTATTCTAAACATAGGGTTCTCTTGAGGGTTTATGTTACTTTACTTTTGACCTAAAAGTCAAAGATCATGAATTGCCCGGTCTTTTCCCTCCATCCATGTAATTTGCAGTCAGCAAGACCAGCTCCTCAGTCCTCAGTCTTGATGAATGGTTTTGTCCTCAACTTCACAGAATCGCAGCAACATTCAGGTTGGAAAAGACCCTCAGGATCATCAGCTCCAACCCAGAATCCTACTCCACAAGGTTCACCCCTAAACCATATCCCCAAGCACCACATCCAAACCACCTTTAAACACATCCAGGGTTGGTGACTCAACCACCTCCCTGGGCAGCACATTCCAATCTTTGACCACTCTTGTTGTGAAGTTGATTTCCCTACTGTCCAGTCTAAGCCTACCCAGTCGCACCTTGAGACCATTCCTTCTTGTTCTATTACTAATTACCTGTGAGAAGAGACCAGCACCAGCCTCTCCACAACCTCCTTTCAGGTAGCTGTAGACAGCAACAAGGTATCCCCTCAGCCTCAGTCACTCTTCCTTTCCTAACACAGCTGAGATAACTTTATCCCACGCTAGTGATAATTTGAGCCTATTTCAACCAAAAAATAATCTGCTAAGAGACAACTGAGCATGTGTGCACTGAGACTCACCTATCATTCCATTTTTTTGTCCACTCCTTCTTTTGGCTCACCTTAAGCTTACATGGAAACCTGGAGAACTTAATGAGAAATATCAGAGAGAATGTTTTCCATCACTTGCAAACCTCGTCTTGCCTTCCAGATAGGATTTCCTCAGCCTGCTCTGTTCTAGATATGGAGCCATCCTTTGCTCTGCCACTACCACTCATGCACAACAAGGGAGGAAGGGGCATTACACAGTAGATTTTCCACTGCTGTGCTGTATCTCATTTACTCTTGCTACTGAAATATACAACCACTAATTAGCTTGTCCAGCTCTGCTTCTTTTATTCTTTCCCCCCCCTGTTGTTTGTTTGGTTTGGTTTGTTTCTCTTAGAGGGGGGAAAAAAAAAGGGAGGGGAAAAAAAGTCATTTATTACTGCCTAACATTCATTAAGACTTGTAACTACTTTGTTTATTGAAACTAGACAGCATTTCTTCCCTTCCCAACCTGTCACTGTGTGGTATATTCACATGTAAGGCATCAATAATTATACAATGCATTACAAATGAGCTTTTAAAGCCAGGATGCAAATTAGGAATGTAAATGTGGTTTCTAAATTGGCTATGTTAATATGAAATATGATTCTTTCTAATAGAGTGGGAGTAAGCCCCAGTGGTATTGATCTTTTCCCTTTTCTGCTTGAACCCCCTCCTCCCCCCACCCTCCTCCCAGTGAAGCAGCAGTGTCTTTTCACCTCCCCTCCCTGAGACTCATCTGGTCAAGTCCAACTCTTTCCTCTTATTTGCCTGTGCTGAGCCATGAGCACTAAATGAAGCGAGTAATTTGGTGCATTGTTGGGGGGGGACGGGAGGAGGGGGACGGGGGAAGGGGGGCAGCTGACAGTGAATGGTGTCAGCTGCAGAGGCAGCAGAAAAAGCCGACATCTTAATAAAACAGCCTCGGGCAAAATCCCATTAAAGCCTTCAGAAGCTTGTTTCCCTGCAGTTGAGCAGGTAGGCGTCGTGCACTGCGTGGCAGCCCTGAGTGCTCTCTGGGAGCCTAGTTCAAAAAAAAAAAAAAAAAAAAAAAAGAGAAAAAAAAGAAAAAAATTGAGTACCTTTTTTCCCCCCTCCCCTTACCTCCCTCCCCACTCCCCTCCGTCCCCCGATCTAAATCATCCACCAGCCTCTGCTCCTCAGAGTCATTTGCAAGGCAGAGGGAGAGGGAGGGCGGGCGAGGGAGCAGGGCGGGTGCGTGTGTGTCTTGATGTGCGGGGACTAAGTGCCTATGCAGTGGCAGGAGTCGCTGCCGAGCGCTGCTCGCCCATTAACCCTCCGGAGCAGACCTCGGGCTGACCTTTGGAGAGAAGAAGGGAACGCGGGGGGGACACAAGCAGAATGACAATGAGGAGACTGGGGCATGAGCGTGGCTCCCTGCGCGGCCACCTCCGCTCTGTGCGGCCACCGACCTGGTGCTGAGGTTGGTGGCACCTTGCATCTGGTGGCGATAAGCGAGGAGGAGAGAAGTGAAGGCAAACAGGACAGAGTAGCAGAGAGCCAGTGATCGCACAGCAGACTATGGTTTGTGAACAATGGAAGGTGCTGACATTCTTCCCCAAATCTCTGCTGTTCAGAAATTCCTTCTTGCTAGATGTCTGTAGAAAGAAATCTCCCCACAAATGTTTTGCCTGAATGAACAGTGGCTGGACTTAATATTTTTGTTTTAATGGCCTCAAGTTGCACCAAGGAAGGTTTAGGTTGGATTTGGGGATTTTTTACTATTATGTTTTATTTTCTTAACAGAAAAATTGGTCAGGCATTGGAAGAGTTTGCCCAGGCTGGTGGTGGAGTCATCATCATTCGAGACACTTGACTTGAACGTGTCCAGAGAAGGGCAACAAGGCTGGGGAGAGGCCTTGAGCACAAGCCCTATGAGGAGAGGCTGAGGGAGCTGGGATTGTTCAGCCTGGAGAAGAGGAGGCTCAGGGGCGACCTCATTGCTCTCTACAACTACCTGAAGGGTGGTTGTAGCCAGGAAGGGGCTGGCCTTTTCTCCCTAGCAACCAACACCAGAACAAGGGGACACAGTCTCAAGCTGCAACAGGGGAAGTTTAGGCTCGAGGTGAGGAGCAAGTTCTTCACCGAGAGAGTGATTTGCCATTGGAATGTGCTGCCCAGGGAGGTGGTGGAGTCGCCGTCCCTGGAGGTGTTCAAGAGGAGATTGGACGTGGCACTTGGTGCCATGGTCTAGTTGTGAGGTCTGTAGTGACAGGTTGGACTCGATGATCTTTGAGGTCTCTTCCAACCTTAGCGATACTGTGATACTGTGATCCCTGGAGGTGTTCAAGAAACATGTGGACATGGCACTTCAGGACATGGTTTCATGGCAGTGCTGGTGTTAGGTCAATGGTTGGACTCAATAATCTTAGAGCTCTTTTCCAACCAAAACAATCCTATGGTTTTTTTTATGATGGAGGTTCTGTGTGCTGTGGCACTGAGAACCAGGACACCATGATGTCAGGGGCTGTATGCATACATAGAGCTAAGGAGATGGTCCATGTTCTCCATCAATCACGGCTTCAAAAGACAAAAAGTCCAAGACACAATTGCAGTTATTTTAGCCCTTTTGCAGCCTGGAGATGTTTCCTCAGTCCCACACACATCCCTCTCTTTCCTGATGATGCTGCTTCTTTGTACAGGAGTTCTGGGTGCAAGGACTTCTGGAGCTTTCCTAAAGACTCTCTTAATACATGAGCTTGCATTGCCGAGATGTACTGGATACTGACAGTTCAATGTGCAGGAAGGAACAGCTCTGCCTGACTCACACCATCCTGTAGCTGGTCTGACTCTCTAATAAAGCTTGGCAGGCTCCTAAACATAGATGATGCACTTTGTACATTTGAAAGACCATTTAGGTCTCTTCAGAGAATGCAGCCTGCTTTGGCTCACGATCTCTGTACCTCTGCATTTTATATTTAATGTTTGATGGGTGACTGGCTAGGGAAAAAAAAATAATAAAAAAGTTACTTTCTTATTTTAAATCTATTTCACCTGTTCTTTCAAATCCATTTGGGCTCATGAATGACCCTGTAGTGAAAGAGCATCCACAGTGCATCTGGAACTTGGTGCAGTAGCTTTTGTTCAGCTATCAATCATTTCCGTTGAGGGCAAGGAAACAATCACTCTGCCTGGCTCTTAGTTTAGCCAAAAATTGCAGCTAAATTGGTGCACATTCCACCTTCATTTCTCCATCTGAAAAGCAAAAAGGGTAAGAGCCAAGGCTTTGCTTTACCCAAGGATTTATTCCACAAGCTGCAGTATTCAGGCGAGTACCAGAAGGAATAATCACACCTCTGATTTTAAGAAGGCTCATTCCATTATGGCTATCTTGCTCTGGATTTGCCAACATCATGAACCAAGTCTGAGCTACCACTAACTGCACTTTTCCCTCAAGCTCATCTAGAAAAAACTCAGATCATTCCTGCCTTCTGAATCCCTACTTCTGTTTTCCCCTCTGTTCTTTTCTACCTTTATTCACTTTTTACTAACTCCTCATTTTTCCTATAGCCTTGCCTTCCTCACTTTTCATTTCAAACTCTGCTTTCTACTCTGGAAAGTCCCAAAGCATTTTCCAGCCTGCATTTTTAAAGCTTGATTCCCCCACAAGTGTGCATCTACTGGCAGAAGCTGAACAAATGGGATTATTCCCTCACCACTGAAATGCAGCCACTTCTGAGGTAGAATGCTGCAACCACTCTATCTTCAGCTTGTGCCTCGGGTCTCTGGAGGGGGAATGAAGAATAACCTTTTCACCTGAAAGTACCTTTTTAGGTAAGCTGAATATAACTTGGAATTAAGCCAGAATACCACAGTTAACACTTCTTCACAAGCATAGCTTGGGATTGTGACCAGAAATGTTAGAGCATCCCTTTGATGTCTGTCTATTGGAGCCATAAATGGAAAGTGCAGAAGTTTCTTTTGTAATGACAATTATTTTAACACATTCATGTTCCTGTGGAGCTCATGATATTTGCAATTGGTTTTTTTTAACACCTCTGAGTCAAAGCAAGTAAAACTATATAGTAAAACCCCAAACAGGGCTTCCTTTCCTGAGCATTCTGCAGTGAGGTGTTATTCTTCTGATGACGTGACAGTATGCACACTATGACCTCATCTGGGCTTTTGTTTTGTTGGTCATGGATTGTGCAGACAATTCAGATTGTCTAAAACTTATTTAAATCCCAATAAATCTGCCTGTTCTCCATGACTTTTGACCCTATATTCATATACATTCAATATATGTTGCCCTTATATGAGGTCCTTAGGTGATTAACATGAGTTACCTCCATGTGTTCAGTAGTCCAAGCTCAGAAAGTTTTATTGCCTCACACTTGAAGTTTCACCATAATCCAGACAACCAGATGAACTCCTTCACATTCACAGAACTACCTGAGGAAGGGTCAGGAGTGCAGCTAAGGCAGGGAAGATGCCACTTAAGGCTCAAGTTTTGATGCCTTGATTGGAGTAAGAGATGACATTCCTATGTTTGGTACTATCTGGCTGAATCACATTAAGAGTGGTGAATTACCAGATCAGGGATTGTCTTGAGTGAAAAAAGGCAAACTTTGAAATTCCACAAGTCTGTCTTCAGTGTTATGTCTGAGTTTTTGCTGAACCAAAGTAAAAGGAGACCTTATTGCTGTCTACAGCTACCTGAAGGGAGGTTGTAGCCAGGTGGGGGTTGGTCTCTTCTCCCAGGCGGCCAGCACCAGATCAAGAGGACACAGTCTCAAGCTGTGCCAGGGGAGGTTTAGGCTGGATGTTAGGAAGAAGTTCCTCACAGAAAGAGAGATTGGCCATTGGAATGTGCCAAGGGAGGTGGTGAAGTCCCCATCACTGGAGGTGTTTAGGAGAAGACTGGATGAGGCACTTGGTGCCATGGTTTAGTTGAAGGTGCTGGGTGATAGGTTGGACTTGATGATCTTGAAGGTCTTTTCCAACCTGGTTAATTCTATTTCTATTTCTATTTCTATTTCTTTGTATTTCTATTTCTATTTCTATTTCTATTTCTATTTCTATTTCTATTTCTATTTCTATTTCTATTTCTATTTCTATTTCTATTTCTATTTCTATTTCTATTTCTATTTCTATTTCTATTTCTATTTCTATTTCTATTTCTATTTCTACTGTTCTCTAGAATATTTTCCATGTTGCACAAAGAAGTGCAGAACTAAATCTATCTGAGATATGTCTGTTGGATGACCATTAGAATAACCTCAGCCTTATTTAGTTCCTCTGGTCTCCCAAGAGTGCAGGAAGATGCAGTCAACTGGCTTATAACTCTGCTAAACAAGGTACCCTAACAGTAGATGTGGTGTAAGAATTACAATCAAAACCTGTGTGGGTTTTTTTTCCCTCTTTTCACTTTTATCAGTGTAGAAGTGTGTTTACTACTGAGAAAGGACCAGAAACAGCAAAAGACAATCTGTCATCAACAGAGAGAGCAACACTGGCTGAGCCAACGATCCAAGGCATTATTTTTCCTTAGATCTGTCAAACTCGTGCTTGTGTGTCTGTGTGCACATGCATAAATACATATATATGCAAAAATATGTAATGGCCTGTCTGTTATGTGTTTGTATACATTTGAATCAGGTGTAAACACCAAAGCAGACAAGGGGTGTTTGCATATTCAGGTACACACCTTCCTTTCTAAACAACCAGAAACCCCTCCTTTGCTTCTCTGTTGGCACTTCCACGTTGACATGCATGCAAACACGTTATTCTCCTCCTGGTTCCCTTTCCCAGAATCTTTTAGAAGGAAACATAGATTTTGGTACCCCATTCTGGCAGAAAGCTCAAATGGAGAGTGCTATACTTTTACTTTTTTTGAAGAACAATCAGCGAAGAACAAGCTGCCCAGGGAGGTTGTGGAGTCTCCCTCTCTGGAGGTACTCAAAACTCGCATGGATGTGTTCCTGTGTAACCTGGTGTAGGTGATCCTGCTCTGGCAGGGGGGTTGGACTGGATGACCTTTTGAGATCCCTTCCAGCCCCTGAAATTCTGTGATTCTGTGGAGAAAAAATGCTCCATTTTTCTTCAGCTGCTTAGTGGTAGGTCTGTGGTGAGTTCTTTGAATTGGACTTGAAAAGTGGCCCAGTGACTGCTGCAAAAGATTCAACAAGTCAGAGTGCAAGGTCCTGTATCTGGTTTGGGCCAATCCCAGGCACAAATCCAGGCTGGGTGCAGAGTGGCTTGAGAGTAGCTCTGAAGAGACTTGGGGATGCTGATTGATGAGAAGCTTACCATGAGCCAGCAGTGCCCTCATGCAGCCCAGAAGGCATATCGTGTCCTGGGCTGCATCAAGAGGAGTGTGGCCAGCAGGGCAAGAGAGGGGATTCTGCCACTTTATTCTGCTCTTGCGAGACCCCACCTTGAATACTGTGTCCACTTCTGGTGTCCCCATCATAAGAAGGACACAGAGCTGTTGGAGTGAATCCAGAGGAGAGCCACAAAGATGATCCAAAGGCTGGAATGCCTCTATTAGGGCAGGCTGAGGGAACTGGGGTTGTTCAGCTTGCAGAAGAGAAGACTCCAGGGTGACCTAAAAGCTGCCTTCCATACCAGAGGGAATCCTACAGGAAGGCTGGAGAGGGACTTTTCATAAGGATGTCTAGCAATAGGACGAGGGGGAACAGTTTTAAGCTGAGGAGAGGAGGTTTAGACTGGATTTTAGGAAGGAATTCTTCAGTATGAGGGTGATGAGACTCTGGAAGAGGTTGCTGAGGGAAGGTGTGGATACGTCCTCCCTGGGGGTGTTCAAAGCCAAGTTGCCCATTATGTGAAGCTCATTGTATTCACAGGAACAGGTTGCCCAGGGTGGAAGCCTCATCCCTGAAGTTTTTTAAGGCCAGGCTGGATGTGGCTCTGAACAACCTGATGTAGTTGGACACGTCCTCAGGCTGGACGTGAGGAGGAGATTCTTCACCATGAGAGTGGTGAAGCCCTGGAATGGGTTATCCAGGGAGGTGGTTGAGGCCCCGTCCCTGGAGGTGTTTAAACCCAGGCTGGATGAGGCTCTGGCCAGCCTGATCTAGTGTGGGGTGTCCCTGCCCATGGCAGGGGAGTTGGAACTAGATGATCCTTGTGGTCCCTTTCAAAAGTGCACACACTTTTTCCACAGGATCAAAACCTGAAGTCAGATCTTGTTTCCAAAAAGATTCTTGCCTTGACAAATCGAAGCTGATTTAGTGAAAAAGAAATTCTCATTATTTCCTTCCCTTTCCACTCAGCCATGAAATAATCCGTATCTCTTGGAAAGAAAGTAATAAAAATGTTATTGGACAGAGAAAGCTTCCAGGAGAAAGAAGATAAGGAACACAGGCCTAGAAGAGATCCAGCTTGTCTCAAGAGAAGACAATGAATCTATGGTTTCTCACTTACAATGTAAAAGACTATACTTTAAAACATAAATATCATAGAATCATAGAATTGTCAGGGTTGGAAGGGACATCAAGAATAATCCAGTTACAACACCATACCATGGCCAGGGACACCTCACACTACAGCAGGTTGCTCACAGCCACATCCAGCCTGGCCTCAAAACCTCCAGGCATGAGGCTTCCACCACCTCTTTGGGCAACCTGTGCCAGTATCTCACCACCCTCATGGGGAAGAACTTCTTCCTAACATCCAATCTGAATCAGCCCATTTCTATTTTTTTCCATTCCCCCAGTCCTATCACTCCCTGACACCCTCAAAAGTCCCTCCCCATCTTTCTTGTAGCCCACTTCAGATACTGGAAGGCCACAAAATGGTCTCCTCAGAACCTTCTCTTCTCCAGATTGAATAGCCCCAACTCCCTCAGTCTGTCCTCATAGGAGAGGTGCTCCAGCATACTTCTCCCACCTCTAATTCAAAGCATTTTTCTACTCTGCAGCCTCACTTGCTTTTCTGTCTTTAAAATACCCTTGTAACCTGATGTTCTAACCTAAGTGGCTCTTTGCTAAGAACCATGTTCAGCATTTTAGACTTTTTTATCTTTTTGTCATCTTCAGCTCCTGCTTTCAATATATTTTCAGAGGAGATTTTTCCGAAGCCTGTGAAAACTCCTTCCCACACTGAGTGCCTGGCACAAGGCACTGTTCACACTATATCCTCATCACATTGCATCAGCCTTGGGGCTAATACCTGTAGCTTGCTCCTTTGTTAATAAATAGAACACCATCAGATGTCAAGGTGGATTCAGATGTCAAGATTAACTGTTTAGGGGAATAAAAGTTTAGAGTACTCCTTAGTATCTTTTGGAATGGACCAGCTAGCACTCATCTCAAATATTGAATCCTGTGGTTGTTCTCAGGACTGGTTCCAGGGACAGAGCTACGAAATCACTCTGTTTTGAAAGACAAAAGACTCTTGGCCAGAGAGAAGGCTCTGGCAGCTTCAGTTTCCTAGCACAGACTCTGCCTTAAATTTTAGGTGCTTTTCTATCATCTTTAGAATGCCTGTCAGAGGAGTTCTTGCTTCTGCTCCCCACAGCTGCTGTCTAAAACCCATATGTAACCGAAATCTCAGCTACTGCTTTCCTACTGTCAGGCCATTTCTGCTCATTTCTGCTCACCTGACAACTTGAGAGAAGAGACCAATCCCCACCTCACTCCAACCTTCTTTAGTGGCCAGTGGTGGTGTTGGGTCGAGGGTTGGACTTCATGATCTTAAATTTATCTTCCAACTGAAACAATTCTGTCTATGAAACTCTGTCTCCACCTACACACATTCATGGCAAGGGCTTTTTTTTCCTGAATCATCATATTTCTGAACCTCCCAAAGAAGAAAAGACAATAAGGCATGAAGTCTGCCTGCCCCTCCTTTGGCTTCTGAGGTCCTGCCTTAGTAACAGGTATATTGAAAGTTAAGAATCTGCCTGCCAACTGTTGTATCTGTTGACCTCTTGAAAAAAGTGATTATATACCTGTATTAATAGGGTGCATCAGAGTGCTTCGTTCAATCAGTTCATTCACATCAATAGTATCATAGTATCAGTCAGGGTTGGAAGGGACCACAAGGATCAGCTAGTTCCAACCCCTGCCATGGGCAGGGACACCCTACACTAGATCACGCTGGCCAGAGCCTCATCCAGCCTGGGCTTAAACACTTCCAGGGACGGGGCCTCAACCACCTCCCTGGATAACCCATTCCAGGGCTTCACCACTCTCATGGGGAAGAACTTCTTCCTCACATCTAGCCTGAATCTCCCCACCTCCAGCGTCATTCCATTCCCCCTAGTCCTATCACTACCTGAGATCCTGAGAAGTCCCTCCCCAGCCTTCCTGTAACCCCCTTCAGATACTGGAAGACCACAATGAGGTCACCTCAGAGCCTTCTCTTCTCCAGACTGAACAGCCCCAATTCCTTCAGTCTGTCCTCATAGGAGAGGGGCTCCAGCCCTCTGATCATCCTTGTGGCCCTGCTCTGGACACGCTCCAGCACGTCCACATCCCTCCTGTAATATGGGCTCCAGAACTGGACGCAGTACTCCAGGTGGGATCTCACCAGAGCTGAGTAGAGGGGAAGAAGCACCTCCCTTGACCTGCTGGTCACACTTCTCCTGATGCAGCCCAGGATCTGATTGGCTTTTCGGGCTGCAAGTGCACATTGAGAGCTCCTGTTGAGCTTCTCATCCACCAGCACCCCCAAGTCTCTCTCCTCAGGGCTGCTCTCCAGCCAGTCCCTGCCCAGCCTGGATTTGTGCCTGGGATTGCCTCGACCCAGATGCAGGACCCTGCACTTGGTCTTGTTGAAGCTCATGAGGTTGGCTTGTGCCCACCTTTCCAGCCTGTCAAGGTTAGAAGTAGCCTCTGAAGTAGCTTGGAAGTAAACTTTAACATTGCAACTGCATTTACATTTTAAAACCAAGTGGAATTCATCTGTTTCTTCATTGTTTGCCAAATGTAGCACTCAATTTTCTCTGTCAAGCTGAAGTTTCCACAGCCTCCCAAACTGAACCAAAGTGTTCTGACTCCCCAGATTGAAACTATCCACAAATAAGAAAAGCACAAAAGTAGAAGTCTGAGGTGGGGAGGGAAATAGGGATGGGGCAGAGAGAAATTAGTCAGAATGCTAAGGACAGAAGGGTCTAGAAAGCAATGCCCCTCCCAGAATAGTTCCTGTTTATAATGGAACCAGGAATAATGAACTTTCCTTCTGTCACAAGCATCTACAAAAGTCATTGAGGATATTTTTGGACATTTGAGGGGGTTGGAGTTGATGATCTCCTGAGGTCCCTTCCAACCCGTAACACCCTGGGATTTGGAAGTAAAACATTTGGAAGCAAGCTCTCTCTGAGGCAGTTTTGGAAGACATACAGAAGTTCATGATGCTGTATACTTAGAATCATTGAATCAATAAGGTTGGAAAAGACCTCAAACATCATCAAGTCCAACCTGTCACCCAAAACCTGATGACTACTAGACCATGGCACCAAGTGCCACGTCCAATCCCCTCTTGAACACCTCCAGGGATGGTGATTCCACCACCTCCCTGGGCAGCCCATTCCAATGGCTAACAATGCTCTCTGTGAAGAACTTTCTCCTCACCTTGAGCCTAAACCTCTCCTGGTGCAGCTTGAGACTGTGTCCTCTTGTTCTGTCACTGGTTGCCTGGGAGAAGAGACCAAGCCCCTCCTGGCTACAACCTCCCTTCAGGTAGCTGAAGAGAGCAAGAAGGTCTCCCCTGAGCCTCCTCTTCTCCAGGCTTTTCATAGATGCAAAGAGGTTTACATAAATATGTCCCTATTATGAACAGGGACTTAAAGTGCAACAGTAATTCAAACAAAAGGGAGAAAAAAAGAAAAATAACTTTGTGGCATTCACATTGGTTTTGGGCACAGAGAGAGCATGAGGGAAAAAGACCCCAGTAACTGCATACATAAAATCCAAGCAGGGTCTTGCTGGATTGTTTTCCTGGTTGTGGGCAACCTAAGTGCAAGAACTCATATCCTTCACTGAGCAGTATCTATAGAGCTGCTGTACAGTCATTTTCATCTTCAGATTAGTTAGGGGTAATTCTATTTGGGTTTATAAAGTCAATGGAGCAGAACATTGTCATAGGATAGCGGTCTCCCACTGCTACCTCGCATAAGCAACCAAGCAAAACTAAAGCATATGTTCCACCTTGTAGTGTATTTCTCCTTCTTGTATTCTTACACTATTTTCATTGTCATAATGATCCAGGATATCCTTATCTGCTCAGACTTTTTGTATAAGTTAGCTGCTCTCTAAGGCTCACAAGTTAATAATTTACCCGACAGCCATGTACCATATATTATTTTTTCACCCAGAAGCACAGCCTTCGTGAGTTACAGTCCACAGAAGGTAGTTCAGCTACAAGAGAAATGGCCTACATCTGACAGCAAACTTGGGCTGTGGTTGCATGTTGCATGTCTAATCTGTGCTGTGTTAGGTGAGCCTTAGCCGCTGTGCTCTTCTCAAACGAGTGACTTCCACAGGCTGTTTCTGACACACACCAGAGCTTTAAGGGACCCAAGGCTTGTGTTCATCAGGATTCTGGTTAAACGGGTTGTGACTCTTGTAGGAAAGGAGAAATAATATAAACTCCCCTCAGCGTTGACTGGAGATTGTGAGGACAGCTTTACAGTTGAAGTATTTGATCAGAAATCCCAGAACCACAGAAATATTCAGGTTAGAAAAGACCCACAGGATCACCAAGTCCAACCCAGGACCCTGCTCTGCAAGGTTCACCCCTAAACCATATCCCCAAGCACCATATCCAAACCACCTTTAAACACATCTCAGTCTCAAGCTGCAACAGGGGAAGTTTAGGCTCGAGGTGAGGAGAAAGTCCTTCACCGAGAGAGTCATTCACCATTGGAATGGGCTGCCCGGGGAGGTGGTGGAGTCGCCGTCCCTGGAGGTGTTCAAGAGGGGACTGGATGTGGCACTTGGTGCCATGGTCTAGTTGTGAGGTCTGTGGTTACAGGTTGGACTCGATGATCTTCGAGGTCTCTTCCAACCATAGTAATACTGTGATACTGTGATACATCCAGAGTTGGTGACTCAACCACTTCCCTAGGCAGCTTCTCCAATGCCTGACCACTCTTGCTGTGAATTTTTTTCCCCTAATGTCCAGTCCAATGATGACATCTTAGCCATGTTGTCCTGCTAAGACTTTGGGCTAGTGACTTTGGTCCTAAAACACTTAAGATGATGCTAAATCATATCATAATCAATGGGAATGAGCTCATGGATCATAGACACATAGAATCAACCAGGCTGGAAAAGACCTCAGAGATCATCAAGTCCAACCTAATACTTAACACCTCATGGCAACTAAACCATGGCTCCAAGTATCACATCCAATCCTTTTTGAATCCCTCTGTCTAAAAGCCTTTAGGTGTATGATCCTTATTAGTTCTTTTTAGCAAAATACCTTCATTAACATTAAGAAATCTTTAGTAGGGTGGGGGAACACTGGAACATGTGGCTGGGGCCCTGTCCCTGGGCATATTCAAAGTGGAGCTCCACAGGGCTCTGGGCAGCTTGATTTAGTTGAGGGAGTTATTGCAGAGGGGTTGGACTTGATGACCTCTGGAGGTCCCTTCCAACCCAGACCTTTCTATGATTCTATTATTAGGAAAAATTGAAAAAGAAGAAAAGAATTCCTGTCTATTTTTATTTCCTATTTAGGAGGAATATCTTGCTGTTAGGATGCTTCACCTTGTTACACATTCATATTAATCTCTCTCATAAGCAGCTCAGAAGGCTGTTGCAGAACCAGTATAACCAAGATAAAAGGAATCTTAGTTCACAGTCTCAAAGCTGTAGGGTCTCAGTTAAGTTCCTTAAACATCATCACTTCTAATGCCATTTTAAATCCTGTAGTATCTTACCTCTCCTTCAGCCATCAGTGCACAAGGGTACAAAAGTCATCTGCATCTTGCATAACATCTGTCACCCCCTGTTGGTATCTCCAATGTCCTTGAGCTTCTCAGGTGGCATTAAATGTCAGTGCAGAGCGAGTTGCATCAAGCTCATGGTGTACTCGTAATTTGCTCATCAGTAAAGCAAGTGAAACGAGACATTTTCCTCAACTTTTCATATAATTTATCTTTATTTCTACCCACTGCTGGTGTCAGTGATGCATTGTTATTTCACAGTTCACTTAGAAAGGGGCTTAGTGCTCTCTCTCCTAACTTTGTCCTTAACATCTTCAGAATAAAATTGCAAAACTGGGTAAAAGAATATTTTAGCTAAAGATCAAGAGAAGCATCTATTCCAGACCCCAAGGTCTGTTTGATTGGAGTTTTCTCCCAAGAGAAGTAATGGAAGCCTTCATACTTGAATTGTTCAAAAATTGAGAAGGCAAAGAGTGGGAGAATCTTGTATGGATCAATTCAGTATTGACCAGGGGATGGACTATCTGAACTGGCAAGGCTTTATCATCTCTAAATTGGGTGATTCTAAAGCACAAACATATGTCTTTAATTAAGACCTGTCATCCTCTGTGTGTACAGTGACAATAGCAGTAGATGTGCTACCAGTGTGGCCAGCAGGAACAGGGAGGTCATTCTGCCCCTCTACTCAGCACTGGCTAGGCCACACCTTGAGTCCTGTGTCCAGTTCTGGGCCCCTCAGTTTAGAAAAGATGTTGAGATGCTGGAACGTGTCCACAGAAGGGCAACAATGCTGGGGAGGGGTTTGGCACACAAGCCCTATAAGGAGAGGCTGAGGGAACTGGAGTTGCTTAGCCTGGAGAAGAGGAGGCTCAGGGGAGACCTTATTGCTCTCCACAACTACCTGAAGGGTGGTTGTAGCCAGGTGGGAGTTGGCCTCTTCTCCCAGGCAATCAGCACCAGAACAAGAGGACACAGCCTCAAGCTGCATCAGGGGAGGTTTAGGCTGGATGTTAGAAAAAATTCTTCATAGAAAGAGTGATTTGCCATTGGAATGTGCTGCCCAGGGAGGTGGTGGAGTCACCATCACTGGAGGTGCTTAGTAAGAGACTTGATCAGGTGCTTGGTGCCATGGTTTAGTTGATTAGATAGTGTTGGGTGATAGGTTGGACTCGATGATCTCAAAGGTCTCTTCCAACCTTGTTTATTCTATTCTATTCTATTCTATTCTATTCTATTCTATTCTATTCTATTCTATTCTATTCTATTCTATTCTATTCTATTCTATTCTATTCTATTCTATTCTATTCTTTTAGCTTGGTGGAAGCTGTGAACCTGGAAAGTCTGATATGTCATTTGAAGTTCTGTGGTGTAAAAGGAGTGAACTTTTTGTTTCGATTTTTTATGCAGCACATTGCACCTGAGGATCCTCACCTTTGACCATTGCCCTT
This sequence comes from Picus viridis, assembly GCA_033816785.1. NCBI lineage: Eukaryota > Metazoa > Chordata > Aves > Piciformes > Picidae > Picus > Picus viridis. Next base: position 5,187,505 of record CM066576.1, on the reverse strand, counting down.
GAGGAGGGGAGGGGAGAAACTAATAAAAAAATACTGAATTGTTGTAAATTCCATTTTTATTTAAGGATTATGGGGGGAAAGGGAGGAGATAAAGTCCAGTTCTCTGTGTCCAGTCTGAAAGTGCATGCCTATACTCTTCCAGAAGCTGAACCAGGCATGTGAAACATGGTGCTCAATAAGCTGAGATAACCTCCAAATTGCTCCATCTTTGCAGGTAGGTGTGGTCCAGGTGATCTCCTGAGATTCTTTGCAAGCTACATGATTCAATGACTAAATTATTTGGCTCTTCCCACATGGGAGCCCCAGAGACAATCAGCCTATATGTGGTATTGACGATCTAGAGCCTGAGTTCAGAAGCAAAACAAAGAGTGTGAAGCAAATTAACTGCAGTGTTCAGATGAAAAAAGAAGTCCTTTGTCAAGTTCACTGTTTTCTTTGTACATCTACCACAGAATTGCCTGAATTTGATCCTTTTCTCAGCTAAGAGCTCAACAGAGGTCAATGTAACTCAGAGCTGTATCACAAAGGTTTTAACTCTGCATCCAAGGCTAACTGTGTATGCAAGTCACAGGCTTTGGATTTTGTACTAAGAAAACAAATTTATCTCTTTTTTTTTTTCCTTTCAGATACCAAGACACTAATCCTACAAACACTTAGCAGTTGTAGCTGATAACTCAGTGTCAGCCACACTGTACCAGCCAGAGGTTTATTTTATTTTCTCTTTGCAAACCCTTTGATCTTCCAGTGAAGCAGAGATTTCTGACTGAGCCTTTATCATGCTGTTATGGTACAAACAATAATGATGAAATAATCGAAACAACAATCCAAACACACCCCAAAAAAATTGAGTTTTCCATTACAAGTGAGGATAAAAGGATCATCTTTTGTAGCTTTAAATAGTTGAGATTTACTTGATGACCTCATCAGGTAACCCCAAATTTACCTTCTCAGTGTTGCATGCCTTTGTTTAAACATCCAAATGTTATTCTGCAGCTTCTGTTGTATTTAAGCCACCTGAACATGAGCCAACAGGGTGTCCAGGTGGCCAAGAAGGCCAATGGCATCTTGGCCTGCATCAGAAATAGTGTAGCCGGCAGGAGTAGGTAGTCATTCTGCCCCTGTACTCAGCACTGGTTAGGCCACAAATTAAGTACTGTGTGCAGTTCTGGGCTCCTCAATTTAAGGACATTGAGACACTGGAATGTGTCCAGAGAAGGGCAACAAGGCTGGGGAGAGGTCTTGAGCACAGCCCTATGAGGAGAGGCTGAGGGAGCTGGGGTTGCTTAGCCTGGAGAAGAGGAGGCTCAGAGGAGACCTCATTGGTCTCTGCAACTCCCTGAAAGGAGGCTGTAGACAGGTGAGGGCTGGTCTCTTCTTCCAGGCAACCAGCAACAGAACAAGAGGACACAGTCTCAAGCTGTGCCAGGGGAAGTTTAGACTTGAGGTGTGGAGAAAGTTCTTCCCAGAAAGAGTAATTGGCCATTGGAATGTGCTGCCCAGGGAGGTGGTGGAGTCACCATGCCTGGAGGTGTTCAAAAAGGGATTGGGTGTGGCACTTGAAGCCATGGTTTAGTTAGTCATGAGGTGTTAGGTATTAGGTAATAGGCTGGACTTGATGATCTCTGAGGTCTTTTCCAGGCTGGCTGATTCCATGATTCTAAGTGAAATGGTCTCTGCATTCCCTATGATTGAATCTTTTAGCAAGATGTATTTTGTCTTTTATTATAACTTTGTTTTAGTGATATTAGTCAAACCCAGAAGTTTTTACATAATGGACTGAATTGCAGTTCCTGAAGATATTTATGAGTCACAAGCATTCAAAACTGGGAAAACAAAAAAACAATCAAATAAATAGATCTCCTTCCTAGTAAGTAAAAAATACATGGGTTTGAACTCAAGCTCCCTTTGAGGATGCTGTAGTGAATACAAGTCATGATCCAACACATTTTACTCCTTTTGCCTAGTGCCCTTTTCCATAGGAACTCTTAAAGGAACATAAATCATCCTTTAAACTTTTTGTTAGTGTTTCTCATTTATATACACACTCTGGGGCAAATGACTTTCCTGTCACTAGAGGGACATCAAAAAGGAAAGCACTTGCAAATTTCTCACAGAGCTGAACTTCCTGCAATACTTTACTTGGCTTCCAGAAAACATTATTTAAAAAAATAGAAATATGTTTCCCAGTACCACACGCTCCTTGAAGCAGGTGGAATTGAGAAATAGCTGATGGGTGGTTTCATAGCTAAAGAATTATCTGGAGTATTTTATCTTGGATTCTTAAAGTATTGAGGCCTGGTTTTTCAGAGAAGCTTATTATTATCTGGACTTCCTCCTGATGTCATATGTATCATGTCATATATACGTATAAAATATACATACATACACACACTATATATCTATATACACACACTAATATATATTTTTATATATATTTTTGTATATATACAATACAATAAACCAGGTTGGAAGAGACCTTCAAGATCATCGTGTCCAACCTATCAACCAATCCAACCCACCCAAACAACTAGATCATGGCACCACGCACCCCATCAAGTCTCCTCCTGAACACCTCCAATGATGGTGACTCCACCACCTCCCTGGGCAGCCCATTCCAATGGGCAATCACTCTCTCTGTATATAACTTCTTCCTAACATCCAGTCTAAACCTGCCCTGGTGCAGCCTGAGACTGTGTTCTCTTGTTCTGGTGCTGGCTGCCTGGGATAAGTGAACAACCTCCACCTGTCCACAACCTCCCTTCAGGTAGTTGTAGAGAGCAATAAGGTCACCCCTCAGTCTCCTCTTCTCCAGGCTAAGCATCCCCAGCTCCCTCAGCCTCTCCTCATAGGGCTTGTGCTCCAAACCCCTCACCAACTTCGTTGGCCTCCTCTGGACACGTTCCAGCAAGTCAACCTCCTTCCTAAACTGAGGGGCCCAGAACTGGACACAGTACTCAAGGTGTGGCCTAACCAGTGCAGTGTACAGGGGCAGAATGACCTCCCTGCTCCTGCTGGCCACACTGTTCCTGATGCAGGCCAGGATGCCATTGGCCTTCTTGGCTGCCTGGGCACACTGCAGGCTCATGTTCAGCCTCCCATCAACCAGTACCCCCAGGTCCCTCTGTGCTTGGCCGCTCTCCAGCCACTCTGTCCCCAGCCTGCAGCACTGCATGGGGTTGCTGTGGCCAATGTGCAGAACACTTATATATATATTAATATATATATACTAATAAATATTTTATATATAAAATATATTTTATATATAAAAAATTGTCAGGGTTGGAAGGGACCTTTTTAACACATCTACATGCCGGGTTCTAAACATTGGCCACAACAACCCCATGCAGTATTACAGGCTGGGGTCAGAGTGGCTGGAGAGCAGCCAGACAGAAAGGGAACTGGGAGTACATACTGGTTGATAGTATCATAGTATCATGGTATCAGTCAGGGTTGGAAGGGACCACAAGGATCATCTAGTTCCAACTCCCCTGCCATGGGCAGGGACACCCCACACTAGATCAGGCTGGCCAGAGCCTCATCCAGCCTGGGCTTAAACACCTCCAGGGACGGGGCCTCAACCACCTCCCTGGATAACCCATCCCAGGGCTTCACCACTCTCATGGGGAAGAACTTCCTCCTCACCTCCAGCCTGAATCTCCCCACCTCCAGCTTCATTCCATTCCCCTTAGTCCTATCACTACCTGATATCCTGAGAAGCCACAAAGGTGACCTAGAGTTGTCTTCCTCCTCCCATCTCTAGGATGGCAAGTTTTTTCCATCATTCCTAGATGTGATTTCCACCAACCCTCTCTCCATTTTCATGTTTGCCTATACAAGTCTCTGTGGAGGCTGGTAGAAAGGGATGGCTGGGCACTGAGAACTTGTCATATTTACTACTTGATCCTCTATAAGTCTACAGGGGGAAAAAAGTTGCTGTGAAAGAATAGAATAGATTAGAGTAGAGTAGAGTAGAGTAGAGTAGAGTAGAGTAGAGTGGAGTGGAGTGGAGTGGAGGGAGTGGAGTGGAGTGGAGTGGAGTGGAGGGAGTGGAGTGGAGTAGAGTAGAGTAGAGTAGAGTAGAGTAGAGTAGAGTAGAGTAGAGTGGAGTGGAGTAGAGTAGAGTAGAGTAGAGTAGAGTAGAGTAGAGTAGAGTAGAGTAGAGTAGAGTAGAGTAGAGTAGAGTAGAGTTGAATTCAGCAGGTTGGAAAAAACCTCAGAGATCATCGAGTCCAATCATCCAACATCATCTAATCAACTAAACCATGGTACCAAGTACCCCATCCAGTCTCTTCCCAAACACTTCCAGTGACTCCACCACCTTCCTGGGCAGCACATTCCAATGGCCAATCACTCTTTCTATGATGACCTTCTTCCTAACATCCAGCCTAAACCTCCCCTGGCACAGCTTGAGACTGTGTCCTCTTGTTCTGGTGCTGGTTGCCTGGGAGAAGAGACCAGCCCCCACCTGGCTACAACCTCCTTCAGGTAGTTGCAGACAGCAATAAGGTCTCCCCTGAGCCCCTTCAGGAACAGGAATGGGAAAGTGACTTTGGAAATTGAATGTTTAGTACAGAAGCTTTTTTTACTTTATAAAATGTCAGTTGCGGTTTTCTTCCCCATGCGCAGAAGAAATCCAACCAGCATCTCAACCAGCCACTCAAAACCCTTTTTCTGGCTTGAGGCTAACTGCAGCTTTGCATTCTGGGGCAACACGGAGGGCTGCCCAAGTCACTGAAACCAAGTCTTAATTTGGAGCTGCCTTTCCTGTTTTATTTAAACTATTGGTAACTTGGTACATGAGAGGACTGCTTCTGCGAACAGGAGACACGGCCCCCTCTCCATCCTCTCCTACTACAAAGCTTGCATTTTTCACAGTGGATTAGCAAGTCTAGACATCCTATAAAACGTCAATGAATGTATGGATCTTCAGTGCATATTCCTCAGGAGAGCTGTGCTTGTTTGCAGTGCTGCTCTCTCAAGCCCAATCAATACAGTCACAACAGACTTTTGCATTTTCTGTCAGAAATCAGAACCTCACTCATTGAATTTTACTCTTTTTTTTCGCCCCCCTTCCCTCCTCCTTCCTTTCTTGTCAGGGCAGTTAATCAAATAGTGGAGCTAGACAAAAATGGGGGTGGAGGGGGTGGGGGGAGTTGAGCACCCAGGGAAGTGGTGAATCAAGTGTTTTATTTTAATTATTATTGCTAACCACGAAGGCATGATAAGAATTATCATGCGGGGGGGGGGGAAATCCTACCTCAGGGGCAAGACAAGGGCTGGGGGAAAGAGAAGGGAAAGGAGGCGCAGCTGACTGTGAGAAGCCCCTCGGGATGTGATTATCTCCTGATAACAACATCCCCAGACTTATTGCTATTATGAAATTTCATTTTCCCCCTTTTTTTTATATCTATATATACACAGATACATACATAAATTATTTAGGTGAAGTGCTTCAATCCCCTGCAAAATGTGAGTTTGCATTCAAATGCTTCAACTGTGAGATTTCCAGGTGTACTAATATCCACCTTTTGAGGATGTTGAGCAGTCCATCAGGATAAGCTCTTCATCCTCAGCTGCTTTATGATATTGCTGCAACGTGTTTTAGTTGGGGAATGGTGGGTAGAACAAGTTTTCAGAGAAATAGGCTTGTTTGGGTTCCATTTGGTTGCTGGAGGGGAAAACTCCACATAAAACGACTCTGGCTGTTCAGTAAGGCTGCCTGATTTCTCATTATTATTATTTTCTCCCCAGCAGAGTTCTATTTCTTCTTTCCTTTTTAGAAGTCCCAAGTCCCCTCCCCGTCTACTTTAATAACAGTGAGAGGGGATTGCAGCCACAAGACACAGGGACCTCGAGGACTGCATTCAGATGTGTGTTTTGGATGTGGAGTTTGCTGGCAATTATATACAGAAATGGAAACAGATTGATGCTGTTATTAAAAAAAAAAAAAAAAAGGGGAATTATTCAAGTACTTACAGCTGTGGTTTAACAATTTTTAGGGCTGAAAGATACTTTAAAAAAAAAAATCCACCTCACTTTTTGTTGGACTTGCCCAGCTTGTGTTTCATTTCCTGTCCACATCCTGAATTTTTCCGGAAATGTTGGTACACCAGCTGTATCCTGGGCCACACAGAATCATAGAATCAACCAGCCTGGAAGAGACCTCCAAGATCATCCAGACCAACCTATCACCCAGCCTTATCCAATCAACTAGACCATGGCACTAAGTGCCTCATCCAGTCTTTTCTTGAAGATCTCCAGGGACAGTGACTCCACCACCTCCCTGGGCAGCACATTCCAATGCTCAATTGCTCTTTCTGTGAAGAACTTCTTCCTAACATCCAGCCTGAACCTTTCCTGGCACAACTTGAGACTGTGTCCCCTCGTTCTGTCACAGGTTTCCTGGGAGAAGAGACCAACCCCCTCCTGGATACAATCTCCTTCAGGTAGTAGTAGACAGCAATGAGGACTCCCTGAGCCTCCTCTTCTCCAGTCTAAACCATCCCAGCTCCCTCAGCCTCTCCTCATAGGGCTTGTGTTCCAGGAGCCAGTTTTGTCACCCTTCTCTGGCTATGTTCCAGTACCTCAACATCTCTCTTGAATTGAGGGGCCCAGAGATGGACACAGTACTCAAGGTGTGGCCTAACCAGTGCTGAGTACAGGGGAAGAAAACCTTCCTTGTCCTGCTGGCCACACTGTTCCTGATACAGGCCAGGGTGCCATTGACTCTTCTGGCCACCTGGGCACACTGCTGGTTCATGTTCAGCCCTCTATCTACCAGCACCCCTAGGTCCCTTTTTGCCTGTACATCATAAGCAACATTATGAGTACCATAAAGGAGGTGATTTTCCCCTTCTACTCCACTCTTGTGAGATCTCACCAGGGTTACTCTTTCCACCCCTGGTGCCCCCAACACAAAAAGGACATGGACCTGTGCAAGCAGATCTAGAAGAGGGATACAAAGATTATGAGAGGTCTAGAGCACTTTTCCTATGAAGAAAGGCTGAGAGAGTGGAGGTTGTTTAGCCTGGAGAAGAGAAGGCTCTGGGGGGTGTCCTTTAAATACTTCTATGTATACTTATATACTCATAATGTTATATAATACTTATATATATAATATAATACTTATATACTTATGATACAGGAAAGATGAGGAGGGACTAATTTTAACAAGGAATGTAGTGATAGGCAAGAGGCAATGGCTTTAAACTGGAAGAGGAGAGATTGATATTAGACACAAGGAAGAAATTCATTACTATGAGGATGATGAGACACTGGAACAGGATGCCCAGAAAAGCTGTGGTTGTCTCTGCCCTGGAAATGCTCAATGCCAAGTTGGATGGGGCTTTGAGCAACTTGGTCTGGTAGAAGGTGTCCCTGGTCATGGCAGGAGGGTTGGAACTATATGATCCGTAAAGTCACTTCCAACCCAATCCATTTTTACTCCAATTTATGGCCCTGATCACAGGTCACTGAGGTGATTTTGGCATAAAGTTGTTGATAAAAAAAGGAGTGGCAATGCCATCTCATGATCCTCCTGAATTTCTCAGGAGCCACTGCAAAGAACAGTGACTTGTTTGTGGGGTCCATATTAAATCCCTTTGGAGAAACTTTGCAGCAACTTTAGCATAAGATCTTAGTATCTGTCACCTAAGGATGTGGAGAATGTCCACAAGATTTCAAATCTGGCTATGCCTCATGTGAACAGGCAGAATTTACTGAATTACTCATTCCAGAGCCAAAAAAAACCCCACACATATATTTTGTTTTTTTCTTAACCATTTATTCTTTCCCATACCTTAAGTTCACAAATTCCTTTTAAAAAAGCACTCCCTGATTTTGTTTATTTGTTTTTCTAATTACAAAAGCCAAAATCAAGTAAGCAGGGTAAAAACCATGGACTTTATTGTGGCTGTACCACCTGGCAGATGGAATTAGAATGAGAATGAGAATTAGAATTAGAATTAGAATTAGAATTAGAATTAGAATTAGAATTAGAATTAGAATTAACCAATGACCTTTGAGATCATCAAGATAGAGGAGAGAGGAGAGGAGAGGAGAGGAGAGGAGAGGAGAGGAGAGGAGAGGAGAGGAGAGGAGAGGAGAGGAGAGGAGAGGAGAGGAGAGGAGAGGAGAGGAGAGGAGAGGAGAGGAGAGGAGAGGAGAGAGGGAGAGGAGAGGAGAGGAGAGGAGAGGAGAGGAGAGGAGAGGAGAGGAGAGGAGAGGAGAGGAGAGGAGAGGAGAGGAGAGGAGAGAGGAGAGGAGAGGAGAGGAGAGGAGAGGAGAGGAGAGGAGAGGAGAGAGAGGAGAGGAGAGGAGAGGAGAGGAGAGGAGAGGAGAGGAGAGGAGAGGTTCGGAGAGGAGAGGAGAGGAGAGGTTCGGAGAGGAGAGGAGAGGTTCGGAGAGGAGAGGTTCGGAGAGGAGAGGTTCGGAGAGGAGAGGTTCGGAGAGAGAGAGAGGTTCGGAGAGGAGAGGAGAGGTTCGGAGAGGAGAGGTTCGGAGAGGAGAGGAGAGGTTCGGAGAGGAGAGGTTCGGAGAGGAGAGGTTCGGAGAGGAGAGTTCGGAGAGGAGAGGTTCGGAGAGGAGAGGAGAGGTTCGGAGAGGAGAGGTTCGGAGAGGAGGGAGAGGAGAGGTTCGGAGAGGAGAGGTTCGGAGAGGAGAGGAGAGGTTCGGAGAGGAGAGGAGAGGAGAGGAGAGGTTCGGAGAGGAGAGGAGAGGTTCGGAGAGGTTCGGAGAGGTTCGGAGAGGAGAGGAGAGGAGAGGAGAGGAGAGGGAGAGGAGAGGAGAGGAGAGGAGAGGAGAGGAGAGGAGAGGAGAGGAGAGGAGAGGAGAGGAGAGGAGAGGAGAGGAGAGGAGAGGAGGAGAGAGAGAGGAGAGGAGAGGAGAGGAGAGGAGAGAGAGGAGAGGAGAGGAGAGGTTCGGAGAGGAGAGGAGAGGAGAGGAGAGGAGAGGTTCGGAGAGGAGAGGAGAGGAGAGGAGGAGAGGAGAGGTTCGAGAGAGAGAGAGAGAGGGTTCGGAGAGGAGAGGAGAGGAGAGAGAGGAGAGGAGAGAGAGAGAGGTTCGGAGAGGAGAGGAGAGGAGAGGAGAGGGAGAGGAGAGGAGAGGAGAGGAGAGAGAGAGGGAGAGAGAGGGAGGGGAGAGGAGAGGAGAGGAGAGAGAGGAGAGGTGAGGAGAGGAGAGGAGAGGAGAGGAGAGGAGAGGAGAGGAGAGGAGAGGAGAGGTTCGGAGAGGAGAGGAGAGGTTCGAGAGGAGAGGAGAGGTTCGGAGAGGAGAGGTTCGGAGAGGAGGGAGAGGTTCGAGGAGAGGAGAGGAGAGGAGAGGAGAGAGGAGAGGTTCGAGAGGAGAGGAGAGGAGAGAGAGGAGAGGTTCGGAGAGGAGAGGTTCGGAGAGGAGAGGAGAGGAGAGGAGAGGAGAGGAGAGAGGGGAGAGGTTCGGAGAGGAGGAGAGGAGAGGAGAGGAGAGGTTCGAGAGAGAGGAGAGGTTCGGAGAGGAGT